>CM044957.1:25542924-26017070 GCA_024516035.1 Bactericera cockerelli | reverse complement strand
TCAACTGCTACACAAAACTCAATCACATCGAACAGCTGAAGCATTTCCTTATGACCAAGGACTCGGAAGTAGACTTTGACGTGGATGTAGCTATTGAGGTATGTCGCCAGTCCTCATCACAAGATGCACTACTTCTGGCTGAAAAGCACGGAAAACATGCGTGGTACTTGAAGATACAAATAGAAGATCATGCGAGGTATGATGAAGCTCTCCAGTATATTGGGAAGTTGTCTTTTCACGAGGCAGAAAAGAATATCAAGCTTTATGGCAAGACTTTACTAGAGCACATTCCTCAGGAAACATGTGAGTTCCTGAAAAAGTTATGTACAAATTACAGACCATCCAGTATGCCACTATCCGAAGTGAGTCAGGATTGCGAAGAGAGAGCTTCACCTGAGGACTTCATTCATTTCTTCCTTGACCATTCTCTAGTCCTGGTGGAATTCCTGGAACACATCCTAAGCTATCCTATCCGCGATAAGCACAGTACTCAGGTTTACAATACATTGATAGAACACTACTTGTACTTATGGACGAACACTAGTAATCTTATCGATAGAAGTGCTTACGAGCAGAAAGTTATCAGATTACTATCTAGTCATGATTGTCCTTATGATAAGAACCAAGCATTGCTTCTCTGTCATTCTAGCAAGTTCTCTCCTGGTCTCTTGCTGATATATACAGACATGAAACTTTATGATTTAATTCTGTCCGAGCATATTTCTAAAAAGGATTACTCTAGCGTACTGGCATGCTGTCGAGCTTATAGCTCTCAGAACCCTGAGCTTTGGCTCACCGCATTCCACAGTATTATAAAAGACCCCTATGTCCCCAGTCATGTACTGTCTGAGGTCCTCAACGCAATACAGGCAGATAAACTCCTCTCCCCACTGTTCATGCTAGATGCTTTATCTGGTTCTTCATCAGTGAGCGTAGGACTACTGAAGAATTATTTCCTCAACGTTCTCAGTTCAGAATCTAAGAAAACTGAATCGGAAACATCCTTAGCAGAAAAATACACGAAAGATACAAAAAAGTTCAAAACCCTTGTCCAGCAAATTCAAACAAAGCCTGTCATATTCCAAGGCTCTCGCTGCAGCGTTTGCAACGAACAGCTTGAGCTTCCTTCCGTTCATTTCCTCTGTCAGCATTCATTTCACAAGCATTGCTTCCAGAGTTTCTCTGAGAATGATAAGGAATGTCCTTCTTGTCTTCCCAAGAACAAACACATCCTAAGCGTGATACAGTCTCAAGATGCGAGCAAGTCCCTGAATGAAGTGTTTCATAATGACCTGGAGAAATCTGATGACTCTTTCGGCGTAGTGGCGGATTACTTGGGCCGCGGCGTGTTCAACAAGCTAACACTAATCACAGAAAACAGAAATACGAAAGCTTCGACTTCAGCAGGTAAGAGTGTTTTCTTGTATTAAGAAACAGACCACTGTTCTGCAAATTTTAAGTGAAACATAAGTGACGTTTGGCTTAGTTTCAAAAATTAGACAGTCTAAAAGTATTTGAAGACTTCTTACATACTAGTAGTTTTTTAAGACCTCTTTTCATCTACACTAAGTACCTTTGAACTTTACATGAGAAAAGTTGACGTGTGATTTTTACATTAGTTCATTACTGGTGTAATACTGAGAATGTTCTCCAACCTGGAGGTCGGATTGAGTCACAAGTACAAGAAAAATTTAGAAAGATAGGGAGTACGATTGTAATCACAAAAAATGATAAATATTACTACTGAGACTGTTTGGATCACAACTTTGTGAATTTAAAAGAAAGTATTGAAATTGTTCTATACGTTGCTCAAGTCAAAGGATTTTTTCTTTTCAGCAAGTGAAACATAAGTGACGTTTGGCTTAGTTTCAAAAATTAGACAGTCTAAAAGTATTTGAAGACTTCTTACATACTAGTAGTTTTTTAAGACCTCTTTTCATCTACACTAAGTACCTTTGAACTTTACATGAGAAAAGTTGACGTGTGATTTTTACATTAGTTCATTACTGGTGTATTACTGAGAATGTTCTCCAACCTGGAGGTCGGATTGAGTCACAAGTACAAGAAAAATTTAGAAAGATAGGGAGTACGATTGTAATCAACAAAAATATGATAACTAGATACTGAGACTGTTTGGATCACAACTTTGTGAATTTAAAAGAAAGTATTGAAATTGTTCTATACGTTGCTCAAGTCAAAGGATTTTTTCTTTTCAGCAAGTGAAACATAAGTGACGTTTGGCTTAGTTTCAAAAATTAGACAGTCTAAAAGTATTTGAAGACTTCTTACATACTAGTAGTTTTTTAAGACCTCTTTTCATCTACACTAAGTACCTTTGAACTTTACATGAGAAAAGTTGACGTGTGATTTTTACATTAGTTCATTACTGGTGTATTACTGAGAATGTTCTCCAACCTGGAGGTCGGATTGAGTCACAAGTACAAGAAAAATTTAGAAAGATAGGGAGTACGATTGTAATCAACAAAAATATGATAACTAGATACTGAGACTGTTTGGATCACAACTTTGTGAATTTAAAAGAAAGTATTGAAATTGTTCTATACGTTGCTCAAGTCAAAGGATTTTTTCTTTTCAGCAAAATCGAGGCCTAGACGAGAATTGCTGCCAGAACCCCCAAGGCAACCTTTCTCAAGTGTTACTTCTAATCCTTTCGATGAGTATGATGACAGCAAGAACCCATTCAGCTCACATAGTGACTATGACGAGTCCTTAAACCCTTTTTCGTGATACAATGTAATCGTGAAATAGCACGTGATTCTCACAAAAATCAGGATGTATCAAGAATCATAATGATAGACGCGATGTCTGATGCACTAAGGCCCGAATTGATGAACGTTGTCGTTGTAATCAGCTTAGCTACAGCTGGGGGATGTAATGGTATCCAGCGAACTTGAATGGAAAAGTTAGCTCGTTCTGAACCTCTGAAAGGACAAGAAGTCTTAATTGCCCTTCTTGCACATGCTAATGAGTGGACCCAAACCAATGCATTTCATATTTAATTTATTTGTAAATGAAGAGGCCAGGGGAAGAAAGATGAATGTCCATTTTTTTGATTTTTGAAAATTTTTGGACTCTCATCTTTCAAGATCATGGACTCTCATCATCTTTCTTCCCCTGACCGCATGATTTAAAAATGTAAATATCTACTCACCCTCAACCTTATTCCATATTTTTAACATGTCTACGTATTTTTACACTATCAAAGGACTTTCATCCGTATCTAACTCAATTTTCGAAATTTTGGACCTTCATCCTTCTTCCCCTGTGTTCTTCAAATGTAATAATAACACCCAAATTGATGAAGAAAAAAGATTTAAAGATAGAATTCACTAACTAAAGCAGTCTGGGTGGGGGGCGTTAAACAAGAAGAACCCAGTGTCTCGCTAGAAGACTATAAACAGAGAACTGACAAGCCAACCCTAAAAAGCTAGGCCAACTTGCAGTTTCCCAAGGGTTTAACGTCTTATAAAAGAACAAGTCCTCAAGATCGCACAACTTTAAAATAAAGTCGGCATCATTCCCCTCCAGCTGTAGCCAAGCTGGTTACAACAACGAGAAGCAGTTGATTCAGAGGACTGTCTCCGAAGCTTTTGGTTGCAGGTTCTATTCTTGCCAGGGAAATTTACAAGTAGGTACATATTTAGTTTTTCATAAACCAATGTTTTAATTTAAAATATTAAATGACTGGTCGCGTTGTGGCCAGGCATCCGGCGCAGACCAGGTGAGTTTATCGATTCATGCCCGAATTGTAATTAATACAAAAAGGTATGTATTTTTAATTTTCCACAGTAGTCCAATCGGAGCCCCTCAGATGCTACAGTATAAAAATTAAACTGACTAATAAGATATTTAAAAATAAATAAATATTTCTTTGTCCTGTAGAACGCGGGGACAAAAAAGAAGAAACATTTTTGACCAAAGCTTTTTGTGCAGTATCAGCTTGTTTGCCTAATCATTCGTAGGTAATCTACCTCTTTTGAAAATGTAAAGGGTCATCTCTTCATAAAAAAAATCGGTCCAAAAATATTGAAGAACAATAACTTACTATTGCTTTAAGTGGCTTGAGAGTAATAGACCCACACAAGACCAAAATTGCTCAGCAAATCAGAACATGTCCAGAAATGTGGACAGTGCATGTTCGAACCTGTTAAAGCCAAATTAAAAAAGGAAAAAAAAGTTACTGCAAGAACTAACTTAGTACATATTTGTAAACAGTTACTTTTTAGAAATAGAAAAATATTTAGGAGATTTTTGTAAATAATGAATGAAAATGACTGCTATTGAATGATATTTCTATATACAAATAAAATATTTTTATTATACATAAGATGTTCCTATTAATTAATTATTAATCATTTTTATACAGGGTGTAAATAAATGTATGGATGATAATTGAGGAGCATATATGTTCCTGTGTATAATTAAGGGTTGAAAAATCTCGAAAAATGCTTCCCCAACTTTTTAGGAGCTATTAAAGTAAAAAATAAAAGTGTTGTTTTGGTATATCTCTTGAACTACCTGAGCGATTATGTTCATTTTTTGTGTACTTAAGTATCCTGAAGATTCCATTAATCTAACATGACTTGAATAGTTTTCAGGGGCGTCTGTATGGGGTTCACCTGCATTGAAAAACGTGAAAACTTTTTTGGGACCTAATTTTTAAATAAAACACGTAAATTGAAATGTTTTTCCACACAATAAAGCCCAGAATATTTTTTGTGATGAATACAACAGGTAACATACAAAAAAACTTCAGATCAATTTTTTTTTTGTGTTTTTTTTTACGCTGAGATTTGCTGTACAGAAAGATGTTTCAAGGGATGTGTGCTATTTAAAACTAAGCTTTTTTAATCTCCCAAAGAGTTTAAACAACTTTAAATGCAGGTGTGCCCCTTACAGCCGCGTTTGAAACCTGAATGAATCAGTTTGTAATTAATGTAGGATTCACAGAATCATTAGTTTCTGCAAGAACACAAATTATCATTTCAATCACTTCAATTTTCGAGATTTAGAGCGGAGATTTAGAAAAAGCACCTTTTTTTTAGAAGGGAGGGAAAGCATTTAACAGATTTTTTAAGGTAACAAATTTTTACACAGGAATATCCTCCTGAATTATCGTCCATACATTTATTTACACCCTGTATACTTTTAATTTTTTTAAAACATATTTGGAATACTGAAATACTTCGTCTCTCAGTGTCCTAAAGAATATTACATAAAGAAAAGATTAAAAAAAAAAAAGAAAAAATGGTTTTAGAAATGTTACCAAAATTGGAAGTACCTACTTGATTTTTACATACAAATAGGTATGTATATCAATTTGTCAGGAACATTTTATAAATGAAACAAAAAAACACAATTTGAGAATAGGCAATTAAAAGAGCATAATTACAAAAGAAAGTAGACAAGTATATCAGAAATACAACTAAGGAGTTTAAAAAAATAAATAAAGATGAGTGTTTCACAGCCTTTTTTATTTCGTAGCCATGAAACGGAAGGTATTCCTTAGAAACAACTGTAACCAAATTTATAATATAATTTGTTTGTCGGCTCGGGGGATCGAACTAATTTTTTTTTTTTTATGGTTTAAGATAGAGACTTGAATTTTTGCATGAAGTTCGAACACAAATTTGACCATTTTTTTTGGTGGAATCATAATTTCTATAGGGTGTCCCAAAAGTAGTGAAACAGGCATCAACTTTCGATTTTTAAATGGAACTCCCTATTTCTTATTCAATATTTGAAATCTACGTCAAAGTTTACACACAATTGACCCCTTCTCGATACTTTGATCAAAAGTATCTGCGATCAATACCGCGGAATCATGGATTTTTTTTTTTTTTAAATAAAGGTGTTTAAACCCAGAGTGTGATACATCAAATTAGTGTAATGTTTAATGCTAAATCACGTGGTAGCATTGGTTTTTTCCATATTTTACACGTCTGTTCATACAGCTCGTGATCACACTGTTGTCCTCCGAGAATCTCGCTCGAACACTCGCTGTGTTAAAATTAAAATATGGAAAAAGCAATTCCACCAAGTGATTTAGCATGAAAAAATACACTGATTTGATATATCTGTGTTTTAACTCTTATCTCAAAGAAATTCTATAATTCCGCGGGGTTGATGGCAGATCCGTTTGATCAAAGTATTAAGAAGGGGTCAATCCTGTGTAAAATTTGACGTGGATTTCGAATATTGAATAAAAAATGGAGGGTCTATTTAAAAATCAAAAATTGATGCCTGTTTCACTACTTTTGGGACACCCTGTAGAAAATTTGATTCCGCCAAAATATGGTCAAATTTGTGTAAGAACTTCATACAGAAATTCAAATCTCTATCTTAAACCGTTCAAAAGATAATAATCTGTCCCGGGACTTTTTGTTCACTCTGTTAGGTCATGGCGATATATGTGAAGTTCCAGAGATTATAGCAGTACAATCTCGTTACTCAGTGCGCCTAAAGTAACAAGTAAGTTCTTGCTTTAATTTTTCTGATTCTCCTTACCATTTCATTGCGTTCTTCAGACAGCTACCTTAAATAGCAGTGACATTTACGAGTATTTTTAGTAAAAAAATTTTTTCCTTAGAACAAAAGCATGACAACAGTTGTAGGTCTTCCACTGTTGGTAACTTCCTGTTGGCTACTTTTCTATGCTTTATTAATAACTGGAGTTTTACGTAACTTCTCGGTCATCTCGTTTCTATGTTTTACTTGGTAAGAGTTCATCCGCAAGTCATTTGCTTGAGGAAAAAATAAATCCAATTGTTAAATTAGATTTTGTTGCTGGGAGTATTTTGAACCATATCTTATAGATGTGGGACTAGCTTGGATCTAGTCCTACTTGGTTTATCAGTAGTCTACCAGTCTACTGGAGTTAGGAGAATTGGATTTACGTGACTCATACCTATTGTTAGGATACTCTTCCCTCCTCCTACTCCTATCATAATTACTGCGATTTCGATTACTACTATTTCCTCTATTATAGGTCCTATCTTCTCTATTATTATGATTATAATTAATATTATTATAAGATCTTCTAGAGTCATGGATGTCATCGTCCCTACTTCTACTGTTACTCTGCATACTTCCCCCATTCCTATAATTACAAGAGCTCTCGACATCTCGCCCTCTCTCACTTTCATACTCTTCTTGGTTATGTCTTCTGGTGTTATTATTAAATCTATCATGACGCGGCGGTGGTCCATCATAATGCCCATGGCTCCTATCCATATCTCTTGGCTGATAACTTTTGTCTTGGTCCCTTGGATCATATCTTGAATCTTGCAATCTCTCTGGGTAATGTCTGTCTTGGTCTCTTGGTTCATACCTTGAATCGTGAGTTCTACCTGCGTAACTTCTCTCTTGCTCTCTTGACTGATAAACTCTACCTCGTGATTGGTAAGATCTATTGTTCTCCATTTCTTGTTTAGTTCTATCCTGATCTCTTGTATCATACTCTCTGGTTTGATGATGCTGATTTCTATCCTGATCTCTTGTGGCATATTCTCTGGATTGATGATGTTGATTTCTGTCTTGATCTCTTGTATCATACTCCCTGGATTGATGGTATCTGCTCGCGTGGCGAGGGTACTCAGGAGATTTCAACAGGGGTGATCGTCTACGTATTGGGGAGCGAGATCGGTTTCTGTAGGATTTAGATCTTGAACTAGATATTGACCTGCTTCTCTTATTATCTTCGCTTTTATTACTTTTCCTATCCTCTTCCTCATCGTCCCAGTCCTCATCGCTGTTGTACCTCCTCTGTCTCTCTTTCATCCTAAGTTTGAGTGAGAGCTCTTTCATTTCCTCAGCTCGCTCATGCCTCTCCTGTTCTAGCTTTTGGATTTTCTCTTGTTCTGCCTTCTTGTCTGCTTTAAATTGTTTATTGAGCAGTTTCTGCATTTTCTTTTTTAGGCGCTCTTGTGGGGTGATTTTGAGAGAAACAGCTACAGGTTTAGTAAGGATTTTATTAGTGGTGGTGGTTGGCACTGGGGGTTTAGAATTGGAAGAAGTATCAGAATCAGAGAGTTCGAGTTCAGAGGAAGAGTCCTGGACATTTCTACCGTAATAGCGTTTAACAGGAGGGGACCGACTAGAAGCTTTTTTCGGTGAAATTCTTTTCTCAGGACTTTTGACTTTCTTTGGACTATTTGATTTTGTTCTTGATCGCTTTGAAATTCTGAAAAGGGAAAAACAAAGTTACATAAAACTTGCATTTATGTGGAGAAGAGAACAATCCAATAAATAGAATAGAATAGCTTCTATACCTTATCTATACAGCTGAGGTGAGACTGAAAAGTCTCTTAACTCCAGCAGTCTAACAGGTCTGATGTACTTCATTTTTGAATTTTATAAATCAGTATGGCTACAGGTTACAGAGAATTGAATATTACTGTAACTAACATGTCTTCACTGGTTTTATCCCTATTTAATGTCTCCTAGCCCGACTTGTTTGAATATTGTTGTCAGTGCCAGAATGTATCACCCACTTTAAAATACAAAGTACTAGCACTGTCATAGGGCAACATTGGTTTAAACTAGAAACTGTAGCTGAATGAAGGATGAGACTTTAGGGAGGGAAACACTTACAACTTTTAATAGGAAGTTATGTTCTGTCCATTATTTTCAGCTATACTTCTTAGTGCCCAATATCTTTAGTTCAGAAACATCTTTGAACGAAAAAGGTTAATTTTACATAAAAATGATTTACCTGCGAGAGTTAGGACTTCGCGTCCTGGACCGAGACTTGGAATTGTAAGACTTGCGCCTGGATGAGCTCTTGTAGTGAGAGGAAGACTTGGCATCGCGTGACGTCCTCTCCTTACTCCTACTCCTAGTGCTCTGGACTGGTGGCTCCTCTTCTGTTTCTCCAAAACTCGTGATGTACATGATCTTGCCGGAGTTAACAGGCGAGGGAGAGCGAGATTTAGACTTGGACAAACTGGTAATGATTTCGTTTTCTTTGGAAATCCCGTAGGTAGGACTCACTGCTGCGTAGGCCAGAGGACTCATCCGTCTCCCCATCATGGACTTCTCCCGGATGGCTCGTCTCTCTCGCCGGGACTTGCGCCCTGAGAACAAAGCTTTCTCCTCCTCTTCCTCCTTGGCGAGGCGCAGGTTCTCAGCTTCCTCCATGTCCCGCGTGAGGTAGCTGAAGTAGTCATTGCTTTTCATACCTGTGTGGGGAAATCACAACACTATTATATGTTTGCCAAATATTTTTACACAGAAAATGGTCCCAGCTAACCTCATTTATCCTCAAATAAATAAGGGAAAATCTAAGGATTGGTTGGAATCTGATCCACAAATCACAAGGCTGTGTCTAACAATGTTTGGACTTGGATGGATGAAATTCATTTGGGTCGAAGAATTGTGAGTTTTCTGCAAATGGAGAGTAAAACCCCTGTTGTAAATGACCTAGATCAGGGGTCTCATTGTAATGATAGTATTGAAATAAGTAAATGATTGCAAGTAGGAGTTATACAGGTTCAAAAGAAAAATCATGTACTTAATATGATAAATAAATAATAATTCTCACTATACCTTCAAATGAGAGATGATTTAATGGAATGTTCAAAAAGGTTTCTGATTCCCGTTCCCAAAAAATCAATGAATAATAATGCATCACTTGCACCTATTTCTTTACTGGCCCTATCAAAAGAGTTCATTGTAAGAATATCAATGGTATTTTTTTTCCTGAAGCTCAAGAGTATGAATACTTACTTAACCCCCTTAGATCATTATTTTCAAAGAAAACCAATTTCTAGAATTTGTAACAATTTGTTTTTCAAGACATGCATGCAATTTTGGTATATCTGGCAATGCTGCAGCTATGTCTTCATGTGAAATGATAGAAGAGATTTTCCAGACACCTATTCACAATAACTCAAAATCATGATTTTTGGAAGTATACCTATACTCAATTTTGAGTGTGTCATCTACAAAGTTCTAGCCTTTTACAGGATTTTTTTTTTTTTAAGTGGGGTTTAACGTCGCTTTCAACTGCCATGGTCATATCACGACGGGGGTTTTACCCTCCATTCGCAGGAAACTCACAAACCTGCTACTCACATTGACCTCACCCAGCCTGAGTGGGGCCGGAAAAGCCAGCGTCACGAGAAGGATTTTTCTTGATTTCAGTGTTTTAGAAAGAACAAGTGTATGTATTCAACAAGCTGACAGTAGCAATAACAAAATGGTTTTACCATAGGCATGGGCACAGTTATTCAGCTCAATAGCATTGGCAGTGTCAACCTTGGATACATCCACTGATAAGTCAAAGTCCATATCACTATCTATGTCTTCTTCATCTTCATCCTCTTCCTCCTTACTGCCTCCTTCTGTTGCTTTAGTACCACTTGAACCAGCTTCATCATCATACCTTCAAGATAAGAAATACATTCAGTAAAACACCATTCAAAATACCTCCAGTGTGTTTAACTTATTGAGAAATGAATTTCCTTTTTCAGGGTTTAACAATCTAGTTGTTCAGGTTCTAAGCATACTTAGAGGTACAGGCAGTTCTAGTTTTTTTGCATGAATATTACCCACAATACATCACGAAAAACTCACTGTGTGCAAAGCATAGTGTCTTACTCCACCCAGCCAGAGTGACTACTATTTATAATAATAATTAATTTGTGTATTCAAACATATAGGTCTTTGATTCTCTTCAAAGAAATAATATAATAGGTTTATACTTACTTAAAAGCAATGGCAGCATTGAGTTGTGACTTCTTCTTCCCTTCTACACTGGTTTCATTCTTAGTGACGGGCCCATATTGCTCTTCCAGAGCCAGCTGAGCAAAGAATTTATCCTCTGGAATACTCAAGAAATCATTTTGTACAAGAATACGGTAACGCTCATAGTTTTGGAATCTTTCTTCCTGAGATTCTTCTTCAGTCAACTCAACCTCTTGGTGCTTTACTTCAGGAATGAAATCCAGATGGGCTCTTACATCAAATCTGAAATTCAAGATTGGTTTGAGAAGAAGTTTTAACATAGCATTTTTAAAACTTCATGATTATTAGAGTTTTCTTCTATAATTTGGTACCACAAAAGACTTTGGTACAATTTGTTATTCACAGAAGATGAACATATGAATAATAAAATATCTATTTCATGAGTGCCTTTTTTCAGAATTCAATTTTCTTGCTTATTAGGACATTGGTTATTGGACTCTGGTTTTTTTTCTTCCTGAAATTACATTATATTGACTTAAAACACTATTTATTGACTCATCACACTTACACAAACAAAAAAATTCCCTTTAATTTCAAAATAAACTTAGATTTTCAACCTTAAAGGGAATTAAATATTGTAAAATCTAAACATCACACCACTTTTCAGAACATTATAAAAAACCCATTCTGATAAAATGTAGATAATCAAAACATGAAACCTCTTTCTAAATTTTAACAACACAGATTACATAATTAGGAAAAATCTGTGCACTCACATAAAGAAATGAATCCCATGAAACAGCACCGTATAAAAGAAGTTTTGTTAGCTGGCTGGGATAGCTTGGGTGGCAGGACTTAGGTTAGATTTGCAGAGTGAAAATTTGTACAAAAGGGTTGTTTAGCATTTTGGTTTAACTGCCTGCAGCATAATAAATAATCAGCCAAGTCCAACAACCGAATAATAACCAGGAATAATTTCAACAAAATGAGACATCAAATTAATATAAAGTGACAACAATGATGAATTGAACTCAGCACACTGGTATAGCCAGGGAGGTGTTCATGGGGTCCAGACCCCCCTGGATTTTTTTTTTAACCCGGGATCAGTACGGTTTGGTTTTGTAACGAATCCAGTACACGGTAACATACAGTACGGTTGTGAGAGAAATCTCTCACAACCGTACTGATTGTGGGTTAAGTATACCTATATGGACCCCCTCCCTCCCAAAATAAATCCTCACTACACCACTGACTCAGCAATGAAAAGCTCTCACCTATCAATCATGATATCCCTATCTCCCTGCCAGGACATCATAGTTGAGGGGCTGTCAGCAGCCATAGCCACAGCAGGGTCCAGGTGAATCTTGTAAGGTCTACCATGGATTTGTATGAACTGCGTTGGATCTGTCTTGATTTTTTCATAGTAATCTCTGCGTCTTTCTGCTCTTCTTTTGTAGTCTACCATCAATCCTCTTATCTTCTTCTCTTGCTTCTGCTTCATGCCACATTTTTAGCTTTTTCAAAGTTGCCTATCAGAAAATTGAAGAGTGGAATGATTGACTCATGAAATAATTTCAATTAAATACTGGATATATGTATTTAGAGTAGATAATGTGATTGTTTGGTTGTCTCGAAATGCTGGGATCTCATTTGCATCTCGTTAGAATGTATGAAGTTAATAAGATACCTCTTTTTACATGGGATGTAGACTGCAAAGTACTGGACACACAAGTTTTTATTCTTCAAAAAATTGCTAATTAAATAATAATTTAAAATAATTCAAAACTCTAAAGTACCTACATACTTGTAAAAATAAAATAATGAGGATTGATGAACAATTTATTCAAAACACAGAAAACAAAATTAACAAGAAGTGTTGCCAATTTCACCCTATTGAAAATACCGTATCTTATTTTGAAAATACCGTACATATCTGATTTCTAATGCAAACATCATGGGCTCTATGGTACGCGGGGATGAAAAAAATATTTGTGGAAGGTTAAAAATCTGGTGTAAACATCACACGTTTTTCCTTATCCCCTGAAAAGAAGTCGAATTCCGCCACTGGTGACTCAACGGTAACAGATAGCTAAAAATCAATGCCAAATTCGTAATCAGCACCTCAAAATCATTGGATTTGATATGTCACAACCCCCTTCTAGGATGATTAATAAAAAATTCAGTCAAAGCGGGTCCCTCCCCTAAATACCTGTGAATTGGGGCCGAGGTCTAAAAAGTCAAGATATCAAAAAAAGATCGGAGGAGACCCCTATTATTTTTATTTACCGTAAGACGGGGTTACTTTGCTCCACTTTAAGATATTTCTTACATAAATGTTGCATAACTTTTTTATTATTCCAAATAAACAATTAATTAATAATTCATTTTGTAGGCAAGGACATTGTTTTTCAATAAAAATTAGAACTTTCGTTTTCCATTGCTAACTATGAAAAAACTCAACTAATCTTTGAGCAATTTTACCCCATAGGTGGGGTTACAATTGCACCAACCTGTGATACGCTGTAGGAAATCCCTATTTTGACGTAGTGAGCAAAAATAAAACTGCTCAGTTTTTAGTAGCATGTGAGAGAGAATTTAAAACTAAGAAAACAGAAAAAAAAATGGTGAAAAATATTGATTTTTCATGTAGGTACCATTTATTAAAAAGAGTTAAAATTCATATAAATGCCTAGAAATTATCCAGCCATAATTTAAGGGAAAAAACTATGATCAACTTTGAGAACTGATAACAGCAGCAACAACTTGATGAATGAGTGTTTTGATCATTAGGCACGACTGTCAAATCATAACAATTATTTTGGGAGGATTTTTTTTAGATACAGTGCATTCTGTTTCCACGAGAGGGCTGCACATGATTGGACATAGAGTGGAGCAATTTTTACCCTTTAAGGCGCAAACTAAACCCGTCTTACGGTACTTTCTTTATTATTATTAGAAAAGTTTTTCTCATAAATTGTTCGTATCTTTAATCGTTTAGCCAGAATCGCCATAAGCCGCCAGGTTACGGCCGGTAAACCGTCATTGGCGGCACCGATTTCATCGAAAAGCTTCGTGGTTCGTCTGGTGTATAAAACTAATTTCCATACCAAATTTCAATAAGTCTCTAGCTCTTACGTTATTGAGATATCGTGTTTCACTCACAGACAGAGACTCACGACAATGGCTGAAAACAACTTTTTTGGTATACGGATACGAGGCTATGATTCGTCCAGAAATGTGAAAAACTAGGTAGGTCAAATTTTCGACGAATACACAATACTTTCCTAGGATAAGGAAATTAAAAAACGAGAAAGGTTCAGTTCAAGGAATTCTCATTCTAGAAATTCCAGAAAGAATTCACACACACATTTTCCAATTTCTGGGATTCTCCTGTTTTGGCAAATTTAAAATTTGTGATCAGCGGCCTAAAAAACATGGGTATAACCAAAATGTAAAAAACGCATAAACGTTCTCCTACGCAAGGTCCTTTTTTGCTAGTTGGATTACACTTGGCAACTCTGTGTCCTTCCTATCTGCGAAATATATTGCTGATTGCATAGATACTTAAACCACAATTTGAAGGCATAACTTATGGTTCTGTTTCCACGATAAGATCATATTTAAGCCAGTTGTTGAATGCACTGGTTCTCGTAGGATCACCGAATTTAAGCAACGCAACGTCCAGCGAGCTGGTATCCGGCCCAAACCAGGCTGGGTGAGGTTTATGTGGGTAGCAGTGTGTGAGTTTCTGCGAAAGGAGGGTAATACCTCCGTCGTGTTATTACCATGCAGTTGAAAGCGACAAACCAAAAAGATCATATTTTGCATCAGCTACATAATACCATCGATTTATGAACTGGTGCTCTTTAAATGGTTGAAATGATGTTTTTTGATAGGAAAGCGAACTGTGATGGCGGGAGAGGTAAGGATACGGCTAACTGTGAGGCGCTCACTACAATGCCAGTTGGAGGATAGGTGTGGGTGAGACAACGTTGGTAAATTTACATTAGAGAATGTCCCTGGGCATTATCACCACCCTGATCGAACTTTTTTTTTTCTCTCTTGAAGCACTTTAACAGTCTTATACCTGTCGTTCTTGCTGAATCCTGGGTTTAAATTTATGAAATATATTCGCCTCTTTTAGAAGGCGAATTAATGAGTCGGTATCGAAGAGTCGTCCGATAGCGAGGGAATGCGAGGCAAACCTCTTCTAAATGTTCTCAAGTAATTGGCAGTGTATTATAATATGGCGAACTGTTAGTGGTTCCCGCATTGACAGATTGGGGTGGAGATTTGTTAAAAATTAAACTGGCGTAAGTCTAGTGTGTCAATTCTAATTCTTGTGAGTTACCACCTCTTCGGCTCTACAAGAGCGGTTACTGGAGGTCCAAGGCTTGATGAGGGGTTTGATAGTTTTGGATTTGGAACCTCATTCCATGTGTTTGCAGGATGATAAAATAACTTGGTCAATACAACGGTTTGAAGTCTTCTGTGAACTTGATCGAACTTTACTTTCCTTTCTTGAATTTATTTAATTAAGTTTGGTTAAAAATTTTTACCTAGGTACTTATATTTGTTTGCAGTATTTTGAAACGGACTTGAGAGTTTACCAAAGGTTCTGTCCTAATTAAAATTTCGGGTTTACACTGAAGTGCATATATGATATGCGATGACATCACATTATACATATTATTATGTAGGTAGGTTTGGTACATCATAATAAAATTAATAATACAATGACGTTAAGGAATCTCTCCTCTCTCTCACTCACTCACTCACTCTCTCTTTCTCTCTCTCTCATTGACTCATGCTTTCTCTCTCCCTCTCCCTATCTCTCTCTCTCTCTCTCTCTCTCTCTCCTCTCTCTCTCTCTGTCTCTCTCTCTGTTTTTCTTATATTAGGTATACATACTGCGGCCATTTTAGCGTTCATATAATCCGATCTTTAGTAATCAGTATTAATCAATCAAAATTTTCGATGGTAACTTTTCAGTGCCAGGTTTTTTTGTCCCCGGAGTCTGAATGTAAAGTTTAAGACTTTTTTAGTCTCTCTTTAAATATAATATGTCAAGAACGGTTTAAGAGATATTTCGTTTGACGACAAGACAACACGTAGACTCACAATATACGCAATAAGTATCTACGTCGTTATATAAATATAGGTAGGTATACTTTTTAGGAATAAAATTTTACAAAATGAAGGTTCTTCCATGTGGCTCGAATAAGTCCTCTTCAAAAAGAAAATCTGGTGTGACACCACACGACTTTCCTTATTACCGGCACTAGTGACTTGACTGTAACAGTTGGCTAAAAATCAATGTCAAAGTTGTAATCAGCACCTCAAAATCATTGGATTTGATATGTCACAACCCCCATTTAGGATGAATTATAAAAGTTAGTCAAAGCGGGTCCCCCCAAAATACCAGGAAGTTGGGGCCAAGGTCCAAAAAGTTCAAGATATCAAAAAAAAAAAAAAAAAAAAATGAACGGAGTAGACCCCTATTATTTTTTTTATTGTAAGAAAAAGTTGTTCTTATATTTTTTTCGTATCTTTTAACGGTTAGCCAGAACCACCACCTGGCGGCCTTTCCTGGCGATTTCATCGCAAAGTTTCGGTCGCGTCGTCTCCATAAATGAAGTCTACATACCAAATTTTAAGTCTCTAGCTCTTACCATTCTTGAGAAAAGTTCTTCACAGACACACACACACACACAACCACATACACGGACCATGGCTGAAACTTTGGATTTAGGATCTGGGGACCCTAAAACGGTTTTGGCATTGAAATCTGACGATCGAAAATTTTGGGTGATTCCATTACTTTCCTTCCTATAGGATAAGGAAAGTAAAAAAAAAAAATGCACATATAATCGGCTTTTTAGCTATATGTATAAGTATACATATACACTTACTCTCGCTTATTTGATAACTATTTGGGGATAATGTGATGCATCAGTCAATCCATTAGTGAGTATCTGGGAATTTATTATGTAGGTATTAATTTTAATTTTCATAAAATATGCTACCTATTGGTTAAAAAGTTAGGTTAAGTTGTGTTTTCTAGGCAAATTTGAAATTTTCATTTAACAGTTTTGAGATCAATGTCTTATACCTACTCCTAAATTAGGTTATACTTTTTTTCTTCATTTTTTTTTATAAATTAACTAATATGCTAATTTGCTTCGTAAAGTTTTGAGATCATCATGTGAGCACCCGACAAATTTCAGTGACGCCAAATTTCTACCTTTGTAAGTTCGTATAGATTTATTTAAACAAATTTCCGTTAGTTGCTAAATGTTTGAGAATTTCAAAAATAATCTAAATATTTTTAGTGTTTTCTATAGTAAATATCTCATTAGAATCGATTGTTTGAACTGATGTTTACTACTTGCGTAAAGTCCACCATGTATGGCAATGCCTCGAGGGTAGAGTAGGGTTAGGAAAATTAAATATAGGGCGAAGCATCCTTACGCAACTAGTATACATCCGTTTGAACGCTATCAAAATCGATAACAGATATTGAATTTTTTATGAAAGAACTTTTTCTTAGGATGAAATTAATAGAAATTGTGCCAGCGTAGATGACAGATTGAATAGACCAGTTCTCGTTCTGTCACTGGAGTTAAGCACGTTTCTACGTTTTGTACGTGAGAGTTAAGCTGACTTGGAATTGAGTGAGATTAGGACTTGGATGGGTAACCATTCGTATTGGAACCCTCCTGATGCTGGCTATTCCCATTCAGGCTGGTTGAGATTAATTTGAGTAGCTGATTTGTAATTTCCAGAGAACGGAGGGTAAAATCCCTGTCGTGATATTTATTTTAGTTGAAAGCGACTTAAAAGAAGACATTGTGCTGTGCTGGAGGCAAACTTGCATCTTGTTATGCGTGTTATTTTGTATAATAACAAAAATTAAGAACTGATAAAGCATTTAAATTCTTTTTAAATACTGTCCTTTCTTTATTCTCATGATGCAACACCCTTTAGACAGAGAAAGTCTTTATCACAAGTCAATTTGTTATCAAATTCACTGGTGTTCCAATACCGCAGTTTGTTTCCAAGTCCCAAGCTAATAGTTTAATTAAAATATACAACACACCTACGTACGTAACGTTTTTTGAAACGTAACGTTTTTTCAATTAACTCCCTTAAAAGTTATTTTACTAACTTACTTCCTACGTGCATCTTACAAGTACAATATTATTTTGTAAGTAATAGATAATAATAATAATATCGCCTTATTTATACTGCCCGATTAAGACAATTAAGTCCCATTATTCCCGGAGTAAGCCCAAGACTTATTATTATGTGGTAAAAATCCCAAATGGAAGGATAAATTGTCATGTCCCTACTGGGACCTCTGGAATATCTGGATTCACCGAGTGCCGCCTTTACCACTGAGCTACCGGGACGGACGTATCAACAATATCAACATTTTTAATAATTTTTGAGAATGCGTCTGTCGTGGGGACACAAAACTTTTAATTTAAATCCTTTTGTACCCTTACATAACTGCTACATAATATAATAAGCTCCTTTAGGCGAATAATAGACACATCAAACTATCGTTGGTAAGTTCGATTTCCATCTACACATACATCCGTGATTAGCCCACAGAGTATTAAAAAACGTCTATAATTCCGCCTTAGTATTTATTTGGACCAGTTGATAATAATTGATCCAATCTAGGGACAGTAAGGCAGACAGACACCTCTTCTTGTAGAGTAGGCATGAGTGGTGAGCTGGAAATTTAATTATAATCTTTGTGTAGTTTCTGAGATTTGCGCGTTACAAGGAATGTATTTAACAGACAGACAGACCGACAACGCAAACAAAACCAAAGTTGTTCAGGAGGTTATGAAACGTCCAGAAAAAAATTGAAATCGGAGCAAAAAAATATTTTTCTTTTACAAAAACGAACACAATACTTCCGATTTCTAATATTAGAAATCTATCGGAAGTAAAAAAGTCAATAAGTAGTAAATGTTGAACAAAAACTGTCAGAGCGTTCCGAATCGCAGAAGCGAGGAAGCTACAGCAACATAGTTTTAAATTTTTTATTAATAATCGTCTACCCAGAGGTCTTGGATTCAATTACTGGATGAAGAAAATCAGATTAGGTATATTCATTAATTTCAGAATACAAAAATATTAATATATACATATATAAGAAAAAAATCAGATAGGTATTTTCAGTCCTGTATTTTTTTTGCGACAGAAAATAGTCACTTCCCACCCATTTGATCAGTTACTGTTTTTTAACCTAAGAGACGTGCAAAATGTCCGTAGCCTCAAACAAATCCACACATAATTTCTTAAAAACCATGTGGGTATTAAAAATAATGATTTCATTACAATTTTTGAAAACGGCACTCAGCGTGCTCAAAACCTATAATGTAGGTGTAGGTATATGTACAATACCTTACCTACTTTATAATTTGAAACGATCCTATTTGAGCGATTAGCAAGAATAAGATACTCGCTTACCATGCGGAAGGTTCATAATTTGATTACAGATGTTTGGTAAGGGACATCTTTCAATACACTCGTGTTTATCCAGCACCTATGTAAACGGGAAGCTGTGTCATTTCTCGCCCATCAGAGGGTAGGCAAACTACCAGATGGGCAAGCTACAACACAGACCAAAAGCGTCTATGGACAATTGGACATAGCTACGAAACAAAATAAACTGGTGTGACACCACATTCCTTATCACTCGAAAATAAGTCAAATTCCACGTCTGGTGACTCAACGGTAACATTTGGCTAAAAATTAATGTTAAATTCGTTATCAGAACCTCAAAATCATTGGATTTGATAAGTCACAATCCTCATATAACATGAATAATAAAGTCCCTCCGAAATTCGTGTAAATTTCAAGATATCAGAAAAAAAAGGTTTGGACTAGTGCGGCTGAATACAACCAAAACTTTTGCGGTTTGTGTGGTATATAAAATCCTGACGCTAGAAAATTCGTCCAGAAATGTGAAAAACTGGGTAGGTCAAATTTTCGACGAATACAATACTTTACTTATTATAGGATAAGGAAATTAAAAAGGCTGTTAAGTCCAATTATTCTTGAGAAGATGCAGGTAGGTATACGTAATTATATTATTAACATATCATTCCTCTCTCATTGCAGGTGAAATAAAGCTACTTGAGAAATCACGCGAATCTGAATACTATAAGGTTCGCTTCACAGAATTATACTTCAAAGTGAAATGAGCAAGTTCAAGTAAAATAGCTGTGTTGCAGTTCAAGTTGTTCCAAAAAAGTTCCAGTAACCTCTACTATCATGAAGAATGCGGATGGTACAGGATTACTTTCTGAGGATGAGAAAAATATGAAAAATATTGGTTCAGGAAAAGTGAATGAAGGTGCATTGTTGGACACGGAAAGGATATGTGATTCTAGTATAGACGGTAAAGAAGGATTTAAAATGAAACACGTTGGACCAACGTTGAATACAGGTACAAGCAGAGTTGATGATCATACAGATGTGGAAGCTAATAAAGATCTTGGTGATGAATTGAGTAGAGCAAATCTTATGGAAAATGATATTACAATTTCCAGCATAATACTAACAGATGACTCAACCAAACAAGTTAGAAGCAACACGACTGAAATAAGTTCAATCCCTTTTTTTAAGAAAAGGACATTACAATTTATAATTTATGCTTTGGGCATCTGCATCTCCTTCATTATGAGTGGGATCTTTTCGGAAAAACTACTAAGGGGCGCCTTCGGTAAAAAATCCGAGTCATTTTCTTTTATTAGTGTGTTTGTATTTATACAGAATGTAGTGAACTTCATCTATGCCGAAGTCCTACTCCGTACAATACTAAAAAGTGACAAAGACCAGACAAATGAGAAGTTATACGCTTTAGCCTCGTTTAGTAATTGTTGTTCAATGTACCTTGCCAACAAATCCCTAACTTGGATCAACTATCCGACTCAAGTTCTGGGCAAGTCTGCGAAGCCAATTCCAGTGATGATGTTCAATGTGTTAATAGGTAAACAGAGGTACTCTTGCAAGAAGTACTTCTTTGTAACTCTAGTGGTAATGGGCGTGTCCATTTTTGTCATCATGAGCAAGTCCGCCGGTGCAGATCTTAAAATGAATCTAGGCTGGGGAGAGTTCTGCGTACTCATATCCCTTCTTCTTGATGGTATAACAGGTAAGTAAAAACTACTGCTAAGATAATCATATTTTCTTATCCGTTACAGTCGAACACGTAAAGCGGTAAAATTAGTTCAAAGGAGGTGAAAAGAGGTCCCATTTTCGGGTTTTCTTTTGTACCTCGAGAACGATATATTTTTTTGTAAAAGACATTCATGTAGTAAAATTATTGTTAATTATTTTTCATACGATTTTGATTATGTTCTTATTTGAAAAATTCTCTTTTTTCAAGATATGCACTACAAGAAAAGAACTTATTTCCGTTTTACCTATACATCATATTATTTTCGATATCTCAAATGTCCACCCTCCGTCGCGCGCCGTACAAAATTCGGCCTCTGGTGGTTTGCAAACCAAAATGCTAAAAAAAATTTGGATTTGGAGGTTTTATACAGGGTCTTCATAAAGTCTCACCCAGGCCTAGGTTTCTCGAAAACGATTCAGAATATCAAAAAACGCAAAAACCCGTATTCCTTTATATTTAGGAGGATTGATTTTCAGCCAAAAAATTTTTGCCTACACGGCCCCAATCAGGCTGGGCAATCTGGGCATGGACCAACTTTAAAATCTTAAATAGAATGGTATGTCTTGTGGCATATTGTTTTAAAGGTCTCATAGAGAGAATTTCATTACAATAAATTTCAGTGAGCTACAACTTACCGTTCTTTAGATACAGGGTCGGACGTCCTGCGTAATATCCATATATTTTGACCTATAACTCGTTAACCGTAAATTATGGAGAAAATTTTTCATGTTAATAATAACTCCTTATGGCAAGAACTTTCGAATAAGTTAAAACTTGATTTGTTTTTTCGTTAAAAATTTTCGGACTGTTCGTCCGGCTAGCTGACGAAACCGACCAGAAACTAATATCAACAGAGTGTGTCGAGTTATACCTTTTTCGACAGGGCTTGTCTTAAGGATTTATTATCAGCAAATTTCATTTTTCTATAATTTACGGTTAACAAGTTATAGGTCAAAATATATGGATATTACGCAGGACGTTCGACCCTGTATCTCGAGAACGGTAAATCGTAGCTCACTGAAATTTGTTGTAATGAACTTCTATCTATGAGATCTTTGAAACAATATGCCACAAGACATACTATTCTATTTAAGATTTTAAAGTTGGTCCATGCCCAGCCTGACTGGGACCGTGGAGGCAAAAAATTTTTGGCTGAAAATTAATCCTCCTAAAAATTAAGGAATACGGGTTTTTGCGTTTTCTTGTATTTTCATCCATTCTCGAGATACGGGGGGTGGGGTGAGACTTTATGCTCACCTTGTATATGGTTTAGGGGATCAACTCTCATACTGTTTTTGATATCTTCATTTAATTTTTATTGTGCCTTTATTTTAAATTGACGATATTCATATTTAAAAAAAAGTGCATTGGTAGTCAAGTGGTTAAGGCGCTAGTCTGGTAATCCCGGTAGCGTAGGTATCCGTTGGTTCGAATCCCACCGAATGCATGATTTTCCCCCCATTTATTGGGTATATGACCACATAACAATTAAGACTCTGAGGGTTAGAAGATGCCTTAAGTATTAACCTCGCCTACCATTCCTTCCTCTAAAGAGTGTTATTATTATAATATTTTATGATTTGATTTTATTCATTTACCCAGAAACTCCAAAATGTACAAGTGAAATATAAATTTAAAACGTTATTGTTAGAGCCTCCTAGGGTGTGGAGTGTGGTTGACTTTAAAAGACCTTGGAGCGCAGATATAGAAAACAGTTGGGATTTTTTCAAGTTAGCACAGAATAAGAATTATAAAGAAGTTATTTTATAGAATTTTACTGTAACAATGTTTTTACAAAAAAGTATTGTTCTCGAGGTATAAGTGAAAAACTTAAACTGAATATGAACATTTTTTACCTCCTCTCATCCAAATTTACCCCCCCCCTCCCTTTTCCGTTCATTTCTCTCTCTCCGGTTCCTCCCAAATATTGTACTATTTTCAAAACTTAAAATTTCTTTAGAGTATAGACCACAAGATGTTGATAGAAATGTCAGACCAACCGTCAGATTGGGAGTGTAGATACTGTTATTTACAATAGTTTTTTTTTTTCTAATTTGGGTTTTACGTCGCTTTCAACTGCATGGTCATATCACGACGGGCATATACAACAGTTTAATATTATCCGTAGAGGTCATTACGATGTAAGTTTCGTGTTCCTCAGGAGCTGCGCAGGAGAGGATGCGCCAGGACTACAAGACGAAGCCAGGACACTTCATGTCCAACCTGAACAAGTGGTCCATGCTCTATGTGGGCATCTGCGTGCTCGCTTCTCAAGAAATCACGAATTGCTACGATTTCGTGATGCGCTTTCCGGTCACCCGTTACTACTTGTGTGCCATAGCAATTTGCTCTGCCCTAGGTCAGACTTTCATCTTCCTTATGGTCAGTCATTTTGGCTCCCTATCCTGCTCTCTGGTGACAACCACGCGCAAATTCTTCACGATTCTAGGTTCAATAATTATATTCAGACATTCAATGGAACCTCTACAGTGGCTAGGTACTTTTCTAGTGTTCTTAGGATTACTCTTAGATTCCTATTATTCTAACAAAGAGCAAAATTCAAAAACTTAGCTAGAGCTTAGATTTTCAATCGGTGATCTTAAAATCATACAGGAATCTCAACGATTCCTCTATCAGAAGAACAGAAGTAGGTGTCTACATACAAAGTCACCCATAAGAAGTATTATTTGATCTCGCGAATTATTGACATTTATGTATTTAAAAAAAGACAAGTTTCCAAACTTTAAAAGTACATATACAGGGTTTCTCATTTTAAGTGAACCCTGTTGTAATTACAAAAAATTTAAATCCGAGATTCATAGCTCAAAAGGGAACATGTTACGGTGACATTTGTCCTTTAAGGTTATTTCAATGTCAACTTCATAATATTAAATGGTTTGACCTGGATTTTATTGCAGATTTTATTTGTAATTCAAATATTTTCAACAAATTTTTGTTTTACTTATTTTACGGGGGGTTTTTTTTTTTCTGTAAATTAACAGACACTTTTAACTATATTTTCTTATTTTATTTTGATATTTTCTCCTTTAGCATGACAAGAACTTTAATTTGATACCTACGCCACATGCGCAAGTTTCAGTTGAAAAAAAAATTAAACTTGGAAAAAAAATTGAGAAAAAAGGAAAATGAAAATTTGATGTAAATAATTGAATATGCAATAAAAATCAGCTCGATCCATTTAAAATTTCAAAGTTGACTTTGAAATAACCTTGAAGGACAACCTTGACAGATCTGAAAAGGTTAGGTACCATAATAATGTCTCAAGTATGAAAATGATCTAAAAATGATTCAACTTTTTATTTTTAATTCGTTAGGATGAACTGTGTACTTCTCAATAAACTGGTCTGACATCACATGACTTTCCTTATCTCTCGAAAACAAGCCAAATTCCGCCACTGGTGACTCAACGGTAAGAGATAGCAAAAAACTTTTTAGGAATAAAATGTTCAAAATTAAGGTTCTTCCATGTGGCTCGAATAAGTCCCTTCAAAAAGAAAATCCGGTGTGATACCACACGACTTTCCTTATTACCGGCACTAGTGACTTGACTGTAACAGTTGGCTAAAAATCAATGTCAAAGTCGTATTCAGCACCTTAAAATCATTGGATTTGATATGTCACAACCCCCATCTAGGATGAATAATAAAAAAGTTAGTCAGAGCGGGTCCCCCAAAATACAGGTAGGTAAATTGGGGCCGAGGTCCAAAAAGTTCAAGATATCAAAAAATGATCGGAGTAGACCCCTATAATTTTTTAATTGTAAGAAAAAGTTGACCCCTATTATTTTTTTATTGTAAGAAAAAGTTGTTCTTATAAAAATTTCGTAACTTTTATCGTTCAGACAGAACCGCCAAACGCCGCCAGGTGGTAAACAGAAGGCCGCCATTGGCGGCTCCGATTTCATCGAAAAGTTTCGTGTCGCGTCCTCTCCGTAAGTGAGGTCTACGCAGACCAATGGCTGAAATTTTGGAATTAGGCTATGGGGACCCTAACGTGTTTTTGCACTGAAAACTGACTATCGAATTTTTTGGGTGATTCCATTACTTTCCTTCTGTATGATAAGGAAAGT
The DNA here is from genome assembly GCA_024516035.1 of Bactericera cockerelli. Lineage (NCBI taxonomy): Eukaryota > Metazoa > Arthropoda > Insecta > Hemiptera > Triozidae > Bactericera > Bactericera cockerelli. The sequence goes on along the minus strand of CM044957.1, from coordinate 25,992,069 downwards.
AAAAAGTTATATTTTATACTATTTTCTTGGCTCCTTCTTTCGAGCACAAAATGTTTTTTGGTGAATAGTTTTTACTTTCGACACTAACTTTTTTGTCTCTATTGTCAATCCCTAAAATCTTTTGCTCAGAAGATTTCAAGATTCTTATGCGTGAATAAAGAAAGAAAGTATCCTATGTGTGCACAGAAGAGAAGAGAGGAGAAAAAAATTGTTAAAAAGATCAACCGTCCAGGAGTAAGAGAAAGAGAGACAAGAAGGAGCATTGTGTTTCTTCCTGATCCAGGATAACCTTTCAAATCCTGAATTCGAAGGTTCCTTCTTTCAAGAAAATGAAAAAAAGTTTTATACGAGGTGCTACAAAAGTAACTTGTACATTGGTGAGTGAGAGTGGTATACGAGTTTGGATCCAATGCATTTATTTTCTTCATATTTTACATATTTGAAAATAAGACCCCATGATAATGACACTCAAATCAACCGTTGTATAAATAGGATAGGTTAAGGTATGATATTCTTCTTACTTGTACTTAAAATTAATGATTTTTTATGCATGAATTTTTCCTCATATAGGTATTTGTGAGCACATAATGATAGCACAAAAACAACTACTGCTGGAGTAATGGGACAGTATAAATAAATGAGTATGTGTCTATCATTATCATCTTACTGTTATTTTTATTTTCCAATTTGGCCAACTAGGACCACGATAGATAATAATAATAAATATTTCATCAAATTGTTTATTATTATTATAAAGTAAGTATTTAACACTAAACAGGTATAAGATAAAACATTCATTTTTAACTTTATTACATTTTAATTGGTTCTCTGCTCCAGCAGAATGGGGATAAGAAAATGTTTTCATTGCTCAATACAACTCATCAATGAATAAACTGACCCTTTGAAACAGTAACTCATAATATGAATAATAACCAAGTCGTCCAAGTGATTTTTTGTCTTTCTTTTTACTTCCTTATTTTTTTAAAGCATGACTTTACAATGTTCGATTTGTAGGTACTCGTATCTAATAATGTTTTGTACTTCTGAAGTGGATTTTCTGCAACGTACAAATAATGGCACTAACCCTGTAAGTAGTTTTTGAAAGAAAGGTTCAATCTCTTTGAGAGGGCCCTTTCTTTTGCAGACAAAAACACATTAAAATCACCCTCTTTTTAAAAAATGAAAAGAAATCTCTCTTCTTTTGCACATTTCAGGTGAGATTTTTTATCATATAAATCAAAAGCTAGTTCCAGAGAATGTATCAGGAATTTGTGCTCTCTCATGTCTGCAAATCACCTACATAGAAAGATGCTAGAAACAGAAAGGTCAGCCTTTTTGCGTTTATTATATTTTTCCAGGATACATTGTTGTTTTATTCAATTTCTTCTGATCTCATTTTTAAAGCGTGTAGTCTTCTTGAGAAATGTTACAGCATTTAACTACCTACTTAACAATTCGGATCAAACCGACCTCACTAGCTTGACCGATAAGGTGGTGGACTTGTAATCTGGAAGTCGGTGGTTCAAGGAGTGGCAAAAAAATTTAAAGCAAAAATTTAGTTTTTTCTTAATATTATTTATTTCCCATAGTTATTTTATTAATATTTTTGCATGTCATTTAATACATATCGTCGCTTAAGAAGAGGTACCTCGTAAGTCCGAATTTTTCGATAGTACGTTTTTGGTATCATTGGAATCGGAAAATAATATCGATTTTTTTAAAATCGGTTTTATATGACCATTCAAATACAAAAAATGCCACAATAATCGATTAAAGTTTACCTCGTAAATCGATATTTTTGTTTTGAAGAAAATTTCTGGTGAGACCTCGTATCTCCAATCAGTAATATATGACGTGTATTGTGTAAAATAAATCTGAGATACGAGGTACCTCTACAAAAAATGCACACATGCTTTTCTGAAAATTTTACAAGAATCAATCACTTGAGAGGTACCTCGTATGTCCGATATCTTGTAAAAATACAAGTTTTATCAAAAAAATAGTAATTTCAATCGATAAAACAGGTATATGTTTATGGTCAAACTGATTTTTTTTATTTTTTTTTAAACCTGCCCACAACTTTATAATCAGTTTTTACTGTCTCCTGAAAAGTTCAAAAATCGGACTTACGAGGTACCTCTTCTTAAGCGACGATATGTATAATAGAATATTAGATGTAAACACCCGTAGGTACTATTTTGTGTCTATACTGGTCAATTTTGATTAAATTTGGTAGGCAGTTTACTCATGGCTTCGGTTCCCATGTTTAGGCAGATCGTACTTTGGACAGAAGTTGACATGTCGTGACCACTCTCTTTCGTAACAAAGGGTATTGTTCATGAGGCCATTATCAGGTCGTCCCGGTGGTCCATTCACCGCCAACACAAAACCTTCTTACGCATCCCTTAGGTGTCAATTGACCCTCAACAAAATGAATACATGTCATGCTCAGCCATCAAAGTTATCTGAGATTTAATAGGTAACTCATACACACATATTCAATTATACACGCAAAACTTTCATTTGCTAAGAATTTCCATTTTTCTTGATTTATTCCATTATTTAAATATAATTTTGGAAAAGATCATTTCATATAGATTTCCTTACAGTTCGTATTCAATAGATTTTTTTTTTTGATCGATAAGGCGGCGGACTTGTGATTCGGAGGTCGGTGGTTCAAGTCCCGATTTCAGCGTATGATTTAGTAAAACGAATTTGAGTAGTTGTGATATCACGAAAGTGATCAACACATATATGATAGCTTTTTATTAAAATATATTTTTTAAAAATCCTGTCTTTCTTTTTCTATTATTAAGCGCTTTAACACTGTTACTAGACAGGTGGTTCACGCCGATTCTTCTGGTGTTTTATATTACTTGGGTGTAGTGTACAGCTTAATTGTCTTAGAGTAACTTAGTAGAGAATCAGCGCTCTAAAAACTTCTTTCATTATCAAGGAAAACTCAGTTTTTTCATTCTCCTGAAAAAATCACATTTTTCCACACAGGGAGGTTTACGATAGCGACGCTCTCTTTTCAAAATTTTGTTAAAACTGGTAACCATTTTGGTCTAATTTAATAATTGTATAATGTTTTTGTGTATCTGTGTGTGTATATTATTGCTTGGAATTAATCGAGTTTGATTGATTTTCTTTAATGATTCTTGTTGGTTGGTTTTGCACTACACTGTACGGAGTAGAAGGTCATACCAACTGTGCAGCAAGTGAAAGGCAGAGGCAAACATGACTTGACATTGAACTGACTATGGGAGAAGCACTGTCATTATTTATAGCATGCTAAGATAATAGGTATGAGCTGTGTGAACACTACCAATGTCATCTTGTCTTAGTAGCTACCCATCTTGTGTTTTTTCCATCCTGGAAAAGAACCTTCACCGCTTCTGCCCATGAAGAGACCTATAACAATATTATACGGTGTGAGACGTCAAATATTAGTGATAAAAAATCGAGCCATGGCAATATTGGCTGTAAGATTGCAAATGATATAGGTTTTACACCGCGTAACTACAATAGTTGACATACAACTTTTGGTTTCACCAAAAATGGAATCAAGCGAAGTTTTGAAAAATCGACAATTTTACAGATATTAGGTACATATTACTATTATTTGATTGTAACGCGTGCCGCCCCGTGATAACAGCGAATTACTCTTCTTTAGGATAAAACAATTACAGTAGAAATTCGATTTTATAAAATAACTAGCCGCGTTACGGCTAAGCCTACGACGCAGTGCGTTTACCAAGGTATGGCCGTGCTCTTGCAAGAAAAATATTTGGTGATCACCTATGTATTGGTATTTGAACTCTCACTTCATAATTATGGTCATCCAACATCAAATACCCAAATATCTACCTACTATGATTATGTAATATTCTCTATGTTGCGACACGAAAGGTTGAATGAAAGATAATCACAAAATAGACCGACCTCAGTAGCTTGATTGATAAAGCGGTGAACTTGTAACCTGGAGGTCGGTGGTTCAAGTTCCGGTTTCAGCGTAGATTTAATAAAGCGAGTTTGAGTAGTTGTGATATCAAAAAAGTGAGCAACATAAATATGACATCTCTAATCACAAATTAGTATTGTTAAATATTTCTAAGATTAAATTCCTTTTTTTCTACTGAGACTCTTTTTATTGATAAAATTTGCGAAGGATAAAAAAAATGAAAAACTGTTCAAACAAATCGATCCTTCTGTTGTATTATAGTACGCGAGGATAAAATACATTTGTTCAAGGAATTATCATTCCAGAAATCTATTGGGACTGCCAGATTTGAGTGTGGAAAAGCTAAACTTTTAAAAAATGGGCATTTTGAAAATCTTAATAGCTCTTATACTTGTACACTGATGCCATTATGAACCATACTAAATTTCAGCTCAATCGAACTAGTACTTTGTGAGATATGCTCAGATTTATTAACAAGTTATAAACCTTATTCTATATTTTTTTGGTCATTCGTACCTATAGGTACCTAAATCTCGAAGAAATATTATTGTGATTAGTATTAGGTACCTACCTATATGTACAAAAAATATTACATAAAATTGTTATTACCTTTTTAGTACGTGTTACAAAAATAAAAAATAAAATAATAATAGACCGACAAACACACACAAAAAGCAAAGTTCCTCAGGATGTACGAGATTTATGAACTCAGGATTACGAATGTAGGTAGATGTTACGAACCGTCCACTGATAGTCAAGTGGTTATCACCCAGTCTGGTAATCCAGGTAGCATGGGGATTCGTTGGTTCGAATACCACCCAGTGCATGAGTTTTTCCTCAATAATTTGAGTTTGTGACCACATAACAATAAGACTCTGAGGGCTAAGTGGTAGAAAATGATTTGAGCATTAACCTCGCCTGATTGTTATTATTATTACTATTATACTAGAACTAGATTAATCTGTTTTTGAGATAGGCACATGCATTCCCTCTCGGTGGTAAAAGGATTATATAGAATTTGCTGGGAGGACACAGAATTTGTTGTTGGAAAATTTTGCCCAACCTGGGAACAAATTCAGGATCTCTAGACTAGACACTAGACCATGAGCAATTGAGCAGCAGTCACAACCATTACACGATGTAGGATTATATTGAGTTTAAATTCCTTAAATCAAAGAGGAAAAACTAAAAAAATAAAAAAATGGTGTGACACCACACGACTTTCCTTATCACTTGAAAATAAGTTAAATTCAGCCATTGGTAACTCAACGGTAAAAGTTAGCTAAAAATCAATGGCAATTTTGTAATCAGCACATTAAATAATTGGATTTGATATGTTACAACCCCCATCTAAGATGAATAATAAAAAATCTGGTGTAAACATCACACGACTTTCCTTATCCCCGAAATAGGAGTTGAATTCCACCACTGGTGACTCAACGGTAACAGATAGCTAAAAATCAATGCCAAATTCGTAATCAGCACTTCAAAATCATTGAATTTGATATGTCACAACGCCCATCTAGGATGAATAATAAAAAAGTTAGTCCAAGCGAGTCCCCCCCACAAGACCGGTAAATTGGGGCCGGTTCCAAAAGTTAAAGATATCAAAAAAATTATGAAAGTGAACCCGTATTATTTTTTTAATCTGAGAAAATGTTGTTCTCTAACTTTTTTTTGTATCTTTAACCAATTTAAAGAAGCGGTGTTTGCGGCCTATAATTGCTGCCCTGCGGCCGCAGAATGTGGCCGATTTCAACCAAAAGTTTCATGGTTCGTCTGGTGTATAAAATGAATTACCATACCAAATTTCAAGCACACTCTAGCTCTAACCGTTCTTGAGATATCCTGTTCACACACACACACACAGACAGACGCACGGACCAATGGCTGAAAACAACTTTTTTGGTATCCTGAGGCTATGATTCGTCCAGAAATGTGAAAAGCTGGGTAGGACAAATTTTCGACGAACACAATACTTTCCTTATTATAGGATAAGGAAAGTAAAAAGTTAGTCTCCCCTAAATACCGGTAAATTGGGGCCATGTTCCAAAATTTTTAAGATATCAAAAAATGATTAGATTAAACACCTATTACTTTTCAAGCCTAAGAAAAAAAATCTCTAATTTTTTTTGTATCCTCAATCCAAAGAATTCGGCCGAATTCAACCAAAAGTTTGATCGGAGTAAACCCCTCTAATTTTTTTTATGTTGGTTTTTTTTTATTATCTTTAACTGATTCAAAGAACGGCCTTTGTAGCCGCAGAGTGCGGCCGAATTCAACCAAAAGTGGTTTTTGTGAGGTATATGAACTCAACTTCCATATCTACTTTTAAGTCTCTAATAGCTTTTACCTTCTCGAGATATCGTGTTTAATTGTTTATACACGGACGGACGCACAGACCAACTATGATTCGTTCAGAAATATGAAAAACTGGGTAGGTCAAATTTTCGACGAATACAATACTTTCCTTATGATAGGACACACACACACCTAGCGGGAGTCTGCGGGTACTACAGAACTGAATATTTATTTGCCTTGTTTTGTTTGTGTTATTACTTATTTAGTGGGTAGCACTGCATAACAAAACCCTCATAACACCATTTTTTGTCCAAGTAACTGATTGCTTGCTCCTATTCATGGCGAAGCTGCGCGCTGGTATAGCTAGCTATCCATACAAATGGCTATTCATTTTTTCTCTCGAAGTATGAGTGGAACACGCATCAGCCAAAGTACAGAGTGGAAAATGTTCTAGCTAGCCGGGATTCGAAACCAGGTCACCAAACTCGGAACCAGGATGTTGGTCGATCGAGTCTCAAGCTTCGGTAATATTAATAAGTTTGAGGAGGTAATTTTGTTGGTAAAAAAACATAGTGTAAAGGAAAAAGTAAATAAATAAACTTGTTCACGAATGGATATTTTAAAAATTGTAGGTATGTATGTGTACAAATTATTTTTTCCATTTAACAAATACCTTTATTAAGACCATGTTCTAAATTACAATTTTCCAGGTTTCACCAGTGTTTCTTAGGATGTTCTGTATGAAAACATCAAATGTAAAAGGTTATCCTGCCAATCATAGATACTTAATTACTCATGTTACCATTACTCCAACTCGCCCAACTAAATTTGTCGTGCAAGGGACTCGAACGACGGACCTCCAAGATACGAGTCGAGTACTCTACTCCCTAAAGGATCGAGCGAGTGAGGTCAGTGAGTTTAAAAGTATTCATAGTTTCGTAACACACCGAGAATGTCAGGTCCCCACAACCTACGGATGGTGAACGTTGCCGTCAAAGCTAAGACCCAGCCGGGCGATTGCTGCAACTCCCAGTGTTAACCTCGTTAGAGCTGGAATGAAAGGAGTAAGCAGGATGACATAATAGTATAATGGTTACGTGTACGGAAAGTGAAAGTATACACTCTCACTAGAGGCTGCATAGTCCGCGACCTCCTTTCCAATTGTAATACCAACTTACCAAGTAGGTGATTGTTGAACCGTTCTGTAGACCGACAAGAAGCAACACTTCTCTAGAGACAACAGATTGAATTCAACTCTGTTTACGACAAATTTTATTATTATAGTGGCACTATCTCTATTAGTGCCCAAATCAGACTATACTTTTATTCGTCAATTATTCTTGTCTTTGTTAATACCTAGCCAACCAAGCCAAGTAGCCATATACGAGTATCTGTCATGAAATTCTCATATGCAGGGTTAGAAAAAAATTGTGTATTCAAAAAATTCGTTGGTACTCGAATACAGGGATACATGAGCAGTCTGACACTAGCGTTTTGGGCTGAATGAGACAGTTTCCCGTTTATATATCCAGGTAATTAGGTACATATTTCTATTATTAAAATTTACAGATGAACCAAGGAATTTAAATTCCTGGTACCAAGATAAATTGGCTGATCCAAAACGCCGAGAAATGATTCAGTTTTTGTAACCCAGTTGCATTTTCACGGAAAATGTATCGCCACAAGTATCCCACGAAGTTTCTTCTTGTGGCATATAAGCATGTTACACAATTTTGATAGCTATATTTGATAATAAATTTATATATTTTCCTAAGAAACATTCTCACCCTATTCCACAAACAAATCATACCTAATACGTAAAAGAATTTTCAAAGAAGTAATCTTATCTCATGAAGACAACAAAAACTAAAAAGATTTTTGATACTTGGCACTCTTTTCTCCTGCAACAGAAGGATGTTGTCCATTTTGTTTGACATAACTCGGTATTGTGACATAATATCTTTCATTGACACTAATATTCTTTCCTATTACTTTGAGATCTAGTTCATCCAGCAGTGTTGCGAGAGTGTAGGGTAGGGTATATCCATGTAAACTTTACCTTTCTAAATTCTCGAAGTTGAGAAATAATAACTTCTCGTAACTGCTTATGTGTTATAATGTCAAAGAGTGGTGAAGTGAATGTTGCCTTCTCTACCATTAGAGTAAATGTTACACTCACCATAAGGTGGGCAGTGTTCCCATTGGTCCGGGCCTTGGCCAGATCGTTCAGCTGGTCCTCACTTGGACGTGAAATGCTGGAATAGGACTCTTCTACGGTCTACGCGTTTCCTTGATGGGCCTTACCTGGAACTAACAAAATATATATATATCTCCCTTGCCTTTATCCCATATTAGCTTATGTTGCTTTTGGGGTCGGCATTGTTCAACCTCATGGTTGAGGTTGGTAGGGTGGAGCACGTTTTTTTTATGGCTGGATGCCCTTCCTAACGCCAACGATTCTATTTGATTTAACGTCCTGGATTAGGACGGGGGTTTTACCCTCCATTCGCTGGGAATCGTACCAGCTACCCACATTAACCTCACCCAGCCTGGGTAGGGCCGGAAATAGCAGCCTCACGTGTTTGGATGGAACAGAATTTTCTTCGAAAAGTCTGCCCCAGCCGGAGTTGAACTCGGGAACTCTGGACTACGGGCAGTAGTCACAACCATTACGCCACGGAGGCTGGAACTAACAAAATAGTTCAACTAAAATACTTTAAAACCCTGTCAATTGGGTTTTGGTGACAAGCTAAACAATAACGAGATTTTTTTAGATTTGATACAAAATAAAACAATAGCCAGAATAATTTTCTTTCCAGATAACGCATTAACACGGATCAGGATAAAGGATCGACCCACATCAATAATGACACAATTATAACTGTTTGAACCTGTGATGTTACACATTGTGTAAATCTGTAAATGACCTTGAGAACGGAAGACTTTTGCTTTCTTCCACGAAGGTGAAGAAAGAAGACAGGATAAAGGTATTGAGCTATTGAGGTACTTTACCTAAAGACATAGATGACTTCGTAACAGTACAATACAGAGTCGCAAATATAGAACAAACACTGATAAACAAACGTGTAAATTATTGACTCGTTTGTTTTGAATGTTTCAATAGAGCATCTTAATTATCATCCACACAAAAGCTAACATTTTATAATTCAAAGCAAGAGACGGAATGGCCTTCACCCAAATGTACCTACAATGGACAGGTAATTTTGGCACAGTGATTTACTTCGTTCTTTCAAAGGACTCCTTGATTTTCAACCTATTTAGGTCACGGATTAAATTGACAGCACAGGTATATGCACGAAATTACATTAGCATCTAATTCACTTGAAAGGTAAACAAGGTAGAAATTGTCGAGTACGAAACTAATTCCTGGAAATCAAAATGTCTTTTGTTCTTTTTGAATTTACTACACTTAATTGAACATGCTCAATAGCACACCTACTTGGAAGCACACTCGTGAGTGTAATACTGGCATTTTGATCGAGAGATACTTATGTACTATGCAAGGGATAGTTGCATCAGGACATTCCCTGTTTCATGCTGGTCTCCGGGTGAAATTTGAAATTGGCATGTTATCCCTGTGAGGGAAAAACTTAATTAAAGTAAATAGACACGAGATTACATCGCATATCTATAGTTGAAACGATTCATCGCTTTTCGATACAGCAGCAGCAGAAGTTGTAACTGGAGTAACTGATGTAGATCTATGTGTACATTTTATAAGTGACATTAGCAGAGTTTGATAAAGGAGGTATACAAAACTTGTTCTGACAATGCCAAATCATACTAATGTCCTTAGTTGAAATGCATTTTAATCACTCTCATTGATTTTTTGTTTTGTGGGTACAACCTTGATTGGTTTATTTGAACGAATTTTGACGGTTGAAATGGTGATTTTGAGAGTGTGAGTGGTTTCTGAAATGAGACCCTTTGTGTAGATACATACATATCAATATTATCACTGCGGTCCGTGAAGTATCGGTAAGTTGGGACATTGTTGGGACCGGTCGTATCAGATTTTTCACACAATTTTTTTTGTTTCACCCGTACATGTGAGGCTGACATTTCCGGCCCTACCCAGACTAGGTGAGGTTAATGTGGTTAGCTGGTACGATTCCCAGTGAATGGAGAGTAAAACCCCCGTCCTAATCCAGGACGTTAAATCAAATAGAGTGCCAAAACGAACCAACCTCACCCATGAGGTTGAACAACGTCGACCCTGCTTAAGCGGGATAAGACAGACTAAAAGATAGTATATGTAGGTACCTACCATACTTACTACTATCTTATGTATATGTATAGTCATCATTATACAATTATTCCTTTACAAACAAAAATTGAGAAGTGGAGGGGATATCCGCACGAATCCTTGATAAAAGCTGGTGAAAGTAACACATTCTAAGTCCTGAAGTGACTTCATAATTTTTCAATGCTTCAACTGCTTTGGTCAGATTGACGGTAAGAAAAGTTGTACAAGGTCCTCTGCTAGTCTAGTTAACTCTGAAGACTTGGATCTCCATTCCACATTCACGTTTGTCCTTAGAACTTTCAGATATTAGATAGAATTGTGAACAATATCAAAATTTATTATGTGAATGTCAGTCGAATATGGTTAACCGTTGCAAATGGTTAAAAGTTGTTTTTGAAAGCTCGATAATGAATATTTATTAGGTTATTATTGCCTTCTATTAAGTGAGGACACTTTTTTAATGTAACTTTATTTGAAAATGACATGCCTATTCCAAAAATTATATCTACTTGTTTGTTCTTAAATTTCCAGCAGTCAAAAATTTTCAAAAATGTTTCACTTGTATGCATCATCAATGTTGGCCTAAACTGTCAAAATAGCCTATTGAGCTAAAAAAAAAAAAAAAAAAAAAAAAAAAACAACGCGACCTGGTATCTTTCAAAATAAATGATTAAAGTCCGAGCAACCTTGAAATACATAATCCGCGAACTAGTATTTTGCAATTTTCGAAACACCAAAAAAAATGTCCTTGAAACTCTAGAAGAAAAAAAAAAAAAAAAAAAAAAAAAAAAAAAATGCTCACATCGTGAAAGAATACCAGGCCCTCATTCCAAAAGCCACTCTCACTCTCATAATCCCCAAATCTCCCTCTCATACTCTCAACCATTACACAACATTCTCTGATGGGATATTTCTTTCGTTCGTTCAAATCAGACAATCGGAGTGCTTTGTGTGACGGTTAAAAGTGCTTTCTGGAACAAGGTCCAGATGCTAAACTGTCCTTTCTAGAAATACTATTAAAGAATTTACAAAAAATAAAAAATGCGTGGCGCCTTTTACAGACTGAATTCCGGCCCATAGTTCTCGGCCTTCATGCTGTAGCCCACATACTTACATCATCATATATTATAATCTTTTGCGTAAGTATTCAGTTACAGCTGTATTTCCATATTCGACATAGATCTACTTCAAATTTGTTGTTGAACATTCTGAGTTACATTTAAAATTGGAACTAAATTTTACGAAAATTTAGGAGACGAGCTAAAAATATTGCAGCTATCAATTTGGGTTGCAGTTATAAAAAATTGTTTTCCGAAGTTTGGTGGGATCTGAAGTTTAAAAAGTTCTTTGCGCTCATACCGGAAGTGCATAGTCCAGAAAAGTTCCGTATCTCCTCTATTATAGGCAATATAGCCAGGTTACCGATAGTTCCTTCGCCTGAGATTTTCTGAAGATCTACTCGAATCCGCTATCAAATACAGGATACAGCAAAACTACCAGGCGGATTGTAAGCTTTTAGGAGTACATCTATTATATGCATAGGTACTAGATCATGCGCCGCGCCGCTCATCATGGTTGGAGCATTTTTCAGTTGAGCCTAACATATACAAATATACATTGATTCAAAATTGTGGAAAATTAACTTTTAGAAATTTAAGAGACAGAAGAAATAGGACATCTGGTGAGAGAATCGGAAATTGTGTGCTTTAGCCTGCCCCTGAGGCCTCTACAGTCTCTATCATTGGCACTGTCAGCTCCATAGCGTAGAGTGAGAGGAGAGGAAAGAAGAAAGAAAATAAAGATAGTGACTAGCACCTCCATGAATTGTTATGCACAAAAACTTAGACAAGATTCCTCAAGGTTAAGCCACAATAACCAGCAGAACAGAAACAGCACACACAAAGACTGTGGGGAGAATTGCGCTGCGCACACGAGTTTTACCTTGAAGAATACCCTTTCGTGTCCTATATGAACAACTAGGAGACATGAGCTCTCTCTGCCCAGAGGATAGCGAGCAGGATCTGCAAATATTTCTAACCAAATTCTCTGGATAGCCGACTTTCTTATTTTACGCTTCGTATTACGTCTATCATTTCCGGCACACGATGGAATAAGCAGCAAACAAAATAATGTCTACAGGCCGAATTAAAAAATATACAACCAAGACAAGCTCCGACTTGAGGGATGGTCTCCTCATGTAGGAGCTTCAATCAACCGCGCACAGACAGTCCGATTTAAGGGGTGGTCTGGCTCATTTTTGTTGTAATCCCATTTTAAATTTCGGCCCTCAATAATGAAGAATTAACCCGATATTACGAGTACTTATTTCCGAAAAAGTTTCCAATTCATATTGAGAATCAATGTTACTATGAATCAGATCAATGCCAATTTCTAATAATCATTGTTGTAAGTTATTGTATCTATATTCTAGGCTAAGGCTAATAAGAACAATATCAGCACCTCTACTGATACTTGATCCTTGAAACTTTTCCTCGTAATATCACTGATTTATGACTGCTATGGCCAAAATTCACAATGATGATAACAACTAGTGTAAACAAGGATAAACAATTTCGATCAAGTTTTGTTCATAAAATAGATTACAATCAATATTATGTTCAAGGATGGTGATATTAGGTACAAGCCCATTCCTGTAAATATTCTCTCAAATTATTCTTGGCTATGCCTATTGCCCATCCCCGTTCAGCCACGGCTGGCTGACCAGGATGAGTTTATTCTGAAAAAGTAAACAAAGTCCTGTACTGTATTGGAAACAGTGGCGGCTCCTGACTTCAAGACTAGGTGAAGACAAATTATACCCAGAAGTATTGAAAAAATAAAATTATTAATTTATCAGATCTTAGTTCTTATGGTCTCATAAACACAGCCCATTGTAAGTTATGGCTGTTTCCCTGCAGAGCATGGTTTTCTCTCATACCAGTTTTGCATCATATAAGTTTTTATAGGTACTTTTTTTGGAGAACACTTGGTACTTAATAAATAAACAAGGCCAGCAGAACAATTTGTCAACACTTGAGCTGGTACACAGCCATTCATTTTCATAAGCCATTCAGGCTTGAACTGTATGGCTGTGGGACAGGCATTTGCTTTACTTTTTTAGTGGTGGTTATAGTAATTGGAGAAATTGGACATCCAGTAATCATAATATCTTTCTTATCCTCATTACTTCTTAATCTGAATGGGGTTACTTTTAATGTTTGAACCCCATGATTTTGTGGGAATCTCATTGTTTCTTTGAAATATTGTTATTAGTTATTCATCGTAATAAAAAATATTAACTGAAAGTTGGTAAAAAGGAATTAAAATAAAAATATTAGGATTATACCTCAGTAGATAGGTAGGTACAACATTTTAAAGAGGGGTTAGAACTGGGAAGGAAAGAAAGTTAGTTGAAGACTAAAAATTACAATCCAAAACTGGAAGAAAATCCACCACCAGATTACAAAATAAATCTAAGAAAACATACTTACTACAAATATATAAAATCAGCATAAATTTCTGTTACCATTGATGTTTAAATGACTATTTATGAAAAACACAGATATTGCCTTATAATTTTAAGTACTTCACTGGAAGCTGTGTGCTTAGCTACCTGCAACCTGCATAATTATAATGTTATTACTGACACTGAAAGAAGTACCATAGCTACTTCATATTCAACTTATTATGAAAAGCACAGGTCAGATCAGGTAGGAATAATGTTTCTATCCTGTATCAAATACTGGGAAATAACTTTATTAACTAGTTACACCAATTAAAAGTCACTTGATTACCGTTGAAAAGATTTGAAAATAATCTAATAAAATTTAAAAAGTGCGCACCAAGTTTTGTTTACATTCTAAAGATAAGAGATACAATGTTGCCAAGTTAATTTCATAGCTAAATTTCTACAAACTTCAAGAGCTATATTTTAAATTTAAAGAAATCCCTCAAATCATGTAAGACGTATTTATTTATTTAAAAAAATAATACTACACCGCCTGAACAGAATTTTCTCTTGAGAATTTCATTTCAACACGTCTAAATTCATGATTTTTTTTAAAGTGGTTCCATAGTCAGGATCTTAAACAGGACCACCATTGTCCCTATTTAAAAACATCTTGGAACAACTAGATACCAGATTATCTTATTTGGCTCAATTTCGGTACCTACATTAAATAATTATTTCCGAGATTTGACTTCAATCGATATGTCCTTTTTAAGACTATAGTTGACAAGATACATAAATAGTTAAAATTTATTGGTATCGGCTATCGTTTAGGAACTATGTACAAAACTAGAACCCAAAAAATGAGAAATAATATCCAAAATTCCTGACACAAAATAATGCTTTCCTAACGCCTACGTTATTATTATTATTATTTATTTTGTTTTTTAATATTACAAGATTGTGCTAGATATGGGAGGCTAAATCATTGACTGGTTTCCTAGGTCTGGCATAATGCTACTGGCAACAATGTTAATATCAAAAACACATGACATCGCACATGGTATGTGGCTTCGTGACATTTCGTATGAGTTCGTGTAGATATTGTAAACTGAATACAACTGAAGACTGTCCTCAGTAGCATATTACATAGATATAGTTCTTGCCTAATATTTCATGATACCTACTTGGAAATACTCAACTCTGATTGGTTGATTCAAGGACAACTGAAGACAATTTCGAATTGTCTTCACATTTGGTGTTCTCCTTGGAAAGTAACATGAATTGTTAAGCAGCATTGATCTATTTTACACAAAGCTTACTCTTTTTTTTTTTTTTTTTTTTTTTTTTTTTTCTTTGAGTTAGATCAATTGTGCCATGTTCAAGGGATTATGAGTAGTGTTTTCACTGTTCAAAATTAGGTGAAAATGTCTTCAGTGTCTTCACCCGACGAGCCGCCACTGATTGGAAAAGCAAAAAGCAATATGGCTAACATTTAATTCGTAAGAGTAGCCAAGAGCTATACAATATGTACTATAATAATTATTTAGTCACCTTTCAATTAGGCTGTTTAGGGTTAATCTTGGTAACTTTAATGATGTAGAAATCTGCCGAGTGGGTCAAGCAATTAGACTCCAATTTTTTTTTTTATACCACGCAGATTGTATGCAAAATACTTAAGTTCTAATTTATTTGTATCTACTTCAATGTGGATGAAAAGGACTTTTTTTAATTATTGTTTTAATTTCGTGTTACATGGACAAAAAAAGATTTACTTTTCACTCTCTTAAAAAGAGAGTGAAAAGCCTAGCCAGCGTCGATGGCATGTTGAATACACCGGTTCCCTTCAGAACACCGAAGTTAAGCGACATCCAGCGAGGTTAAGACTTGGATGGGTGACCATTCAAATTCTAATTCTCGTGACGCTGGCTTTTCCCGGCCCCACTCAGGCTGGGTGAGGTCAATGTGAGTAGCAGGTTTGTGAGTTTCCTGCGAATGGAGGGTAAAACCCCCGTCGTGATATGACCATGGCAGTTGAAAGCGACGTTAAACCCCACTTAAAAAAAAAAAAAAAAAAAAAAAAAAACTCTTAAAAAGATTCTTTCTTGTTGAAGAGGAGAAGAATTTTCGGGTCAACTTTATTGATAGATTAAAATAAAATTATCTCTTTTCTTTCTTTCTCCAAGGATGATTTCGAAATGGAGCAATCAAAAGCCGTACCTATTTTTCTTTCTAACCAAAGTGGATTCAAATGAAATAAAATGGACGAATTGGAAGAAAGTCATTTTTCTTTTGGAAAAAAACGAAAGGAGGAGAAATCTTCTTCTAGTTTGGTTAA
Source organism: Bactericera cockerelli (assembly GCA_024516035.1). Classification (NCBI taxonomy): domain Eukaryota; kingdom Metazoa; phylum Arthropoda; class Insecta; order Hemiptera; family Triozidae; genus Bactericera; species Bactericera cockerelli. Next base: position 25,975,751 of record CM044957.1, on the reverse strand, counting down.
CCAAAATGGATTTGTAAAATTCTTGCTTCCATTTCTTTATTCCTGGTTTGATTTCATTTTTCCATTGTTTATCTTTAAAAGTACTGAAACGCATTTTTCTTTCACGAATGGTGGGGTAAATAATTGGAGAAAAAAACGGAACCTGAATTTTTTTTTTTTAATCCGAAAGAAAAACGCGGTAAAATATCTCCCACAGGCTTAGCTGTCAAGTAGAAAATTGGCCCCTAATCCGCGGGAATATATATTTCTTTAAAAGTTATTATCAAGCTAGCGGTGATGGCGCTTTGAATGCACCAGTTCTGGTAGGATCACCGAAGTTAGGCAACGTACAGCGAGGTAAAGACTTCGTGATGCTGGCATTCCGGACCAACCCAGGCTGAGTTAGGTTAATATGGAAAGCAAGTTTTCGAGTTTCCTGCGAACGAAAGCGACGTTAAACCCAAACTAAAATACACCGCTAATCATGGCCACAATACTTCCTCGTGATTGGTTCACACTGTATACACTAGGCAATTTTGACATTTTATACTAAATCAATTGTATCTCCAAAACTACTCAACCGATTTTCTTCAAATTTTATTTAAATGGTAGAATACCGTTTTTCTACATTCCATATACTACAAAAAATTCTATATCGGTAAGTCGCAGACTTTATTTTTGCACTTTTTTGTTAATTTTTTGGAATTTTCTTAAAAATCAGAGCTAAATCATATTAAAAAAAAATACTAATGCACTATGTAGAACACTAATACGCATAAACTTGCAAAATTTCATCAAGATCGGGTGTACCGTTCACGAGCTATAAGTGTACAAGTAATTTCATTGAAATCCGTTCGGTAGTTTCAAAATTTACATTTTTTAAAAAAAGTTGAATCCTTGACACCTCCCCTGGTAAAGCTAAATGTTATTAAAAACGGGTTGAAAAATTTAATTACTTCAAATAGCAAAAATTTATTGAACAATTTTCACAAAAATATAATTATGTTCTTGTAAAATATTGCTGAAACCTCTGATATGCAATGTACGATACTTCCGGCCCTGTTTTTTTTTGTTTTTAAACTTTATTCTGTCTTAAAGTACTCGTATATTTTAATGACTATATTTTTAATGATAAAAATCTAGATATTTCAGGTGGCTCCTTTATTTTTGGCAGACCCTGTATAAATGAGAAATATGGACGGACTTTGTATGTATCTTTGCGTTTAGGCGAAATGGTAAGAGATAGCAAAAAATTGATGAGAGACGATCCCAAGTAAAATTGCCGTCCAATTCCACTTAAACATTCAAAAGTCTACAATTCGCAACCGTCTTCAAAAAGTATTGAGGAAGGGTTCAATTAAGACAGTCTTTGCCTTGGAACTTGAAATTAATCGCGATGACCAATATTCCTAATTGTGAAAACTGTCTTAAAACATCACAGGCTTTCATTTGAGCCCTTTATTGTCATAATCTGACAAACTGTTTCTTAAATATAGGCCAGTTTGTGGCATTTTTAATATTCTATCAGATTTACCCGTATGAAAGATTTGGATCTTGAAATTTACAGTGATGTTGTGTAGTGTGTTTGTATGTTTGTGTGTGTGTGTGATATACGGTGTGTGTGTGATGTATGGGTGGTGTGTTTGTGATGTATGGGTGGTGTGTGTTGGCTTGGCGAAGCGGGTGCAGCCCGCTAGTATAAGATAAAACACAAGATACAAAGAGAAAGAGAGTTGTAATAGTTGTGTGGTTTAGACTGTTTAGTTAGATAACGTACGTAGGGTGTAAGCGAGAGAGCACGAGAAAGAGAAGGGAGAGTGTTTGTGCGTGTGTGAGAGAGAAGGATTTTTTGTGTCCTTGTTCCTCATTGAATCAGAAGAGAATTTTTTAGTAGTAGGTAGGTACTTACTTTTATTTTTTGTGTTTACATTTTACTCACATTCTTTAATGGTTAATTGTGTTGGAGTTGTGTCGTTTTGATACCTAACTAGTCGATACGTACATTTCAAAATATCTTACGATTTTAAAATAAATAATTTTAAATAATTTTCCGTTGTCTTCCTACTTTTTTTTTTTCAACTTAATTTCAAAAATTTTTTACTTCGATGCATAATATTTTCTTAAAAAATACTGACTTTTTTCGCCTTAATAACTAAACCTCTACATTAATCTCCGTTGAAAAGTTTTGATTCCTCCCCCACGTGCCAGTCCTTTGTTTCGTATTTAAATACGTTTCAGAATTAATATTGAGGTGTCCTAATTCCGTGTTATCATATTACTATCAGTTAAAAATAAGTTGAGTAGGGCTATTTGTCAATTTCACGTCCGGTATCCGGTTCATGAATTTGTGATTTTCTGAATAATCGTTTTCTTCACTCCGGAGTGCAAGTCGGAAATTTCGTGTTTTCAGTTATAGTTTGAACTTTATCTATGCTTTTCCAATCAAACCTTTCTTGAATTCATTTTTTTTTAAATCAAATCAGACCTTCTGAGTTTTTTTTTCAAATTTATTTAAAATTATTTTTCAGTGTAATTATTTAATAATTTCTAAACTATTTATTAATGACATTTTTTTTAAATTAAAATATTCGCTCTTACCTACCAATAAAAAATACCTTTCCTATTTAGTTATGAAAAACAAGACTAGAACTGTTTCTTTAATCAATCTTTTCTTCAATTACACCTAATTTTTGTGTGAAAAATTGTGTAATTTTTGGATCTTTTCCTGAAATCTATCATCGGCCTTTCTTTCGTATGAAAACGTTCTCTTCTGGATTCTTTCGAGGCTTTATCAACTCTTCACTTAACCATGGATTTATTTTATAGGATTACCTTCTGATTAAATTGGTGAGTACCTATTTTTTAAAAACCAAAATGCTGGTTAGGTGATACCTAGAGTCTGTCCAAGTGTCACTTCCATCCCCATTTCCCTTCCAATCACTCTTTTCGGTTCAGTACAGGAAAGGTCCTATGGATATTTTGTGTTTTCTTTTTTTTTGAAGATGATGTCTTGTTATAAGTGTTTTTTTTTCCGTAGGCACCTACATGGACGGTTTATGTTTTAATCTTCGTGATTAATTCTCTTCTAAGTTATACTTTTCACCAATTTCTTGCCTCCGTGGTCACTTCGCCTTATTCAAGTGCCAAGGATTCTAAATTCTAGAGCTCATACCTACCAGTTCATTTAATCCTCTAGATAATTTATCTTTTGTTGGTTCTAATATTTAGAGTAATATTTCTAATTATAGAATGCGTTGATAATAATAGGTATTAATATTAATTATAAATCTACATAATGGGACTACCTGTCTAAATCAAATACTACCTATACTGGACCACTTTGGCGGTTTTTTCACATTCTGGAAAAACAGATAACTATAAATTGATGATGAGAGTCCACCCCACCTAAAATTGACTACGCTACTCGAGGATATCATATAAGATTCTGTAATCCTGTGGGCGTAAGGGCGGTGGACCGCTTTAGTGAAAAACCACTAAAGCTTGTGGTTTTTCACATTTTCGAAAAACGTTAAGCTAAAAATTGAAGAAAATTGACCCGCCTGAAATTAATTTCAATGCTTGGGAATGTTTTAGAAATTCAATAAAGGCATGACCGTACGCCATTCATTTGGCCATGCCTCAGTTAATATTTTGTCCCGTTACGAAGTACGGGCAATATAATATCTACTTCATAGTTTATTACAAAGGGGGAAACACTGAGCGCCATATCTCTATAACAATAGGAAAGCAACTCTAATGGCCAGGTCCAAGCTCATGTGCATGTAGGTCACGTGATCACTTTGGAGCTCTGTGATTGATTTAAATTCATCACGTGACCTTACATCCACATGAGCCGGGACCTGGCAGGCGTATTTCGACCCAGCCATTAAGAGGACACCACCCTCGGGCGAAATGTCTTGCAGTGACGGATACCAGGTATGAGCTAATAGTATCTAACAGTAGGTATTGCAGTAGTAATAAATTATACTGTAGTGATTGATCAATGGTTTAGAATTTAGGTACTCATTTATGAAAGAACCTGCCATTATTTTTTGTAGATCCTTAAATTCCTTATTGACATTTTTTGCATTATCAAATACTTGGTTTTAGATTTGGTTCCTAATTTCTTTTTATTATGATTTCAATCCTGTGGTCTCAGGGTATGATTTAAATTCATCAACTCCTTACACTTAAATGTATCATCATCATAGGGTGGCGTCATCGTGAACGATGGTAGCGAGACAATGGAGGAATGACTCAGCACTTCTAACACTGTCTTTACAAGGAGGCTAATAATTGACAAAGGCCCCCAGAACCAAGCCAATGCTGGTCTACTCCCTGTTTATTATAGTCCCCCAGCCAGAATGCTGGTCTACTCCATATTTATAGTCCCCCAGCCAGACTGCTGGTCTTCTCCCTGTTTATAGTCCTCCAGCAAGACTTATATGTATATGGATTTATTTTATAGGATTAGTGTCTGATTAGAAATGTTGGTTAGGTGATACTCATGGTCTGTCCCCCATCCAAGGACCCCAAACCCTACACGGCTCAGTGCAGGGGAGGTTCTAGGTATGAAAGTTACAACGCACCTACCAGACCTACTTTTTTAATCTTGGTGATTTTTTCTTGATAAAAGTTATGATTTTCACCAATATCGTGCCCCCCGCGACCAATCTGCCGTACCCTAGTAAAATAAATCAACTGGGTAAAATAAAACCAAAATACAAAGCATTGAATTTCAAATGGGAAACCTCATGCATGATCCTTTTAAGACTGAGGACTTATCTTAATATATAAATGTCAAAGACACTGACCACTGACTGACACTGACTGATCATCGCTCTACAGCCTAAACCGAAGTCCTAGAAGCTGAAATTTGGTAGGTGCTTTGTCTTATAGTCTAGATGTGCAATAAGACGGATTTTCGAAACTCCCACTACAACACCTGCCATTGGCGAAAAGGATTTTTTGCTTTCACGGCCCTGCCTCGCCCGCAAGCGGCGACAGCCCGTAGTTTTTTATATCCCTGATAATTAGACGTTGATGGACTTGAAACGCATCTTAAGAAATAACTAACAAAGCTTTAGATACCTATATGATTTTAGTTAGTGTGGGTAGGCGCTTACTTACTTCCCACAAACCACAAGTAGGTATTTAAACCAAATGGTAAAAAAATAAAGAAATAAGAACTTTATACTTAAATAGTGATAATAGACTAATAATTCGTACCTGTATTTTATTGAACTTTCTATCATTCAGTGACCCTCAAATATTCAAGCATCTAATCAAAAATCGGACCGGCTTTTAAAACTGTCTCTTCTTTAATTTTAAGCAAATCAAACCTTAACGCAGTCAACACCTCAACAAACCAAGGGTAATAAATTTCTATTTTTTATGATAGATGTATCCTTTGTCACAATATTTGACTTTCTCTTGTATGGCTCAAATCAAAACAAGAGGATCCCTCAAAGTGAAAGGCACCTTTGACAAATGCCGACTTCATCCCTAACTTTCTCCCCGCTTAGAACACTGGAAAGCAAGGAAGGGACGATCATGAATAGGAAACTAGTTAGTTAATGCAGGTAGCTTGTTTTGTAAAGAAATCATCAATAAATGGGTCGTTGAGTCTATAACAAATACACCTTCTTAAGCTAGGTATAATAAATTATGTAAAAGGCCTTTAAATTTTCAAATCTGATCCCCCTTCAACAACTCTAAAATTTCTTAAACTTTCTCTCCTCTCCTGAATATATTATTTTGTTTCGTTGGACAAATAACTTTTATTTTTTGGTCTATTTCCTGAAATCATACCATATCTACTGAATAATTGAGAAATCTCTTGCCTTTTTTTTCTTTTTCTCGCCACAAAGAGACCCGCAAAAAGAGAATGCATTCATTCGTTCACTGTATTTAATAGATTTTGTAATTTGTAATTTGTAAATATTTGGCATCTTTATTAAATAATACATATACCTACAGCATACAAGTAGACACATAGAAATATAGACAGTATAGGTTCTAAGTTCTAACTTATAGTAAATAATATACAATAAAAGATTGAACAGATATGAAAATTATTATTATGTGCCTATAATGTATAATAATGGAATTGCCTTCTACTCACACTAAGAGATTAGAATCTCTTGTTTTGTGAGTAAGGGTTGTGTTATCAGTCTAGAAAGGTGTAAAAAGAATAATTACAATTGAAAAAATAAAAGTAATAATAAAAACTAACAATTTAATAAAAAGTAACCATTTTATATGAGATTTACTAAATATGATAGAATTCAAATTCTCTTATAATATTGTTCTACATTTTTTTTTTCTCTTAATACTTATTTTCGATGTACCTATGTGATTTTGTCTTGAAGTTACATTATATTTCAGAAAAAAAAATAAATAAAAAAAGTAATCTTGAAATTAAATAGATATTGATAAACATCGTTCTTTATGTATTTTCTGAGAGATATAATTGATCACTTTACATTTGATTTAGCGTTTTAAAGGAAAAAGGAAATGTTCTTAAAATTATTAGTCTGGAAAGTCATTTTTGCATAACCAATCCTTGAGCTTTAACTTAAATAGTTTGACTTTTTTTTCTCTTCTGATTTCTTGAGGAATTTTGTCATAAATCCCGACCCCCTTGAACTTGATGGTATTTTGCCCCTTAGATGTATTACACTTAGGTTTTTCAATAATGTCTTTTTTTCTTAGAGAGTATGGGACTTCTTTATATGTGATTATTTCATTTTTATAAGTGTGAATGTGGGAACAGATATTTTTTGTATATAATTTTTTAAAATCTAGTATTTTTAAATTATGGTAAAGGTCTTTAGTTGGAAACCGTCTTTCTTTTTTGTAAATTAATTTTAAAAGTAAATTTTGTACGGTTTTGAGTTTTATTATAATAGTTTCATCTGCCCTGCCATATGCACAAATGCCGTACTCAAGTGCGGATTGTACGAGCGCATAATAAACTTCTTTAAGAGTAGGTAGGCCTAAGAATTTTCGTAGTGAGAGGAAAGGGTAGATGAGCCTTCTTAAGCGTTTAATTAAACAAGTTATGTGGTTTTCCCACCTTAGATGACTGTCAATTTCCAGTCCCAGGTATTTTGCACTGTAAACAATTTGAAAGGAGCTACATGAACACGTAATAGGGCAGTTTGGAGACTCGTGAATTTTAAGACTAGTATCTATGGGAAGGGTGGTTTTATTCAAACAAAATGGGAGTATTTTCGTTTTTTTCGACATTCAGGAATAAATTGTGCTCAGAGAACCATTTTTTAACAATTAGCATGTCTTCTTGAATTGTTTGAAAAACTTCATCCCAGGAGTTTCCTTTGACTAATAATGCAGTGTCATCAGCAAATGATACTAATTTTCCTTTCAAAGCTAATCTGTATATCTCACAAACATATACAGGGTCTTCATAAAGTCTCACCCAGGCCTAGGTTTCTCGCAAACGACTCAGAATATCAAAAAACGCAAAAACCCGTATTCCTTCATATTTAGGAGGATTGATTTTCAGCCAATTTTTTTTTGCCTACACGGCCCCAGTCAGGCTGGGCATGGACCAACTTTAAAATCTTAAATAGAATGGTATGTCTTGTGGCATATTGTTTTAAAGGTCTTATTGAGAGAAGTTCATTACAATAAATTTCAGTGTGCTACAACTTACCATTCTCGAGATACAGGGTCGGACGTCCTGCGTAATATCCATATATTTTGACCTATAACTCGTTAACCGTAAATTATGGAGAACATTTTTCTTGTTAATAATAACTCCTTATGACAAGACCTTTCGAACAAGTTATAACTCGACATAATCTGTTGATGTTAGTTTCTGGTCGGTTTTGTCAGCCAGCCGGACGAACAGTCGAAAATAATTTAACGAAAAAACAAATCAAGTTTTAACTTGTTCGAAAGTTCTTGCCATAAAGAGTTATTATTAACAAGAAAATTTTTCTCCATAATTTACGGTTAACGAGTTATAGGTCAAAATATATGGATATTACGCAGGACGTCCGACCCTGTATCTCGAGAACGGTAAGTCGTAGCACACTGAAATTTATTGTAATGAACTTCTCTCAATAAGACCTTTAAAAAAATATGCCACAAGACATACCATTCTATTTAAGATTTTAAAGTTAGTCCATGCCCAGCCTGACTGGGGCCGTGTAGGCAAAAAAAAATTGGCTGAATATCAATCCTCCTAAATATAAAGGAATACGGGTTTTTGCGTTTTTTTGATATTCTGAGTCGTTTTCGAGAAACCTAGGCCTGGGTGAGACTTTATGAAGACCCTGTATATTGTAAAGGATAGGGGACAGGACAGTCCCTTGGGGTACTGAGAAGGGGTTATTTTGGAGCACTCCGCTTATTTTGGGTTCTAATTTTGGCTTGTTATAACTTTTAACTTTGATTAGTATTTTTTGAATTGTGATTTTGATTATTATTTATTTGTGTATCGGTATACCCTAGTAATTTTACTCGCTGTGTCCTATTCTGGAGGTAACTTTCAAATAATTTAAGTGGGGTCCCTGCGATTCCTGTTTTTGATAGAATATGAATTAGCTTTTCGTGGTCAACGGTCTCGAAAGCTCGTGATAAGTCCATTAGAACTGTTGCACATTTTTGTCCCTTATCTAACACTGGGTAAATTTCATCTGCAACTTCAAGAATAGCATCATTGGTACTCTTATTTTTACGGAAACCAAATTGGTATTTACTTAGGATATTATTTTCGTCAAGAAAGTTTACTAAGCGCTTCTTTATACAGCGTTCTAAAATTTTGAAAAAGTTGCGAGAAGGGAAATTGGACGATAATTAGTGACATCGGTATTGGACTAATAAGGGAATACATAATGTATATTTGTATAATGTATATGCATGCCGTCAATTGCTGTGCAAGAGACAAAACTTGTAAGTACTGATACCTACTGTACATAATTATTAACTAATACACAACGACACGGAAAGATAAATGAATTCACTAAAATTTGACGAGCCCCTCTTTTTTCAAGCTTGATCTTAGGTAGTAAATAATTAATTTTATATAAACTGATTCAGTGCCGATTGCTGTATATCTAGAGAAGTAACACCTACAAAGCTGACATATTGTATGAAGATCCCCCTAGCTAGTGGTCTACATATGTAAGAACGATTACACAGATTTTATAAATTTGAAATTGACGCCATGGCCATGTTATGGGTGAAAAGCTTTCATGGTGACAGAGTGCGGAGTGAGAGCTAGTAAAGGTAATAATGAATCCCAGAGACTAAATCATTGGTTCAATGGCTCCCACTGAAATCCATTATGTTCGTACTACTATTATGTGAATCTGACTTGTTAATGTCGTCTTGTGAATAACATGATGGGATAACCACACCGATTCAATGAACTGGTTACTGAAAAAAAATTGAGTTTCTGTGTTACGTTCACAGATTCATTCAACTGGATTAGCACAGGAAGCGACTGTGTGATATAACACTGAACTCTCACTCTCTCTGGTACTCTCTCCCTTCTCCTGGAGCAGATCCGTGGCTATTGCATAAGAATCTTATTCTCCTCCTCCGACCCTTTTGCTCCTTGTGGCCACTCATTAATTCGTCGATTGAAAAGTCAAGCTAACGAAACGAGCATGCTGTAGCAAATAAGTACGATAAGGTGCAAACCCGTGCCCATCTCTCTGACTATTATAGGGTTGTCATTACTAATAGAACAGCACTACCCTAACGGTTACATAATAATAGTCAAATTTTCATGAGAATCGTCCCCAGACCCACCGTCTCTTTGCTTTAAAAAATAAATATCATAAGTACAAAAAGGAATGGCCATCCGCACTAGTAAGGCCAACATTTCCTTTAACATAGTATTCAAAGTAATTCCCTAGGGTGAAATTAAATTATACTATGAATTTATATTGTAAGTGTCCATGTACTCACTATCTTATTTTGAACATTTTTACGTATCGTTTTGAATCAATGTTCTTCTGCTACATACATAATCTGAAAATTACTTACAAGTCCTACATTTAATATTGTTTAATACCTACACCATACCCAATATTAAGACGTCAATAAATATAAAATATAACCCTCCTACTCATTGCTTTTGATTTTTACGAGTGACTTTCAGTGATAAATTAAAATGCACCATTTGGTTTAATACATAATAGGTACATTCTGAGATGAAGTTACTATACCTATAAAGTGGGTTCAGATTCAGACGAAATTTTTGCGGAAATTAAATGTTAATTAGATTAAAAACCTGTTTATGAAGTCATTCAAATAAGTTCAAAACATCCAGACAGTGTGTGTAACTATAACTATAACATGTCACATATTTTTCTACTTCTTTTTTTCAACTCCTAAATCCTAGTAAGCCTATTTAAATATTTGTTCTCTTGAAATGTTAAATAAGGATACATAATTATCTATATTCTATAATATACCAGATGTACCTATTATACAGGGTGTCCAAGTGTTTTTTATGGTTCTCGTGTCTTTGTGTATGATAATTACTCAGTAAATTTCCCAAGTAAATTCCTAATACCTAAGATTTTTTTACCTAATAAGTAGTATTCCAAAACTAAGTTATTACTTTTTTTTGTATCTCCTTTAGATCTACTCCCCTGTTAATTCCCCAGCTATACTGTTTTATCTACTCTATTGTTTATTAATCTCCCCACCTATACTCCCTGATCTATTCCGCTTTTCTTGTTTAATTAGGCTTTGGCCAGACTATTACTGTGCGAATGAAATGGATAATTAAAAAAAAAAAACCTTAGTGAAGTAAAGAGACCAAAATTTAAAGAAGCCAAGGAATGGAGTACCTAGATAATTTTTCTTCCTTCGACTCATTTTACTGTTCCACTTATATACACCATAGAAGATGTATATTTTTTTCAAGTACATATTTTGGAAACTTTCTCTTTGTTGTGCATTCATGTTTGAAGGTAGTGTTCTAATTCCTCATAAGGTTCAAAAGTCTCACTGATGAAACAGGTTATACTCATGATGATCACCGCCCACCCTGCCAGCCAGCCCACTGACGGCACTGTGACTATTGCTCGTAATATTATGTCGTAACTTATCAGCGTGACCTTGTGTAGTAGTGCGTTATCAGTAGGCTTATTGATGAAACGATTTGCTCTCAAGTTATCTCCAAAATTTGGGTCATGAGTCTCTATGTATAATTGGAGCGCAAGGACCCTCACCACTCACCACATCCTCTCCTCCGACGTCAGAGTTCCACGTGTCCAACTCCTTTCTCTATCCTTTCGAAATCTTAAATGATTGGAGGTCGGTGGTTCGACTTCCAGCATGGAGAATTTTAGTAAGGTGGGTTTGAGTGTTGTGTTTTTGTGGTTAAAATAAAATATGAACGATAATAACTAATATTTTTTTCTTCATTGGAAATTTAAATAATCGTGAGCGCTGTTGTGTATATTATATCAAACTAAAATGGACTTTTCTAAAAATTGATGACGGATTTGGACTGTGTTTGAATAAAATAAAATGTGTACTGACAGATCTGATCTGGCAGTCTAAACTCAAGGATTTGGACTTAAGGATCTGATTCTTTTCTTCAAATTGTTGAACAAAATGGATTCTCGAATGGTCTTGCCAGTCCATCTGTCGGATCGGACTGGCAGTCCAGATCCGTCAGTACATGGCCCCATTTACTTTTGTTTCTGTCCCTTTGTTTCTAGACCTAAAATATCTATGAATCCATGCCTTTAAACCCCTGGCAATTTTTCATTTGCGACCAACTAAGGCTATAAGGTTATAATAGGTACAAACCTACCATACATAAAAAATTAATAATATTTTTAAAATATGACGACAGAGCTAGGCCCGGTGCTCCGCTGAAAAGTAATAGTGTTTACTTTCAATAATGATTTTTTATAAATTTCTTCAACCCTCATAAAAAAAATACCTATTTGGATCGAAAGTGAGTGGGTAGACCTTTTTTATTGCTAAAAAAAACGAAGGTTTGTGTACTACCTCAATATTTTTTCTGTACTTTCCCTAACAGATGGGAATGTAAAATCTAAACAATACAAGGACAGGAGGGTTCCATATTGCACTCTTTCAGAAATGCGTTTTTATATTCCCAGTGCAGTTTTTGAAGACAGCTGCACTATTGTGCAATCGAGAGAAAGAGAGAGAGAGAGTAGAAAACTGACACTTTCTGATGCTCCATCAACATCATTGTGGGTACCTATTGATATTGATCTTTACAGGGAGCGCCGAAATTCCTTTGTCATTTATGTAGAAATTTTAATTCATTCGCTAGAAAATTGCATTTCAAAGAATGATACTTTTTTTAATTTTCTTAGTAAATTTTTAAAATAGGTGGTAGGTAGGTGTTTTGTGGTTTCAAGACGGGATATTTTCTTGGTTCAGTGATAAAATACGGCACACTGACAAGGGAACTACAAAACTACATCTTTTTTAACAGATAATTAAGAAATTTCGTTGAATTAACTGTTAAAAGAGAATCTGTTAAAATATCTTCAGCAAATATGAAGTGATCAAGCATGTAAAAAATATAAAATGTAAAAAGAAAGAAAGTAGAGGGTTGAAAGGAATACTTGAAACTTGCAAACAATGAAAGAAGCACATTTTCCGTGTAACAGTTTTCTCAAAACTTCAATGAAATCCAGTAGTTTTAAATAGATGGAGAAATTTCTATGTTTTCATCTCATCCCACGTCTTTCTTGTGTGAAAAGGTAATGTTCTCAACGTGCAGTTGGGGCGCAAGACCAGCCCCAAGACAACAATGATGGAACGCTACATTTCCCAGAGTATCCTGCATTGAAAGAAAGAAAAGCTGAAACCAGTTTAGAGAAACAGGAAACTTTCATGCACCCTATACTGAAAATGCTGTCCCGTTCCTTTCTGTTTGTGAAATTGTAAATGGAAAACATAATAAGATAAAAATGGGGTTAAAACTACAGATTTAAAAATAGCACATCTAGAAACGAAACTTATTAGGGTTGATTGTGTAAAAAAGCGTCCTGAATGACACAATATGGCGTATGTTCCATGCTAGGAAGTAACAGAAAATATTGTATGAATCGAGCCACAGAATCACACGGCAGTGCACCGAGCCAAGTTCTGCAGCTGCACTCACGCCCATGTCAGTACCTATATGGCAATTTTATTTAAGGTTGTATTGTAATCCACGAGTACTATCTACTATCTACCGTTCCAAAATATAAACGTAAACGATACGAGAATGTGACTTTTGTACTCATTATATCGCTTGAAATGGGATTTTACAAATATTTTCATTACTTTTAATATAAAATTTCGGGCATTTTTGAAATTTTAACCAGAGATTCCTGAGAATTCGTAAATGTCTGATAAAACTTCCTCTATTGTTATAAAAAGTCGTGTGATGTTCACACCAGTTTATTATTGTTAATTTAATTATCTTTGGAAAATTTGTAAGCAGAAATGCGTGAAAACTCCCCGAGAGACGTGTTTTTGGGTACAAGGCTAGTGACTAGTCCTGTGTATTTTCAAGTTAGTTTTGGAGGGTGATGATTTGTTCAATATTTTATTAAACGGAGTACAATAGTAGTACAATTATTTTTCTTGGACATGATAAAGTTTCAAAAAATAATAATAAATAAATAGGTTAATGCCAAAATAAAAAATTGCTTTCTGTGAATCAGATTTCTTTTTAATCTTTTAGGATAGGGTCTAGTTTTTACATTTTCTTATTCAAAAGAATAATTTATGCAAAATAAATAATGTAGTAACTATATATTTGGTGAAAATGATCAAGATGCTCGTCCAATCCAATAGTATTATTATGGTCCTTGATAGAATCAACTGCAATACATTAGTTAGGTACTAGTCATACTACTATATGAGAGAGAGAGAGAGAGAGAGAGAGAGATAATAATACCTACTTATGGTTCTACCAGCTTGACGTACCTGCATTGTATGGAGTCAGTAATGAAGGCACAGAAAATGAAAGTGATTCAAGAGAGAACTAGCCGAGGACCTTGACAAAACAAGCAGTGATGAAATTGCTGAGCATCCTATTGCCAAGGTCAAGGCTACCCTCGGTACCTTCACTGCTACTTCCTCTCTCCGCTCTGCAAGACCAGCAGACCTACTGGAATGTTCTGTTCTTTTCCTACACAACCACGTATTAGGCACTTTATTCACTCCATGCTGTCGACTTAGGCTGGATAGTACCATTACGCCAACAGTTTATACTAGTGTTTATACTACAACAGGGTGGACTAGTGAAATGTGGACACCTGATAATGGTGGTTGAATAATTTTATTTTACTTCAGATATACGAGTATTTCTAACATTAGAAAACAGAAGTATATTGTGTTCGTTTTTTTAAGGTTTTTCTTTTTTTTTAAATTCAGACCTTGTCCATATTTTTAGACCAAAACTTTCTTTTTTAAGATCTTTTCGTAAAATTTAGCCAAAAGACAAAATTTGGTTGTGATGTTTGAACATATCTTTTTAAGTTTTCAGTCTTACCAACAATTTGTTGATGAAACACACAATTTCTTTTGGAGAAAATTTTGGATTACAAAATGGTGCATTTTCAAGGATTTTTTTTGGTAGATGTAGGTGTGAACCTACTGACTGGTAATGGTTTTGATAGGATCTTTAGTCCCTACTAATACTCCCGAGTCCTGTCTTACTGATGTTTTGAGAACAGTATTCCACAATGAAAGTTCAGTTCCTGTTCTTCTCGTGTTTCATTACTTTCTTCTGGCTATCTCTACTAGAGCTCTCTGTACAGCAATGTTTCACATCCTGATATCACTCCTGAATGTGGTTAAAACCTTATGCTTACGTCTCTCTGTACCGAAATAGAGCTTGCTATTAATGAATCATTAAGTTTGTGATTCAAACCAAGGGAAAACATTATGGGTGAAATTCATATGCCTTGTACGTCAGAGCAACAAATTCTGACTAAAGATCGATCTATTGAAAATACCTACAAATCTACAAATAATATGTAGTTATAATAGCTGTAAAATGACAAAATAATATTAGGTATTAACCATACATTCGAGGTGACCTTATATAATTAACAAATTATGTAGGTAGGTATTGTAGTTTCAGGATTCAATTGAATTTTAATCAACCTAAGCTTTCATTAATTCATTGAAGAGAGTCTTCATTATTAAGCCTCTAAAAGTTGTTGGACGAAATCAACATCACATGTTCGAGCCAGAATTTAAACTTCCCCATTCAAACAATACGTAAAATCCAGATTTTAGTCCACAGAGGTATAAGAAAAATATTGATTCCGCCCTAACTAACGAATTAAATAGGTATTCTGAGAAGTCTTATGGGCGGTTTCTAATTCTAAAACTTAAACTACTACACTCCATTTAGGAAATTCCACTGAATTATTTAATAGCAATATTGTAATACAGCACACCAGACAACAACACAACACAAACAACATCAACACGCTGTAAGCTGGAGTCTGGCCTGGCCTACTGCACTGCCCTTTTCACTAATCAACGCTGACTAATAAAATTAGGTTAATAATGCATGAAATATATGATACCGACCCATTTGATTTTCCAAAAACTTAATCAGGAACCAATGTATTGGGTAGTAAAGTGTCATCCCGCTATTGCGGAATAAATGAATATTGAATGAAGGATATTGATAAGAAAGAGGAAGAAGAATTGACATGCAATGGTCATGGTCAGTAACATTGAAAATGCATGTACGTAATTATATTATGCATTCACGAGTCCGCGCAAGAATAAGTAATATGAACGTGATAAAAAATACACGTATGATAATTATTATACTGAAAATAAAATAAAAAACATATGTATTATTATGATTAATACTATGTGTTAAAAATAAAATAAAAAACATGGATCATGATTATTATGGTAGCAGAGGTGAAGGCTATCCATCATGACAAGGTTCCTATACATAACCTTACTCACAACGCCTGGAAGGTGGAGATGATACGGCTGATGAAAAAATACCATTAAGGAAATAATCCGTCATATACTGACTTACTGAGCTTACCATAAAAAGAGAAAAACAAAACACTAGCTCACACCCGGCACTTAGTGCCGAGTTTCTTATCCGAGCCTGGTGTCCTAATGACTAAATTCAGAGAAACTTTCATACACAAATTCAGCTTCACCCTTCTAGAGATACAACGACCACTGTGTGAATTAATGAAGTGTTTTTCACGTTTATTAATCAAGATGTAATTTTATTAATTCTAATTCCAACCCTAACCAGCTCTCTCTCTCTTTTCTGCGCCTTATGTCTCATCAAACTATCACTCTTTCTATTTATTCCTCTTTCCCTAACTATTACTTCCGAAAATTTCTAATATTAGAAATCAGAACTGTTGCTCCAATTTCATTTTTTTTTATATTTCTGGACGTTTTATAACTTTCTGAGCAACTTTGGTTTTGTGTCTGTCTGTCGGTCTGTTAATTGCATAGCTTGTAACGTGCAAATATCTGAAAGTCCCTACTGGACGGATTTCAATGAAATTTTGTACACATATAGGAGACAGACATAATATTGTCTGTCCATGGTCCCATTTTAAGTTCATCAACTTCGCACTAGCGGTTCTTGGTGATAGAGACCATGCGCTAATACGTAAAAAGTTGAAAATTACGATTTCCATTATTCATGAGGAAGTATTGTGTCCATAATTTTACTGGCAGTGCATTTTCCTCTTTTTTTCTATTTTCGTCTCTCTCTCTATTTGACTGATCTGAGCCGTGGTCATTCTCAAAGCGATTTCCGCTAACCTTCTAACTCTAAATCGGCCTTAACTTGTACCATTGCGCTAAGGCTATCATTCCTTTGTTTCCTCTATCACTTCTTGTTACCTCATTAGAAATGAAATTGCGCTGTATTGTATGTACAGAGTGTTTCAAAATATCTTCCCCAAAAAACAAACTAAATATCAAGGGTTGATTACAGAGACTTTCCCAAGAATCTATGCCTACCGTTCTCCTATTAGGTTTCTAAGAAAATTCATGTCAGGAAATGTTTAAAATTGTCTATAAAAAATGTACCTAACCTCCTCGGACCGAGACCCTTTTTTTTAAAAAAAAAATATGGATAAAGTCGGGACGTACACATTTGTGTACTTCGATACACAAATGACAATATTTGTAAAATGGATGGTATGTACAAGGAGAAAAAAAAAAATCATGATCTGAGTATTGATAAACACTCTAAACTAAATTTATTATTAGAATAACTGAACCACTTACCTTCCAGAGTAAATAATTACAGTAAATGAAAAATTCAGGTCCAAGGCACTACAAAAAATGTGCACAATTGTGTACACCCGGTCCAAGGAGGCTAAATAAATCCTGATATTAATTGTTTACAAGTAATTGCAACACTCATTTTCTTACTTCTTACTATCAGAGATGAAAATTTGGTGTCAGTATCACAGCTTGTTCTGATTTGATTTAAGAGAATCAACACCTCGCTCCTATAGCTCGAAGTGAAAGCATGTCCGGACTTTACAATTTCACAGACTGAAATATTCTTAGAGTGATCCCAGAAAGCACCCTAACTAGAGCTAGGAACTTTTGAACCACCCTGTATATTCTGCTTGCTCATGCTTCTCTTGACTGAGGGTCAAAGTAATTATTCAGAATGGAAGGAACTTAACGACTGAGTTACGATACTATCATCCTAAACTTGGATGGTTTCAAGTACACTACTGAAGATAATATACCTAGTAAACCTTATCTGTACTGCACGAATAGGACTTAGAGAAGTCCATTTCATTCAGAATATGACTTTTCATATAAACGATAGTAAAATACATGCATGTGGTGGAAACCTAAATTTAAGCCCACAAAACTTCGCACAAGCTAGATTACCATACCAGAGCTTCTAGCGCTCAAATTTCCTCTAACTGTCAGAAACGTTTACATACCTAATCGATAACAGTCTTAACAGCTTGGATCATTTTAAGCAATAAAAAAAGTCTACTTAATTTAACACGACCATTTATTAACATTTGCTCCATGTTATATTGGATGCCTCTTCTTTGCTCTATCCCTTTGTCCGTGTCCATCTCCTGCTCCTCTATCTGAAGTATATGGTTCCTGAAGAAAGAATTCCAACACATTGTTACCGTCCTAGAACTACAGTCATGAGAGTGATATAACTTGAACAAAAATTGTCTTTTTGTTTCGTAGTGTTTCAACTTTCACTTTTTCTCTAATTTTCATTTCTCACTCCGTCCTCGGTAGCCCACACGCCCTCATATCTGCAACTTCATGTGCTAACCCAGATCTCTTTCTTGTTTCAGATGTATGTATAATGTCAAGCTGTGATAAAAGCTCGCCTGGTCACTTGACCTTGAAGTACAAGCTGCACCACCCTAGCTTGGCGGATGAGGTGAGGCAATGGTTCGACTCTGAGAACTGCACAGATATTTCCATGATCTGCGAGAGGGGGGAGATCCTGCATGCTCACCGCTTGGTCCTAGCCTCGGCCAGTCCCCTGATCAAGAGACTCCTACAGGAGGCTGACTTCCCCACCGGTAGTCCCGTCTACATCCACTTCCCCGATGTGAAGATGTGCCAGATGAAGACCATTCTGCACTTCTTGTACACGGGGCAAGCCTCTGTTCCGGTGAGTACTTTGCCTGTGGAATACCTGGTCCTCTAATAGTGTACAATAAACATGAACCTAAAAACAGGGCCAAGATCTGTTCTGAGATACCTACACAGGGTGTTTCATCTCTATGGTAACAATAGAAAATGGGTGGAGAGTACATGACAGTAGAAGTATTTATGACGAGACAAAACTGTAAACGACAGGTAAGAATCAACATGATTTTTTTTAAAGCTTTTCAACCTGGCCAAAATTTCATGTCATTAGTTCATAAGCATAAATTCGTCTCAAATGAGTCGGAGGTTGAATTATATAAACAAACTATCCTTATTAGATTAAAAATAATTTGAAAATAAAAAACTTAAAGAAAAATGTTTCCTTCAAAAGTTGTTAGGAACTATATTTACTAATATCATAAATATTTTTTTGGTAAAGAATTATCAAATTTTACTTCATCAGGTACTTTTTTCAAATAGAATTAAAAATCTCAACAGAAACTTGGCCTTACTTTTGCATTCATGTTTTTTGAAAGAATTTGATTCCATGAAATATTTAAAGGAACTTGTTGTGAAAACGATTCACCTTACAGTGACAGTGGGTCCCAAATATCCAGGCCAAGGATTCTGGAGATGTCACTTGCGTTATCTAACTACATCTCACGACTTGTATGAACTTGACCCACTTCCTGCGAGAACGCATCAGTACTATTGTGTGTGTGCACACGTGTGTCTGTGTGTGTGATCTTATCAAAAAAGTTCAAGTATTTTGCCTCGCCTTATAATTTCATCACTCTCCTTCTGACCTCTGCAGACCATCTATAACATAATGATGTTTGATGATGTCACGTAAGCAAAATTTGCTCCGTGCCGAGGTTATACCGACCTCAATAATCCGACTGGTAAGGTAACAGACTCCTGGACAGGAGTTTGGTGGCTCATGATCCGAGCGTGCCAAAATTTAGTAGGTAAAGTGTACATATTATTATTATTATTATTTAACACTTTATTGGTCAACTACATACATACAACAAAATAATATAAAAAAAAAAAACAAAATAGAATATGTAGTGACACTTTTCATGTTTGTTTTACGACAAAATCACCCCCTCTCACTCAATGACATGGTTTATGGATTCCATTTGTAATGGCAATGGCAAATATGAGCTCATGCAAAGTTTCTAATGAATGACCTATATCTTCATTACATCCACAGCCGCATGAGATGCAGGATCTCGTGGAGCTGTTTGATCTGCTGGAGATCAACTCCGAGCTGTGGGGACCTCCGAAGTCCTACGACGAGTCCACCCGAAGTGAGTCGAGGATATCCGACAACTCCCGGAGCGAGTCAGCGGAGCGGGAGCAGATGTCCGACAGCGACAACAAGAGCAGCAGCATCGAGCCCTCGGTGCTTGTGAAGGCGGAACTGGAGGAGACCAGCTCCCCCCCTCTGGTGGCCACTCGGAGGCGACGGAGGAGCTCATCCACCCCCGTCAACCTCTCCCTCAGCAACCCAGAAGTTCAAAATGAACTGTCCAAAGTAAGATTTTTGAGATTAGTCATGGTTTTAAAAATTCTCCTGTGAGTCTGATTTCATATCTGTGGTTAATATTTTCAAGTAGAAGGAGAAAAATAAAATGGACCTCCAAATTTGTCTACATATACAAATAGGTTACATATACTACCCCCCACGTTACAGTAGGTACATATGGCGTGGGACGTATCTCTTAGTAACTTTGCGTAGTGTCTTACCAATTTCTAACAATTCCATTTCTGAAGAAATGGATTGCATTGTTGAAGTAGGTAACTTCAAAGCTATGCTTATCTGGTATAAAATACATGTTGTACCTATTCAAATTATATGAATTTTATCTAATGAAATTTTGAATGGTTTGCTTGCAGTCATCTGAAAATAGTCATAAACCTCTAAGAAAAAGTTCCTCTCTGGTCGAATCGTCGAGTGAAGACGAAGTTCTGCGCTCTGCCAACGCGGAAAAAATTGCCACCCGACTCCAGAAAGAAATAGAAAGCCAAGCGCTGTTCTATCGAAAGCGGAAGTCACGCTACATGGACTACTACAACAGCAATACCATAGAGGATGTGGAGGAGCAGAGGAAACTGCAGGAGAAAGTGCAGCAGCAAACTGCGCCGGAGAATTACGTGGTCATGCCTCATCGGAAGCGGAGACCTGGCTTCCACAACTCTCCCGCCCAGAACCCACCCTTCATTCCGTTCTCACCCTCCTACATCGATGAAATTTCCTTTAGGTAAGTCTAATCTCGGTGTGACGTAAGACGTAAAATTTAGACCAATTAAGACCAGTCTTGTTATGACAAAGTGGACATGAAACAATATTAAACATTCATCACACACTTGCTTTAGTGTGAATAATAATATGTAGGTAACCTCAGCTCTTGCATAGTTTATTTTGCTTGTCAAATTACCATTTATGATTGCTAAATTACAGTTGACCAGAACTTAAGACTGACCAATCTGACCATAGCAGTCCCAATTTTATTGAAATTGGTGGATGCTTCACAATATTCAGTCATAATTAGGCTCTAAATTTTTATTATTCGATGGAAACTCACAAACTAGACACTCAAATTAACCTCACTCAGTCTGAGTGGGGCCGCGAATAGTCACCCATCCAAGTCTTGACTCCAGGGACAGAACGAGAATTGGTGTATTCGACGCTGATAAAGCTCTCGATTGGTCTTATTCAAGCAGAAAAAGAGAGAAATTTTTTTTATAACATAAAGCGTCTTGTTAATGTTAGTGTGGGATGACGACAGCCAAAAGAAGCTAGCATAAGTTCAGTTAAAAATATTATCCATTATGTAAACTGTCATTGTTATATATATTTGAACCATTTACTTGTCATCTATACTTATAAAAGAGAGTTTCACTCACTGACTTACTGACTGACTAACTCACTCACTGATTCATCACTGTTTCTCCGAACTGGTAAGTCCTAGGAAGCTGAAATTTGGTAGGTAGCTTTGTCTTATAGTCTAGATGTGCAATAAGACGGGAATTTTCGAAATTCCCACTATAACACCTGCAAAAAAACACCAAAGGATTTTTTGCTTTCACGCCCATGCCTCGGCCCGCAAACCGGGCAACAGCCCGCTAGTGTATTAATAAATAAATAAATAAATTAATAGATACATCTTCCGTCTCACCTTTCGTCACAGGCATTACCGCAGTTCTCATTTACTAAGTTCCTCCAATCCTCCCTACCTGATGGACAATCCGTCCAAGACGCCGCCTCATCCCGGCGTGATCCTACCAAATTCCGTAGAAGAAATAGTCGTCAAGTATCGGCCGCCCAGTGAAGAAGGATCCCCCATCCAGCGGCCGCAGTCACCGCACTACGGAGGCCTGGCCAACAATAGAGACGCGCCCTGGGGCCCCTGGTCCCTGTGTCAGACAGGAGACAGCTCTTCCGTTCCGGGTAAGTCATTCTTTTAATTGTTGTTACCGCGGGTACTTACAAGTCTTGTATTTTTACTAAGGGTGTACAAATTCATGCTAAAATAAATTCTCCAACACCAGCTTGGATTTGCGTAATGGTACGTATAAAATATCATGATAGAAGATAATACTCATTGCTAATAAACGAGAAAAAATTAAATCCACTAGTCATTAAATATTATGTGCTTGTGATATGGTGAATTTCAAAAACCGAATGATTGTCTATATTTTTCATTTGGTAGGCTGTACACAATTATGTCTGGTTCTGAACATGTCTAATTGAGTCCTGATTGGGTTGTTCATGTTTCAGGTAATATGAACAGTTTATCCGGACCAGGAGGAGGGGGGGGGAGGGGGCCACGAGCATGAGGACAGCAACAGCACGGGCGAGGAGATGCTCAGCAAGTCCAGCTGCCCCCCCAGCAACAACCTGGGCAGCTCCCGGGAGTACCGCTGCACCTACTGCGGCAAGCAGTTCGGCATGAGCTGGAACCTGAAGACCCACCTGCGCGTGCACACGGGGGAGAAGCCCTTCGCCTGCCGCCTGTGTGTCGCCATGTTCAAGCAGAAAGCCCACCTCCTCAAGCACCTGTGCTCCGTGCACAGGAACGTGATATCCGCCGTGAGTGAGGAGGGGGGCGGCAGTCACTTCAACTGCTGCTTCTGCTCCATGACGTTCGAGTCCCTGCAGGATCTCATCCGGCACTTGTCCGGGCCTCACAACAACCTACTCTTGAGCAAGAACCTCAGCGCGGAGCCGGAATGACAGTGGCTTCACCCAAGTACTTCTGCTCTGTCTCTTCACCAGTTCTTCCAATAATTCTGATCTTCTTGGTCTTTAACACGTTTACTCTTACCTTTCTTGATTTTCAATATCGATGTGAAGGCTCAATAATAATATTAGGTACACTTACGATTTCGTATGTAGGCTGTATTACTTGGAAAAAACTCCCACCTCTCACAAAAGTAGATTGAGTTGTTCTTTGATCTCAAACCTCTTAACTTTGTATCATCCTTTTAACCACATGTTTAAATAAATAATCAGGCTTCTTTCACAAGTGAACGAAGGAAGAGAGGAAAAGAGTTAACGTGTTAAATTTATGTCAAATCTGTGATACTAGTTTAAGTTATGAATGTGTATTTATATTTTTAAGATAGCTTATATCAAAATACAAGTAGGGATCTCACGGGTCCTCTAGGTTTTAAATGGAAGGTTTTATAAAGAACTCACTTATTTATTACAAATTACAGTGTGTATACATAAAGTCATGAGGTATATCTCATCAACATACGACGTATGAAGCATTGATCAACTCTTTACTTTAGAAAAGAAAATTCCAATATCACATTTATTAAATAAATACTGAAGATCTTTGTTGACTAATATATCGCAGTCAGTTTGATGCTTTGAAAAGTTTCTGTACAGAAATTATTCTACCTAATATTGTAGGCCTATTTTCCATCCTACCATAGTTATTGTTCTAGGTTCTTAAGTATCTAGTCTGAGTTGTTTGCTATTTAAAAGATGTGTAGGTATAGATTGTAAAATATCAGAAAGTCATGAGCCTCAATGATCAACCCTTCGCACTCATCAGTTTGTCGATTTAGCGGAACATTGTGTGAATGTGCTGCCACGAGCACAATGACTTCTGATGCTGTTCAGATGTAAACAGTGTTTGTGGCTCCTCTTCGCGCGGATTTTATGGTACCTAAATTTAATTTTTATGTAACATATCTATAAATTCAATAAAACGAAATTGAAATCAATCGAGAAAATTCTTTTGTCAGAAAACTGAAGACTTCATGAAACATTTCTTTAAGTTTATTCTTGAAAGCTAATCCAACAAGAATTGTTTTTATAACGAACCAAATTTATGTCCATCAGTCGTTTTCACCGCTCAAGGACCCACCTCAGTGTTGTCAGAATGTCTGTTTCAATGCTGATTCTAAAGCGCTTCAACAGCAACAGTTAACGCTTCAACCCTCAGACGTTTTGCACTTGATATAATTCTATATATGTACTCTTATTATATTTTATATTAAAATGAAAAGAACCTTTACCTAAGATATTGAAGGCCAGTATTATTCGTTATTTTAGCATCTAAATACATATTGATTGAACTATTTTAAAATTGCGTTCCGCATTTACCTACATTTCACAAGATGTTAACAACTTACATGTGTAATTAAGTAATTGACAATGATTTAAAATAAAACATCTGTATTTCTTCCAAAGTTAATTATCCCCTGCTTTTTACTTTTACCGAATTATTACCAAAAGATGACAAAAATGTCGAGTTTGCATCAAAGCCTGGAAAAATTATACTCTTCAGATTTTCCAGTAGCCCTCTACACACGGAACTACTGAACTGAAAAGAAACTAAATTAGTTGGTTACTCGCTTTACTGACTAGTTACGGACTCAGGGGTAACTTGACTCTGCACACGAGGCAACTCATCAGCAATCAAAATCTCTCGGATATTCATGGATATTGAGCGCGAAATGTCGGAAGACTCGAGCGATGATGATTACATAATGTATTACATTCTCAGAAGGAGAAGAAGGATAAGTAAAAGGTTTTGGGTACACCCATACCTTGAAAAGAATTTTTAAACCGTTTGTTTGTTGCTGCTAAACAGCTCGAACTTTCTACCGCGAAGTTCCTAGAACAAAATGACCAAAGAAAGTTATTTGGAACTTGTAAAATGATTCGACCTCCTTCATTTCATCTCAAACATCCTTCGCTGCCTTACTTTGTTTATAAATAATTGTTTTGCTAATGGTAAACAGTTCATCACATTAAAGATCAAGTTCGAATTTCCAAGGGTAGGAAAAGGACCATGGGTAATCCGATGGTGAACTCAAAATTCAGATTTGAATACCAGGAAGTGCCCTTTTGGGAGAAAATTGTCGTTTTCCTGATAAATAAAAGTCGATAGAGCCAGCGTCTAGCCAGCGTTGAATGCACCGGTTCTCGTAGGATCGTCGAAGTTAAGCAACGCCTTTGAAGAGTTTTTAAGCGAAATATTCATCGTACTTCGGGAAACGAGTAATTTCCATAACATAATTTTAAATTAATTTTTTTTTTAGGTTCCCTCCTCGCTTGACGCATAGGTCGTTATTTTGTTTCGGGAACTGGGCTCTGTTGTTGTTACATTAGTTTTCTTTTGATTTATTGGGATGTCGAAGAGAGAATATAAAGTATGAGTAATACATCATTGCGAAATACGAAGTAATCGCCAAAAAGGTCCCATTGAATTCGCATAAAAAAACACATTTGCAATAAAAACGAAATTCGATAACTGTGTCACATACACTTTAACAATAGATTTTACTGGAAAGTTGAAAGTTTAAAAATAACAATAATTCACATTATTTTTTTTAAAACGAAATGAAATTTACACAAAGCCTGGTAACGGAACCCCTTTCTTTGGGAAAATATATTTTTTTATGGGCCGCGAAATGAGAAATAACACATTAACCCTTTCAAACACTAAAGGGCTGAATTATTAAGTAGGATTACAATAAAGATAAGCTAGACCATCCCTCAAGTCGGAGGTTCAACTTTCAACCAATCATAGCGCACTATAAAGGGACTGGCTTATCTTTGTTGCTTTCTTATTAGGCCATAAGAGTTTTTGGCATTATAATTTCCAAGTAGGGAGTAGACTAGCAGCCTAGCAGGAGACGATGAAATATTATAAGTATTGTAACCGGGAAGTGGACAAAGAGCTAAGATGGTAGTAATCCTTACATCAGGTCGGTGAGCGGTGGTCAGTCATTCACTTGGTTGGTTCTGCTCTGGCTAAATCTAGACGAAAATATTGCGTGAAACTGACAGTAGAACATTGTCATCAGCCAGTGTCGATGGCGCGTTGAATGCGTCGGTTATCGTAGTTAAGCAATGTCCAGAGATGTGAGGACTTCGTGATGCTGGCATTCCGGCCCAACTCAGGCTGGGTGTGGTTAATGTGGATAGTAGGTTTGTGAATTTCCTGCGAATGGACATGCAGTTGAAAGCAACGTTAAACCCAAATTAAAAGAAAAAATAAAAAATCGAAGACATCCTTGCCTCGTAGAACAGTAAAATATTTGTATTAAAAAATTCAATACTGTACTGGACACTCACGTAAAATGAAACCAATAGCCCATTAGCCCATTCCAGAAACACAGTGTCAAAATCCACAAATCTCCGTTTCAACTGTCACAAGCACTCTGATTCGTTATTACTTTCAAACCAGAGTGCGTAGTGTGATGCTTGAAAGGGAGATTAGGAAATTTTGAGAATGGAAAGTATTTCTAGAACGGTCTACTGGTTACTCTTGAGTGCCAAATTACACCTTAACATCTTTTATTGCTGGTAAGTTTATCTTACAACTGCTTTTTTGTTCTTTCCTGGAATCTTCATCAGGGTTAATTATTAGCTACATGTGTGAAAAGACGAGCATGAAATAGGTAATAGCAGATACAATGTTGCATTATATTCCTCCTTTTATTAAAAAATAATAATAAAACTACTGTGATCCATCCCCTTATTTGATATTATTAATGGAAAAAAACATAAAGGATATTGATACAAAGTAATACAAAACCTACATATGGATAAAAAGTGCAAAGCGTTTTTCAATACGCACGAAGGATTTTTTCCCATTTTACTCTTCCTTCTCAACTTCTCATTTAGATGTTGCAAAAAGTTTAAAATAATTTTAACTGGTGTTAACATCAATTGACTTAATTTATAAAATCTTCCGAATAAAAAAGTTCTACCCATAATTATGGGTTCGAAACTCAGACAGGATATGACAAGTGATCCTGCCACTTGGGTTTTTGATCATACATAATTTGACCATAGGTCCTACTCTTTACTTTCTTTATCCTATAGAAATGAAAGGAATAGAATCCTCGAAAAGATGACATCATAAAAATAATTTCTAGTAATGTTCAGTATGACGTGATAATCACAATAGTGATAAAGTTAGTATGACGTGCTAATCATAATAGTGATAAAGTTAGTATGACGTGCTAATCATATAATAGTGATAAGTTAGTTAGTATGACGTCATAATTATAATGATGATTATTACTCTGACGCCAGCTGTCATTCATCTTGATTCACACGTGTTGATGTAAGGGGAGGGTGGGCAAATCGAACAATCGTAATAACTTCTCTGTTAAGTGCTGCAGACTCAAGGTAATACGTGGAACTACTGGACTACCAAGTGATTATTTGTTTGATTTTGGTTCTTCTGCGATTGGGTCGTTATTTTTTAAAATATGTACCTAGTTGTAAAAACCTAAAAACCTATTTTATTTTAAACTTCTTGTTTAATCTAGGTATTGTATTACTTTTCTTATTATTTGATGTATAAATTATAGAGAGAAAAGTGATTGAAAAAATACAATAAAAAGAAATTACCCTGTTTTGGGGAAATCAATTAGGTACATAGCCAAGAACGTCGTGACTGTGCTGGAACTGCTAGATGCGAAGAAAATGAGGTTTTTTTTTTTACATCATAAATTTGGTCATACATGATTTTTTGTTGCAAATTGAAACAATCATGCTGCGCAATTTACCCGCATATACTCGTAGTTAGAAAATTGAACAATCTGTACCTACTAATAATAATAATAATAGAAAATCTCATAATGGCAAAGCTTTATAAGTAAAGCTATTAAGCCCAGAACTTTAACTGTCTTACTAAATGTATTTTTTCGGCCAAACTTTTTTAATGTAAGTCAAAATATTAGATAATATTATAAAAGTGATTTAAACATAAAAATTCAGTTTTCCTTAACGTGTTTAATTTGCCCACCCTTTCCTTATGTATACTGCATTTTCTGAGGTTTCTGAGAAATATAAGATTATAATAAGACCTAAAAATTATAGGTGTCAGTATAATCTTAGCTTTCTCAGAAAATGATACTTAAAATACCCAGTTAATAAGTTGAGATGACTCGGTTGCATTATGCATTTGGTGTTATACAAACATACATTTAACCATCTCAGGTTTTCGCCATCAAAATAACTTAGAGGGAGTCACCCTAATAATAATAATGTATATCTTTGTGTTATTATATCACAACCCAAAGTACAGAGCAGTAAAAATCCTGCCCCGCTGGGGTTCGAACCCAGGTCACCGATAGTGCAATGCCTAGCGCGCTAACTCACTCTGCCACGGTGACGAGTCACCCTAATTAACATTAAGGAGCGCGGTAGCGCTCCGACCCGCCAAGTCAATCGAAATAGTTCGCGCGCTACCAAGAGTATACTATACGCGACAGCATAAGTAGCACATTTCGTGTAGTTGTAGGAGAAAAAGTACAAGTGATGGAGGAAATTGAACTACATATACAGATTGGGGCACAATAATAGACAAGCTTTTAAAAAAGAAACATCGAAATCGTTTGAGTTAAGTTGGTCAAAAACACACTGTAAAAACGTCATTTTTTTTCAAAAAATTCTGCTTCTTCTTTGACGTTGACCGCTCTACAGCAAAAACTACTGGACCGATTTTCATGAACGATGGCTCATTTTTTTCTTCTGGGTGGTAGGTGTGCCTTTTTATGGTTTCATCATCCCAAAAGCTACCATTTGGCCGTTAATTAGGAAAAGGATCATTTTCAGAGCTCAGAATAACATTGCAGTATAGATATTTAATCTAGTTTATTACGTATATACCTATTCATTCACAAACCTTTCAATCCACATGTCCCGATGTGAAATTGTATAAAGATATACTAACCCATAAATAGTCGCCGGTGCTGAGTGAGTTAGCGCGCTAAGCTTACCACGCATGGTGGCCTGTATTCGATCCCCAGCTGGGCAGCAATTTTTCTGCACTTTACTTGGGTGTTTGGGGTCCACTCATACCTCGTGAGGAAAAATGAGTAGTTACTGAATAAGTAACGACCAGTGACGGCATTACCAAAGTTAAAATAAATTAATGTAATAGAATTTGAAAAGTAAAGGAGGCTCTTAGTAATGCTGCACTACCCACAAAATTTGTGAAGAGGCCTTGTGCTTGACCACAAATAATTTCATACATACACATAGCTATAATAAACCTGTAATGCCCAAGGAGTGAAAAATACAAGATTTTTTTTCCTTCTAAAATGTTGGTTAGGTATATTAGGTTCAAAAATGTAAAAAAAATCTCTAGTACCCAATGTTACATAATGTATGTGTAACATGAATGTCATAAATATTTGGGGACCTTTTTAAGTGGGAAATGTAGAAGTTTCATAGAAAACTTTGTAAAAGCCCCTACACTACCTAATACCTATTCCTAATTAGGAATGTTAGGTACATAGGAAGTGAAAGGCTTTTTCCTCCCTATCCAATTCTCTCTAGTAAATATTTCTTTCACTGGCCGCTAAAAATATTATTATACAAAGTAAAATAAATTGAAGCTTTTATATGTTGCAAAAACCACGACAGTATGTCAACAGTCCAGTTAGCTCAGTGGTTAAGGCGGCATTGAGTAGAGCTAGAGATGCTAGAGGTCCGCGGGTTCGAGCTGAGACATGTGATTTTTTTTTTTAAACAAAATACTCTTTACTTGTTTTAGTTTTACATAATTTACATTAAATTTAGTGAGTTTATGAGGTACTATTAACCTTTTTGTTGTGGGTTGTGGTGTACCTCATTTATAATATAAAATAAAAAATTAACAGTTAAAAAAAATATATTTATACATTTATTACTCAACACAATAAGCTTCGTTCTCAGTATTCTTTCACAGAAATTAATTGTAAAAATACATAGTTATCCTCCCATTTGGGATTTTTACCTCATAATAATACATCTTGGGCATACTGCTGGAATAATGGGACTTAAAAGTCTTTATTATTATATCTGACATAAATTAAGGAAATATGTTCAGGGTGTACCCACTATTTGAACCAGTTGAGGGGCCCATCTGGATAAAATGAATGGCACCACACAGCATCCTTGTAAAAATCTGTGACACAGTGCCAATTTATGAAACGGGATTAATTTTAGAATAACCCGGACTATCTCTCTAATCGTTCTTCGACTTGAGGGAGGGTCTCGCTTGTTATCTTACCTTCTTTTAAACATAATTAACCGAACACAGTGAGAACGAACTCACTAAGTGAGGTTATACGCCAGAGCAAAATTAGCACAATTCTTGTAGTTGTAGGAAAAAAAGTACAAGTGATGAAGGAACTCGGACTATAAATAAATATAGATTGGGGCACGATAAAGACAAGCTTTGAAAAAAGAACCATCAAAATCGTTTGAGTTAAGTTGGAGAAAACCAAACTTTAAAAACGTCATTTTTTTCATCATTTTCTGATTCTTCTTTCACGTTGACCGCTCTACAGCCAAAACTACTTGACCGATTTTCACAAACGATGGCAAATTTTTTTCTCGTGAGTGGTAGGTGTGCTTTTTTATTGTTCTATTATCCTAAAAGGGACATTTGGCCCTTAATTGGGAAAAGGATCATTTTCAGAGCTCAGAAAAAAGTTGGTGTATAGATATTCAGTATCTAGTATATTATCACTCTCCCAGATGAGTCAAAAGTCGCATATCTACTTTTTAGGTCAAAGAATAATTTGGAGAAGGATACTGTGCTTAGGTATGAATATCAAACTAAAATCTTTATCTTCACATTCAAACTGTTTCATTTATCAACAC
Source organism: Bactericera cockerelli (assembly GCA_024516035.1). Classification (NCBI taxonomy): domain Eukaryota; kingdom Metazoa; phylum Arthropoda; class Insecta; order Hemiptera; family Triozidae; genus Bactericera; species Bactericera cockerelli. The sequence goes on along the minus strand of CM044957.1, from coordinate 25,945,003 downwards.
TTGTTCCTTTAAAGTCATTATTTAATATGTTAAATAGTTTTTATATTGAAACAACATGTATCATTCACCCCACACCTATACAGGGCCACTACAAAAAGTTATAAGATCCCCCAAAAAATATCACTTCGTGACATAAAAAAGTCCCGCCAAGTCGTTCCCCAAAAATATTTCAGTTCCCAAATTCATCCCTCCCTCCCTTCCCAAAAAATATAATAGTTATTTGTGACCTCCCCCAAAAAAATTATTGAAATCAATTTATGGCCCCGCCTTTTATTCATTCACCTAAGTGCAACAGTATACTTATTAATAGCCTCCCCTCTCTCTTTCTTCTAATGTCTCTTTCTTTTGTTCCTTATTGCATGTTGGAATGTTTCCTTTACAAACTCAGAACTTAAGTCTTATTTCCTTGCTCCTTTCACCGACTTGGGCTCTTGGCGGAGTACCACCAAGCAGGTCCGTTCTTAGCCAAAGGAACTGATGTCTTGGTTTTTTTCTAAGATTATATATAAATGTAGACATATGTAAACATGTGTTCCTTGGAAATGAGCTGGAATCGTGACTCGTTCTGATGGTCCAATTCTCGTTGGTGGCAGATATTTTGCGACTTAGATACAGATAATGCATCCTTGGGTCGCGGTCGGCTAGACTTCTCATTTCCTGTTCTCCATAAGAACCATTATGTTAAATTATCTCTTTTTAATTCTTTTAAAATAGCACTGTCTATTAGATTAAAAAAAAAAATTATTCCCAGTTAGTGGTACTCCGCCAAGAGCCCAAGTCGGTGAAAGGAGCAAGGAAATAAGACTTAAGTTCTGAGTTTGTAAAGGAAACATTCCAACATGCAATAAGGAACAAAAGAAAGAGACATTAGAAGAAAGAGAGAGGGGAGGCTATTAATAAGTATACTGTTGCACTTAGGTGAATGAATAAAAGGCGGGGCCATAAATTGATTTCAATAATTTTTTTGGGGGAGGTCACAAATAACTAATATATTTTTTGGGAAGGGAGGGAGGGATGAATTTGGGAACTGAAATATTTTTGGGGAACGACTTGGCGGGACTTTTTTATGTCACGAAGTGATATTTTTTGGGGGTCATATTTACTTCATCTGTTTACATAGCCAGAACCTTTATTTTGTGACAGACTTCGCCTTTGTTCATATCATCATAATGAATTTCGATTTCGTGATGATGACATTCCGGCCCAACCCAGGATGGGTGAGTTTAATGGGGGTAGCAGGTTTATGATTTTTCTTTGTGAATGCCCATGTAGTTAAAAGCGACGTTAAACCCAAATTTATGATTTTCCAAACAAAGTGGCTTTTACTAGATTTATCAACATATAATTATTACCTACTAAATTTTGTAAAAATCTATAAACTTGATACATTTGGGTTTATACTTTTCTATTTTATTATTACAAGTAAAAAATCTCGTCCATGGATATTACAGGGACTTGGGCATTGTGCCCACAACAAAACCTGCGTTTCCTCTCTGAATGGCTCTGCTGATCTTCTGCATGATACATTTGGGTGTTTTATAACAGTACTTAGTTATATCTAGTTTGTATAAATATTTATACTTACCTATGGGTATACGGTATTCCTACCTTATTACTCTTGGTGTTTATGTAGTAGGTACTTGTATTTTGTACCAATCTGTGTTTATTTTTGGCAGATATTATCACACAAAAAACAAAACTGTGAAAAAATGGTCAAGTTCCGATCCAAGAAAGATCAGGCCATAAAAGATATCTACGAGTAGTTCTTCAATACTTCCTCGCGAATGTTTCAAATTGTATGGACTTGGCAATAATAAAGGTTCGATTTTCCACTATAGCTAAATTCTGCAAAAAATTACTAAAGAGCTAGGGTGGTATGCATAGTTGCATACTCAATTGCATAGTCACTCCTCAAATTGAGCATAACTCGAGGTCTTCCTCAATGGAGTATTTCCAAAAGTTCTCAATTAATTCTCTTCAAATTTGTTTTTATATTATAGTAGAATACCATTTTTCTTACATTCAAAGTCGCTTTCTACTGCATGGTCATATCACGACGGAAAATCCATCGCAATCCCAATTTGTAGTTTATTGTACATATATTATCAGGGAAAGAGGAATGTTGGGATATTGGATGCTCAATGACCGACCCTGATTTGAATATATTTCAATTACTTCAAAAGATTGTAGGATCATAAGTTCAGACAAAATTTGGAGTTTCCACGACCACGGAAAGTGCCACATTACTTTGTTAAGTCAATAAGTCAGTCATTTAATCATCAGTGAGTAGGTACCTAAACAGTTTACCTTAGAGCTTCAAAAAATTTAAGTCACTCTTAGATGTACCATACTAAAATTATCAATTAAGGAACAAAAATAAGAGTAAGGAAAGATATGAGGGGGTAAAAATAGTTCGAAATATTTCGTGTAGATATACACACTGATGCGTGCGTACGCCAGAACTTGGCCTGGCGCACTGCCTGCGCTTAGATACTTTATGTTCAAAGGCATAACTCACTACCACGAGTAAGTAATTTGAAATTGTACCTACAGTGAACATGAATACTTTATTAATCTTGGCATGAACAGTGCTACTATCACTATCAACATCAACCTTGAATCATATGATTTTCCTCCTAGCATGAGTTGCAGCTAAATATAACTTTCGTTCTGACTTGCTTACTCAAATGAAGTGCAGATTTGCATATTTATTTGGCATATGTACCAATAAAAGTTAGACTAGATTCTAACAAAATGAGTAACAATCATTGTACGATTTTATATCTGATCATCGTATTTACTTCAAAACCAAAGAGTTATGTGTGACTTTTAAGTCCATTTTTCTCTTAACCCAGATAACGCGGTGAAATTTTTTGTTTTATTTTTTTGGAGTGATATAAATTGAGTCCTGAATCAAATAAGTGCTGTCAACTTATCACTCGGACTCAAAACAAAGAGCTTAAGTGTCGCCAACTAACCTCAACAAGCTGAGTTAATTAGAAAAATCTACATGTAGTACCTTTCACCAATGGGCTGACGTCCTTCCAGAAGGACGTCCTTCTGGAAGGACGTCAGCCCCATCTGGGTTAAAAAAGATGTACCTACCTACTTTCTTACGTATCGTGGAGGCGCATGAGCATTTACTTAAGCTATACCATACCATTCAGGATAGAATTTTTTTGGGGAAAACTTTTGTCCGGCCGGGTGAAGAGGTGGGGGGGCTTTATTATCCGCCGCCACCACCTGTATTGTTAGAAGATAGCAATGGCACTAGCACTCCTATCTCCGAACTCTCGCACCGATAATGATTAGACCCATGCAAATATTTCCGAGTTGCTGATGGTTTCCTGGTTAGTTTCATCTCTCCCTATTTTTTCTCGAAGCTTTTCAATAAAATATTTTTACTTGCTTCTTAAAAAGTTATGCTCTAAAAATAGAATCATTTGTAGTAAATAAATGATTCCATTTTTAGATGACACCCGCCGCTTCACTAACCCATCGTACACACATATATACACACTACATAAACCACACACATCACACACACGCCCACATAAACTGAGGGGTTATAAAGAACAACACCTAGCTGTTGCTATGCATTTCGACCATGACATTTTCAAATTTACTTTAGAACAAAATGCAATCATTATTTACTTTTCAAATCCAAAAAATTCAATGAACGCAAAGCTAGTACGTTACTATATACCTACATATAGGTAAATAGAAACATTCAGACAGACAGACGAATCATTCGAAAATGGTAGAGCCAATTAGACAAGTAGTGTTGCCTAGGTTGGTGTGAAACCTAATAAGTTGGCATAACTAGATACCTACCTGAATGATTTCTTTGTGTACAATATATGGAGGGAGTCATGAGCGACGCTAGTGCTGCGAAGATGATGGGATAGAGGTGCCTTGAGAAGACCAGATTCTACCTTGAAGAATCACCAAGTAAAATTTATCGACTGACTCTAAACAATTAGACGTAGAATTTAATGGCATTCTCGGTTCCCAGTTCGCTAATTAGCTCACATTGAAATGTTTAAGAGAGATGTACAGGATATATTGATTATATTATACTGTGACGTCAAACGTTACCTTTACTCAGTGAAACGAAAGAAATTTTTCAGGTGTGAAATTTTCAAGGTGGAAAACAAGTGCTATTGCCGTGACAACCTTCTAGATTTTTCATCCTGGTTGCAAACTACAGTTGGAAACTATCAGATCATTCAGAGATTAGAAAACTGATTGGTTAGATAACCTAGAGTTAAGTGTTTTACCCACCTCCTATGATAGGTATTAACTAAACCCGATTTAATGTCACCACTTTTCCATCAGGTGAATTCAGATGATAGTAGATTAAGAAAACTATGTTTTTGTCTCAATCTCAACAACAACAATGTATTCCAAATTCTGTTAATGCCGAAATATTGTAGCTTTCTATTCTAAAATTTTTCAACACATCATTTTATTGCTGAGCACACTATTACTTTTTTATCCCAAAGATCCTACCCAGTTTAAAACTCAAGCTATGTAAAGCGAAGATACTCTGTCCCAGAGGTCCCACCACTCTTGAAGGAGTTGGAATTTTTCAATGGGTCACTTGCAAATGGGTAAAATCTAGAAAAATTTCAGCTTACAAAACCACGAAAAACGAACGCAAAAGGGCTTTTAAAGTTGCCGATCCGAAGAGAAAATCCCCCTGATTGTCAATGTGGAGTTCATCTCACAATTTTACACGTCTTGGAATGAGGAACCAGATGAAATATAAAGGTGAATATATAAAATCACAGATTAAAATAAAAGGTGCTAAGTAGATTTATTATAATAAATGCAAAGATTTACTACATTTTGGAATAATGTGCCTATCGAATGAATAATGTCAGTACGCCTCGTAACTTAACTATGATTATGCATTGTGCTATACTACATTCAAAGATGTGAATATCAAAGTAGGTAAGTATAAAATATGTATAACTAGCTGCATTGCGGCCAGGTCTGCTGCGCGGGTGAGATTGTCGAGGCATGACCGATTTGTAGTTTATTAAAATCTTATGAATTTTTGATTTCTACAATAGTCCAATCGAAACCCTACAGTATAAATATAAAGGATTGAAGTTATGAATATTTATAAATTTACATTAAAATAGTCAATAACTTTTTTCTTCTTCTTCATTCTTCACAGCAAACATTCCTGCTCCCTTATCTTCTTGCGCATTCCTCTCAAACGCATCCCAACCGCTCTTATCATTGTGATCTGGCATTTCACTTTCATCCACCCAATATCATCGCATAATTTTTGTTCCACTTCCAACTCAGTTTTTCAGCTGTTCTTTTTATAAAGCTGAGACATTCAGTTTCCTTTGAACCATCACATGCAATGATCAAAGGCGTGAATGAAGATCTCAAATCTTCTGCGGCTTGACCCCTTAAACAAAAAACAGTCTCGGAACCATCTCCGAGATCTAGGAACGAGATTGTATCGTCCTGTCTCGGATCCCAAAAAATGATATCGGAGACACCTAGGAGACCATTCGGAGACTGCTGCGGGACAGTCTACGTTCGCACCGTAGCGTCGATTGCTGGTGCTCGAGATTGCTCCAAGATCGGTCTCGGGAACTGTCTCCGAGATCATTCTCGGGGACCGTCTCCGAGCCTTCTCGGAACCGTCTCCGAGAACATTCTCGGGGACTGTCTCCGATACTTCTCGGAACTGTCTCCGAAAGTTCTCGGAACTGTCTCTTCTAGACCACAGACCGTTTTAAATACCCTGGGAATTTTAGCTGTAAAACCACCTAAAAATAATACGACACATTTTTATAATAGAACATTTTTTTTATTGTGAAATATAAAATAAAATAATTAAGAACAAAACAAAAAAAAAAGAAGAATACACCTTAAAGAATGAAAAATCCCAATAAGAGACTAGGAACAATTGGAATAAAGAGATTGCCATAGGCAATAACCAATAACCCCGCCCTTTAGTTAGGACATTGGATACGAATTCAATTTTTAATATTAATTTTTCGAGTTTAAGTCAGTTCTAACTCAGTTAGGGTCCATTTCTGACCCCTAGTTGATAGAGATAATCCATGCTTATTTGACCCAAGGAATCTAAGGTATCAATATATTTATGCAATCAATTTAGAAACATTAGAAAAAAAATTGACATGAAAATAAAAGTATCACATAAGTTTACATCTTAAAAGTATCTCTATCTTTAGTCACAGCAGACTACCCAGACGGCACAGAAAGTGTTTAAAAAGATTTTAAAAACACTTATTTTGACAAGATTCAAACATTTTATAAAGCTTATTTTGACAAGGCTTAACATTTTAGAAACACTTTTATAAGCTTACTATTTCCTCCCCCTGAGCATTTTATTAAGCTTATTGACATTTTCATGTCTTTGCTCTGGCACATAACCAAAATTATGTGACGAAATTATGTAACGATATTATGTAACGATATTATGTAACGATATTATGTAACGATATTATGTAACGAAATTATGTAACGAAATTATGTAACGATATTATGTAACGATATTATGTAACGATATTATGTAACGAAATATTGAATTGTAAAGGGAGAGAAGAGAGAAGGTATGTGTCATGCGCAAAATACGAAATTTGGTCAGTTGGGTTTTGGACCTTGAATAGTAAAGATGAAAATGTCCCAATGGTTGCAGACTCGTATGCAAGCGTTTTTAAAATACAGTTGAACTTGTAGGTATCAGTAATTTCGCACCGTTTCCGTTTCAAACTATTTTTACAAGGTTTTGGAAATTGAATACCTACTTAATAATTAAGGGGCTCCATATTGAATTTCATACCGCCACCATTGCCCGGAAAAATTTGAAAATTGTGATTTCACAGGAAATTTTTAAAATTAATTTGGATTTGATGAAAAATATACTATTTCAAGGCAATTTGGTTCTACAATGATGAAAAGCTGTTGATGAAATGCTAACATTAATAAATAAGAAGACAATTTGTGTTTTTCAGTTTTATATTTTTCCATTTTCATGGTAAAAGAATTAAAAGCAAAAATATGTAACAAACAAAAACATGAAACAAACAGAATATAATACATAGAATCAGCAGATAAATTAAGCCAAGTGGACTTAATTAATCTAAATCTATTATACATATAGGTAATTAGAGAGAGATATGCTGAAATGCCATCTTCCTGCCCAGCAGCAGGCTGCCCGAAGACAAAGAATACCAGAACAGAAGTTGAGATTATTAAAGATGAAATTAGGAAATAGAACCCAGAGAGGATTTTGACTATAATATGGCATTCATAAAAAAAGAACAGTCTTCCAGATTTTTTTTTTGTTTGATTAAAGTGGGTTTAACCTCAATTGCATAGTCATATCATGACCGAGGTTTTACCCTCATTTGCAGGAAACTCACAAACCTGTTACCCACATTAAGCTCACCGAGCCTGGGTTGGGCCATTTTATTCTGAATTTACTGGGAATAGTACCAGGTAGCCACATTAACCTCACCCAGCCTGATAAAGGCTGTGTATACACATGTCAGCCTCATATTTTCTAAAGAAGGAGAATTATCTATTTACAACAACAAAAATTAACCAAAAATCTTTAGATTACGAGGAGTAGTCAAATCCTGAATAATGAACACATTATAGTAAAAAATGTACTTATTACAAGTAAAAAAAACTGTCTAAATTTGCAACACTTAATACTTCTTCTAAACTTACAATATTTTTTTTTATGTTATAGCTGGTTCATGAAAAACCCCTGTCCTGATTTGAGATAGTGAGGATGGGAATTTCATTCTGAATTTAATGGGAACAGTACCAGATACCCACATTCACCTCACTCAGCCTGAGTAGGGCTAGATATACCAGCCTCACATTTTTGGAGAACAGATTTATTTATTTAAAATAAAAATGGGGGTTGTATACTGAATTTACTGGGAATAGTCCCAGCTACCCACATTAACCTCACTTAGCCTGATAAGGGCTAGAAATGCCTCATTTTTAAAGGGAACAGAATTGCTGTTTGAAAGAAAAAAAAACTGTGAATTGAACACAGGATCTATTGATTATGGAACAGTATAGTCAAATCTTCAATAATGTGAACCAATTAAAAAGCCTTTAGCTAGTCAGTTCTCTGTTCATAGTTGTCTAGCAAAACACTGGTCTTTTCCCTGTTTAAAATCCCCCAGTCAGACACCTGTCAAGAGTGTGATTCTGATTAAGTGGAATATCTGGAACAGGTTAATCTCCAGCATTTCCACATACATATCCTGGTTTGACTATAAAACAATGTAAAATGTAAGATATTGTTTAGATATTGCTTACCCCACTAATTGGAGTGTAAAACTCACTTATGATTAATGCATGGAAATTGGTACACTTTAGAACAGTAAACTTTTTAAAGTAGAGAAAAATTTCTTTTTAGTTACACCCTAAAACTATGATGTAGGAACTTTAGAAGAGTCAACTTGTTGGACTTTTATCAGAAATTGTTAGATATAATTATATTGTTAAATCATCAATTTGTAGTCACTTTCACTTATCCCATGTCAGGTTCAATATATTTGAGGAGGGAGGCAGCTTGAATAGGTTTCTTCAGGTTGAAGCTATGTTGGATTGGATGCACAATACATGTAAACAGGTGGAAAATATCATGTGGATTTCCTCCATAGATCATAATTATTTTAAATGCTAGGTCCAGTTTAAAAAGATATTATGTTTGCAGACATATTGACCATTACTTAAATTACTTAAAACAAGTTTTATTAAATCACTTATTTGGATGAGCAGAAGTCACTGATGCGAAATTACTTTATCTTAGGAATGAGATTACACATAATATTGACGGTAGTTTCTCAAAATACTGTATAAAATATCTTTACCTTTTATGTATTTGAGTTTTACTAATTATCTCAGGAAAACTAATTAATTTATTCAAATTTCGGAATTCACTCGATTTAGAAAATGTTTTGCAAATTTTACTTTCAATTTCCGGTGTTGCCACAGTGTACCGGATCTCGTTCGGAGAACGTTGCGAGAACATGTACTCGGGACGAGTTAGCTTGGATCTTGTCCCGAATTAGCTCGGGCATAGATCCGGGATAGGTTCCGAGTAAGTTGGTTAAACATTCTCCGGGAGAGTTTCAATCCATTCCCGCAGTACTCCCAGAGAAAGATGTTTCCGAGCACGCTGTTTTTACTCTCTCGTAGTACTACCGGAGAAACGTGTTTCCGAGCACTCTGTTTTTGACACTATCGTATCAATCTCCGAGACTACTATATCGGATTTAGTAGATCAGAGATACCTTTCTGTTTAAGGGGGATCGACTTATCGACCTCTGGTGTTTTTCCGGTGAATGGCTTTGAGCAATGCTGGACCAAGTGTGGTTACCATACGAGACAGCGTCAGCATTTACAATACGAACATCAAAGAACATTCTGATGTTCGCATTGATAAAGTAGGTATTTCAAAATACCTATTCAATCCTTATCAGCAATCATTATTTACATTATTTTACTGTAAGAAGCTAGAGCCCTTTATTTAGGTTTCTTTAATTATTGCTAAAGTACGTCAAGGCGTGCAATATTTTGAGGATTCCCTCACCACACAATTTTCAATCTAACGGGATTCACAGGATTGTACTGAAAACGCGCTTGTACGGTAATTTCCTAACTAAACTCATTATGTACAATGAACTGTACTGTAACTCGTTCCTTGTCATCTGGCAGCGCTGTATGTTGCATGCAGCCCCATCCCCCATCCCTGCCCAGGCCCCAGTTTTCAATGTACAGTGTTGCTGTCAAGATTTGTTTTGTTTGTCTGTTGTGGAAATCTGAAAATCTCATATCTCGTGATTCTCTCTAGTCGGCTTCCGAGAATCCCTATACTATAAAAGATCTGATTATAAATATTAAAATTTTAAATCCTCTTTTCTTATCCTTTTTCTATAGATCCAGAATATCATGGTACACTTTACTACCATTAAATCATGCTATTGTGTTTTATTTTTCAATTTTCCAAGTGTCCATATCAAATGTAACGGACATTAATGTGCGTTAGATAAGTCGGTAATTTGTGTTTTATCAAGACAGGAGCGAGGCTTATCTGTATCCTTTGGACACTTCATCTGTGATACATGGGTGTCATAAGGACGATCCTAGATGGATTCTGGAATCCAAACATTTGGCTCCCACCCAACATTACATGGTCGGATCTGGAGCCCAATGAGAAAATTCAATATGCTGACCACCGCCACTTGTTCTACCCCCTGCCCATGGCTCTGGGAATGCTGTTGCTAAGGTTCTTTCTAGAAAAGTAAGTGCTATCAGCTATCAACCTGTAATATTTCAATAGGGTAATTATTTCAATGGGGTAATTAATTCCTACCCTTCAAATAGATAGTACCTACCACTAGATTAAACCAAATAAATTGATATCTACTAAGACAGTATAGTAGTATAGTTAGGTACTTTTATTATATAAGTTTGAATTACATAATGAAAAAACAAGTTAGTAAGTAACTTGACCAAGAGAGAAGAAATCCATGAGAACTTATTTTGCATTTTATGCTAATCTAATTGGTTTCCTAGCAACATGACAGATGTCTGGGAAACAGTTTTGGGTCCAATGTTTAGTATTCAAGGTCCAGTTCTTATGTAATTTTCAGTGTGACTTTGAATGATGTAGAAAAATGATATATGAGTCCAGAACAACTATATTATTTTATTGTTTAATTAACTTAAAAATTGATTTTATAATTGCACTGTTCTCAAGTACTGTCACACCTGCTTAAAGAGATTTCACGGACCTAGAATTTTTCTGTTTATATTGAAGTTCAGACAAACCCAGATTCTTTAATATACAGTTTTTTGTTTTAGGCTCCAGGGCCCGTAAGCATATACCCTTCACTGTTTTGCCCTAGGTGCTCCTTTAAGCATACATGCTTCTTTTTCACAATTTTGTCTCAGAACTTAGGTAAAGCATATCACTTTGGTCAAATTAAGTTATGTGTATTTTTGGATTTGTCTTAGTCTTGCTATGTGATAAGGTACACTGACAAAAAGTTATTAAGGACCAAAGTCTGACCATGTGATGTTTTTACTAGCAGGAAATTTCATTTTATGTTTTTACTAGCAGCTGCATTTCACCAAGCCATAACACCTAAATTTTATTTTAATAAAGTCAACATTGTTGTATACAGATGTTAACCTGTAACATGGGTGACAGGGGAATGGCCCTGGTGTATGTATTTTTCTCTTCAATCATTTTAATTTATTATTTCCTTTCTTGAGCCTTGTATCACAGTATAAATTGACAAAGTAATAGGTTGTTATTTTCTCTCAAATTGTATAAGTTAATAAAGGTATAAAAAAATATCCCATGTTCCCAGGAATATTCCGCAAGAAATTCAGAAATTTCATCCTTGATGTATCACATAGTGGGTATAATAATGAGTGAACATCAAACACTTGTAAAAATCGGTTTTTGGATTATTGTTAAATATTACCAGAATAATTGTCTAATAACGTTTAATGAACAAAGTCGGGTCAGTGTAAAAAATAAACATTCCCAAAGTGTTACCCAGAGTGGCGAACTTATTCTCCCGTGGTCCAGAGATCCTAAAGTTGACCGTGGCAACTTTTCGCACAGAAAATTTTTCCCCGACACTGCTGATTCGCCCTACCCTGGTGGTTTATGTGGTAGCTTACATTCCAGAATGGAGGAAAAACCCGTCTAATCCAGGATTAAATCAGTAGATCGTGCGTAGAGTGACACGTAAATGGCCAAATCCAACCACTCAACTATGAGTTAACGTGACCCTGCTAAGCGATAGACAGAGTAAGAAAAAGTAATGTAGCCTGACACACAAGTATGTCACTGCACCCCAAAATCAATAAACACCAGACTCTGGAGTGTTGAAATCTGCACTATTAAATCTGGGAATCAGAAGTTATCACATGATTAATTTAGTAATTACTAATTTTGACATAACCACCATTACCTATTTGTATTTTTTCAGGTATTGGTTTACCCCTATTGGTACATCAGTTGGAATAAAGAACATAAAAAAGAAGTCAGTACCTTACAATGAGGTTTTATCAGCTGCATATTCTAAAAGTCCCAAGTGGAAGCACAAAGACATTACAGCTTTAGCAAAACAATTAGATTGGACTGAGCGTCAAATAGAAAGATGGTTGAGGTTGATGAAAGCCCAAGGAAAGCCATCCATTCTAGTCAAATTTTGTGAAAGCAGGTAATGTAGTTCATTGCTTCTCCTGTGTCAGAATAAAAAAATAATAGTATACCAAGTGTTAAGTCATCTACTTGAAGAAAAAGTAAAAAGTAAGGTCTCTATAAGTAAAAAAATGTAGTTCTTGAATGGATTCCAATTTGTGGTACCCTTGATCTATGGGTCTCAGGTTCAAACCTTGGCCTCAGCAAGAAATTAATAATCAACTATGCCTAACTGATGAGATCAAATAAAAATGAAAGATCTCTTAGGCTGCTTGGTTGTTGAATATCCATATACGGTGCCCATTAAAATGAGGTACTTCGTAATAGTCCGAACTAATCGTTTTTGGTATCGTTGGAATCGAAAAAAATATCGATTTTTTTAAAAATCGGTTCTATATGACCATTCAAATACAAAAAATGCCACAATAATCGATTAAAGCTTACCTCGTAAATCGATATTTTTGTTTTGAAGAAAATTTCTGGTGAGACCTCGTATCTCCAATCAGTAATATATGTGTATTGTGTAAAATAAATCAGAGATACGAGGTATCTCTACAAAAAATGCACACATGCTTTTCTGAAAAATTTACAAGAATCACTCGAGAGGTACCTCGTATGTCCGATATCTCGTAAAAATACAAGTTTTATCAAAAAAATAGTAATTTCAATCGATAAAACAGGTATATGTTTAGGGTTTTAAACTGATTTTTTTTATTTTTTTTAAACCTGCCCACAACTTTATAATCAGTTTTTACTGTCTCCTGAAAAGTTCAAAAATCGGACTTACGAGGTACCTCTTCTTAAGCGACGATATACAGGGTGTCCCATTATAAATGAGACATTCAAATATCTCAAGAACTACTGACATTGGAAAAATCTGTTCAAGATCACTTTCATAGCTTAAAGGGGACATTTGATGTGACCTCTAAAAGTTTCTTAGAATTAGTTATTCCAAGGTCACCTTTAGAATTTTAAATGGCACCCCATATATTTTATGACATTTTTGAAATCTACATAAAATATCAGGTTCAAACCAATTTTTACTTGTAATTTTTATCACATCCAGTTTCCAACTTTTAGGGAGGGTGAGATTTTCTAACTAACATGAGTGTGGCATATCAAATCAGTCTTATTTTAAGTGCTGAACATGATAGTAATATTAGTTTTTCATTTTACTAAACATTTTTGGTCCCCTATACTGATGAAAATTAGTGAAAGGAAACCAATATTACTATCGTGTTCACACCTAAATTAGACTGATATGATATGCCACACTCAAGGTCTAAGATGAAATAAATATCACATTCCCTAAAGTGTGTGAAACTAGGTGTGATAAAAATTACAACTAAATTTTTTTTTGAACTTTAAATTTTGTGTGATTTCAAAAATGGCATAAAAAATAGGGGTGCTTTTTAAAATTCCAAAGGTGACATTGAAATAACCTTGAAGGGGTCATCCTGTTAAACTTCTCGGTCAACATTAAATGTCCCCTTTAGAGTTATGAAAATGATCTTGAACAGATTTTCTTCTGTTGTCAGTAGTTCTTGAGATATTTGAATCTCCTTTATATGGGACACCCTGATAAATAATTGTAGTGATAAAAATTGGGCTAAATGCAAAAATAATAATAGTAAAAAAGATTTGATTTGATTGCTACTATATTATGGTCCTTAAAAATTAAAAAAAAATAATCAATAATTGAATTATTTTTCTTATTAATAAGTGCAAAATATATTTTTCATTATCTGCATTGATCCTTTTCCCCTAGTTGGAGATGTGTGTGTACTACTTTCCTTTTCATTTTGGTTTTGGACTCATTTTGTTTGTGGGACAAAGAATGGTTGTGGAATATGGACAATTGTTGGGTGAACTACCCACATCAGGTAGGATATATTAATGATGGAATAATTATTAAACCTGATTAATCAAATTGCTTACTAATAATGCACAATAATACAAAAATAATCAGTGCCAAACTTTAAGCATAAAATTCTAGAACGCCAAACTTCAAGCATAAAGTAGTTTGGGAAAAGTCAAAGTGAGAGTACAAGAATTGATGTTGGTTTTAATTACCCAGGTTTTAGACACTTTTTCATATTAAAAAAAAGTTTCTCAATTTTACATTAGTTTTGCTGATAAAGACTTTGTTGTTTAAAAGTATGTTGAGTAAAAAATATTTTTACTATATGAAAAAAAGCATAGGGTTTTTTTTGCACCTCTAGAGAACCACTTTTATAGCTGGGTATATCACAAATCCACGAATTCACCAATCACCCTCGAATCACGAGGGTTGACGAATTCACCAATCGGGGTATATCACGGAAATTCAAGCTCGAGTTTGTGAATTATGATTGTTGTTTCGGTAACATGGCAATTACATGAAAACCTCCAAAAAGCCTCTCATATTTTGGAAATTGCGATGATGTTTTGTTTACTTTTCTCCTTTTGCACTGAGCATTTGTTGAAATTTCAGAAAGCACTTCTTATCTAACGAAATGTTTGATAAGAAGTGGAGCAAAGTTCCTCCTAAATGAGCAATCTGACCCATTCTTTCGGTAGCTATTTGTATGGATAGCAACAAGAGGTGGTGAATAAGAAGTAATATGACAATTGGGTAAATAAACCCTCACATGTATATTGTACAAATGTACATACATAATGGACAATGAAGTAATAATTTCAAGTTGATTAATTGGGTTTTTTTTTATTATTCCAGAGTGTCCCTGGTGATGTTTGGTGGTATTACATGTTGTCTCTGTCCTTCTACTACTCACTGGCTGTCTCTCAATTCTTTGATGTAAAGAGAAAAGACTTCTGGCAAATGTTCCTTCACCATATTTGCACTATTTGTTTACTATCCTTCTCTTGGATCTGCAATTTGACCAGGATTGGAACTCTAGTACTCTTGGTGCATGACTGTGCCGATGTATTCCTTGAGGTAAGTAAAAACAATTTTTTTACAAATGGCACTGTGTAAACCAAGATCAAAGAGAGAAAGGGATAACTAGAGGTTTACTTCAAAACAGAATTAAGCAGAGATGACTGACCAAATATGCCGACCTCATTTGAACGGGAAAAGACAAAGAATTTTGAATTTGAACCTGTTTTACTTTATTTTTACATACTTTTTAATATACATATACAGGGTGGGGCAAAAGTCTGGAAACCCCTGAATAACTTTCAAATGGCTTCTTCGGTAAATTTAAAATTTTGTACGGTAAACCGGGCTAATAAGACCTTTTTTTAGAGTGGGTTCGATTTTTGTTACCGGCCCCCATGTCGGGGCCAGGGGGGGCAACTTCATTTTTTCAAATACGAACCCCCACTTTGCGATACATTTTTGAACAGGTCTTTAAATAAGAAATACATTGGTACAAATTTTATTTTTTTAATATGAACTGTTTGCAAATGGTGTCCAACTTTGTGTATGCAGTAAAGTCTGGAAACCCCTGAATATCTTTCGAAGGGGCTTTCTCAGTAAATTTAAAATTGTGTACGGTAATCCTTGGTAATTAGACCTTATATTAGAATGGGACCAATTTTTTTTACCGGCCCCCATGTCGGGGCAAGGGAGGCCAACTTCATTTTTTTTAAATACGAAACCCCACCTTGCGATACATTTTTGGAAAGGTCTAATTACCACGACTTACCGTGCACAATTTTAAATTTACTGAGAAAGCCCTTTCAAAAGATATTCAGGGGTTTCCAGACTTCACTGCATACACAAAGTTGGACGCCATTTGCAAACAGTTAATATTAAAAAAAATAAAATTTGCACCAATGTATTTCTTATTTAAAGACCTTTCCAAAAATGTATCGCAAGGTGGTGGTTCGTATTTAAAAAAATGAAGTTGGCCCCCCTAGCCCCGACATGGGGGCCGGTAACAAAAATCGACCCCACTTTAAAAGAAGGTCTTATTAGCCCGGTTCACCTTACAAAATTTCAATTTTACCGAAGAAGCCATTCGAAAGTTATTCAGGGGTTTCCAGACTTTTGCCCCACCCTGTATAATACAACACCTATAAGCTACCTAGCAACTTTAGAGGTGACGGTTCTTATCTTCAGTTCTATAAATGCAAGAAGAAGTAGAAATGGCAGTACTTGTCCTAAGTCATAGAACCAATCAATTTGTGAACTAATCATTTAATTGTGGAGTGTAAGTGCGCGAACACAACGGAATCATAGACCCAAGGGTAGCCCCGGTACCATGCAAAATAATCCAACCATGTTATTTAAATGTAAGTGGCGTCCATGGAGTCCCAAAAATCACCTATATCTAGGTGTAGGGACTAGGGTATAGGGTGTAGGGACTAGGGTGTAGGGACTAGGGTGTAGGGACTAGGGTATAGGGTCTAGGCCTAGGGTCCTCTTTGTGGCCGCCTACTAATACTCAATTAAAAATATTTGATACCTTAAATAACATATTGCAACATTATCTTATATTATAAAATGAGTGTGTGTGTGTGTGTTTGTGTGTGAATGTGTGTTTCTCATAATTCCATCAAATTTCTCATAAATCCATCTAATATAAAGCAAGTTCTGAATGTTTCATTGAGGCTACTTATACCTTTTTACTTTCCTTATCCTATTGTATTGTATTTGTATTTGATGTAGTCAATACCCATTAAAAAATCTGTCTTATCTCTCTTATTATATATTTACTTTCCTATCAGCATCATGTTGAGTAATATGATATCAGAATACAGTTATCAGTTTCTGTACGCATGAAGAGATAAATAAATTTTTAGAAGATTCAGTTCTTTTTTTTTTAAGGATGATTAATCTCAGTAGCCAAGAGTAGGAATATACTGTGTGCCTTGGCGTGTCCATAGGTATAGGTATATCTTCCTCTCAAATATTAAAAACCAAGAAATTTGCAAGTTTGTTAATTTTAGCTTTAGAAAAAGATCAAAAGATCAGACAACTCGATTGGACAAAAATTGCAGCTTTTATCGCGATGTATGTTTAGTATGACAGTTTAATTCAATAAGAGAATCTCTGTGATGTTTACAGTTCACAGAATTACGAGTAGATTGCTATCAAAATTGGGAGTGCTTCCAAAGCCGAACACGGTTGCTTTTATTTTTTTGGATGTCAGCCGAACAGTTCCATTATTCGCGGAATTACTATTAATTTTTCAGTCTAAATGTTGTGTTTCGTTAGCCAGCTAGGATAGCTTGGGTGAGGGGCTTAGGTTAGGTTGAAATTAGTGCAGGGTTAGACCGGGTCGCTGCGCGACCCGGCCTAACCACCTGCACTAATTTCAACCTAACCTAAGCCCCTCACCCAACCATCCTACCCAACAAACTGAAGTCAGTGATCTATCGTGCAATTTCACCTCGTTAACTTTACCTAACCCTATATAACTACAAAATTCTTCTTAACAAAAAAATCCTCTTACCAAAAATGACTTACGCATCAAATTCCAATTGACAATAATCATTCGTCTTTTATATGTGAAAGAATAAAACGGACAAAATACGTAAAAAATACGATGTAAAAATTAATAGTAATTCCGCGAATAATGGAAAATCATTAATAAAAAAAGAAAATGTTATATCACTTAAAAAAATGTCACGACCATGACTTGAACCTAGACCATCCGCTTCACACGACTCACACCTACCGTATCTTAAATATATCGATATGTATGATCCTGAAAAATAAGTACTACATAAGCACGCAACGGTAATGCGTACAACAGAGACTGTTCGGCTGAGATCCAAAAAAATAAAAGCAACCGTGTTCGGCTTTGGAAGCACTCCCATCAAAATTATCTGAAACACTGAAAAGAAACGCTACACTTTCCATTTTTGTTTACAATTTCAGAAAAGCCACTTATTGTTCCAAATTAGTTTCTTTTCAAACCATCAGGACGTTTTTTCTGTAAGGTAATGAAATGTCACATGTTTGTTGTTATTACTACTGAGATGGGAGATGGATATCTCTATCCATAGTTCTGAGCGAAATGCATAATATGTATTTTAAGCATACTTGTTACAAACAAAGCGTAAAATTTTCGACTGGTTCCAAATACAGAGATACTCGTACATACCTCTACCTATTCATCATACCGTTCAGATATGTGGGCAGCAACGTTTTATAATAAAACTGTATCTCTCTCCCGTAGGATTCCACTATAAGGTCTAATAAGTCCTGATAAGGTCATATTAGGACAGTATCATCCCCTTCTCATTCACTGGTATGCTATTTGCACTACTTAATATAACTCCACTCAGCCTGAATAGGGCCACGATATCCAAAGAAGCCGAAGTAGAAAACATACGAGAAACCAAAATCGCAAAGATTTCTGTACCTCGAATGTTATATTGTATTAAAATGTCCGTTAAAAATAACAGAATCTACCATCATTGATTGGGGCCTTGGTTTTTAGGACGGTTTGTTGGTTCTTCACAATGTCCGGAATCTTAGGGCGAGGTACACCATACTTTTCGTGTTATTTTCTTCATTCGCTGTGTCAGTTCAACCAGAAGGAGTGAAGTAAGAGTTATCCTTCTGGAAGAAGGAGCACATTTGCAAATTCCCAACATGACATCTTGAATATTGGCTTAGGTGTTAAATAAACATGTACAGCTTTGGTAGGAGGCATCTTTCCATTTCTTTTGGAAACGGAACTAGCATTGGACTTGGAATTTAGAAAGGTAAGCAGCAGCAGCACTTGGAATTTTGAAATGTAAGCAGCAGCAATTCTTGGAATTTTGAAATATAAGTAGCAGCAGCACACGAAATTTTAAAATGCAAGCAGCAGCACATGGAATTTTCTTTGTTTTCTGTATGTAATTTACCTATTTTTATTGTACGTGTAATTTGAAGTATTTTGTGATTTTCGTTGAACCATGTTTTTTTTCCAAACTATTTTTCTAGATTTTTAAATGGCTTTAAATCAATTATAATATATGTACATAAATTTGGCTAGCAGAAAGAAGAAAATATTTATTTTTAAAACAAAAAGTGAAGTCAGCAGCACAGGTTCCTAAATCTTTTCTTTATACAAATCCACACTGCTGCTTTGGTTCGGTTTCAATGAAACTTAGTACATCAGTCCGTTATGGTCTTGTGGGTTTCTGCGTGAAGGTCTCATGTCACCAATGTTAAGCAACATTTATCTAGGACGGGTGACCGAGAACCTTTTTTTATTTTCTTAGGATTTTCTGTGGTTTTTACCAGAAAGTTGAGATTAGTCGCTCTGACCCCCCGATTTTATGTAGATGGAAATCAATAAATCATATTGGACGTCTTGGAATACAAGTCTCTCTCTTTCTCTCTCTCTCTCTCTCTCTCTCTCTCTCTCTCTCTCTCTTTCACACACACAAACACAAACATGATCCGATGTTGCCTCCCTCCTGGATATTCTCCTATTTGACGTTACTGAAGTGACATCTGAATCAGTCTTGTTTTTCAGTGTGAGGGGGCAAGTAGCAAGTAGGACATAATTTGTTGACTAGACTGAGTGAGTGATGTGTGCTGCTGGATTGAATCTGTGACTGCACATTGACAGCTGCTGTTGTTGTGAGGCATATCTTCATAGGCAAGTGGGATGTTTCCCTCCTGACATCAAGTTGCTTAAATCTCATGTGAGTGTATAGCACTGATTTCGTCTTAAAGCTTTGATCACTTAGACCCGAATTATGAAACAGGAATCCGACCTCAGTAGCTTAATCGATAAGGCGGCGTACTAGTAACCTGGGGGTCGGTGGTTCTAGTCCCGGTTTCAGCGTAGATTTAGTAAAGCGAGTTTGAGTAGTTGCGATATCACGTGATTAACAGTGATCAACACAAATATGATACCTTATGAAACAGGATTTTTTTTTTTTTAAGTGGGGTTTAACGTCGCTTCAACTGCCATGGTCATATCACGACGGGGGTTTTAACCTCCATTCGCAGGAAACTCACAAACCTGCTACTCACATTGACCTCACCCAGCCTGAGTGGGGCCGGGAAAAGCCAGCGTCACGAGAATTAGAATTTGAATGTCACCCATCCAAGTTTAACCTCGCTCGATGTCGCTTAACTTCGGTTTCTGAAGGGAACCGGTGTATTCAACATGCCATCGACGCTGGCTAGAAACAGGATTTGTGGACACTATTATTGTTAGTTGCGACTATCTTTCTTTCTTGATGATCCTTCACTTTGCTGTGTATGTGTTCCAAACTTTGTTCTATCAGCTAGCCTCTTCTCTCCAATTATCAATACTAATGTCATTTCCTTAAGCTTAATGGTATCGCACATTAATATATGAATCAGGAAATCTAATTCGTCCAAAAAATAATGTAATTAAAAAAAAAAAAAAACAGACCGAGACAATACTTTCTATACTTATCAGGTTATAGTAACTAAAAATATGTATTCCATTTAGCATTCAGAAGAAATGAACATGTACCTTAGGTGCGCTGGTCGAATGTTTAGAATACTTTTCCAAAAAATTAAGACGTTATATGGAGAGCCAAATTTTTGGTTCAAGAACCGTTCTAGTTTTAAGGCCGTTCTCAGAACAAGAAAGTGCTCGGATTGATTTCGATCACCCTGTATAGAAGAGATTGGAAAATATATGCAGACAATTTTGGACTTAGTTTAGTAATAATTCTACCCAAGTATTTCTGCAGGTAAACAATTTTAATTGTGAACTATATTTTAAAAAGGTTCAGCAAGTTCACTACTCTTCCATTTTCATTTAATTTTGATAAGCTGTATATGAGCTTCGCAATCTGACCTTTGTTATAGTTATATAAATTGAATTATGGATATTGTTTGTGTACGTGTTTCAGCGGGATGTTTCTTTTTATCAATGAGACACCACATGATTATTTGATCTTACGATGTATAAGCACGACGTACAAAGGTATTATGAAAATGGTTATACATATTAACAATGGTTATGATAACATTTTTGAAATCAGAAGAAAAAAAATATCTGACAAAAAACATTGAACTGGTCATTAGGATAAAAAAAACTATTGTATTAAAAAAATACACTGCCAAATTATAGACACAATACTTCCTCGTGAATGGTAATCAGAATTTTAAACTTTTATTATCGCTAGAATCAGAGATTTTTTACTGAATCACTTGTAATTAACTTGCAATTACAAAAGTTCTGAACCGATTCTTGTCAAATTTGTTTTATAATATAATAAACTGTAGCGTAATGGGACTCCTGTCTCGAGCCGACAGTCAATAAGCACTACTTACTAATATAGAATACCATTTTTCCTTCTTACTAGATTCTACAAAAACTTCTGTATCGGCAATTCGTGTACCTAATTTTTTGAAACTTTTGTCCAAAGTTCGGATTTCCTCAAGTATCAGAGCTCAATCAAATTTTATTAAAAATAACTAATGCACTATGTAAAACGCTAATACGCATTTACATACAAATTACATACATTTATAATGCCATAGTTGAATGTGTGTGAGGTTTACAGTTCACAGAACTACTAGCAATGATATAATAGGCACAGATACCTATATCACGTTAGTGAGAGGATATAGGACGTCCAGATCCAATGTCCAGGATCCTTGCATGTCAATTGATTCTATTTGGTTTTAACATCCTAAATCGCGCGGGGTTCACAGCACGTGCTACACGAGCTTTTATTTGAATAGGTGAGTAGAAGAACATGTTATGTCAAAAATTGACTTTTTGGAGGAGAAATAATACTATGTTACTATGCTGTAGATGTTTTAGGTTTCCTCCACTCTAAAATATTTTTTTCTCCAAATTTGTAGGGGTATTTCTCCTTCATATTCAACGAGATGATAGAAAAGAGTACATTGCATGTTTATTCTGCCAAAAAAAAAAAAAAAAAAAAAAAAAAAAAAAATCGATTTTCGACATAGGATGTTCTACTCCCATTCTATTATTGTTATTATATTACTCACCCATTCTATTATTGTTAATTTGGACATAAATAAAACAAGGAAGCGCCGCAGACGTAATTATTTAATGCTCATGGCGGAAAATGTCTATGAAAATGTCATAAGCCTAGAAGCATGTTTCATGTTTTATTTCAATTTATATTCCAGGCGGCTAAGATGGCGAAGTACAGCAAATTCGACAAGACCTGCGAGGTCCTCTTCCTAGGCTTCACTTTCCTCTGGCTGCTCACTCGCAACTACATCTTCCCATTCTGGATTATTCGCAGGTAAGACACACACACACACACACACACTTGCTTAATTTTACTTCATTTTATATAGCACTTTTTTGGAATGAAGGGAGGTTAATTCGGTCCGAAATTCTATCAAATATTCATTATCGATTACATTTCGTTAATGTAGAGCTTTTCATTCATTCCATAAGATAAATAAAGTAAAATATTATAGATAGTAGTTTTAGTTTGGACACCAGTGTTGCCAAGTTAGCTTTTGTTCTGTGTTGAGAAAAAAGCATATCATGTAAATTTACATGATGTGCATTTGCCAACCTTGCGACGCTTACGGATTATATTTTAATCACTATGCCCACGACTTGTACTTTTATGACTAAAGAATCATGTGGCCTAAAGTGATCATTGATCACTGCTTGTACTCTGTCTCCTGGTAGTCAGTCTGACTACGCTACCTGGATTACCAGACGCTAGTCTGGTAATTTAGGTAGCGTAGGATCTGTTGGTTCGAATCCCACCCAGTGCACGAATTTTTCCTCATTAGTTAGAGTTTGTGACCACATAATAATAAGACTCTGAGGGTTAGGTGGTAGAAAATGCTTTGAGCATTAACCTCGCCTGGTGGTTACCTTCCACTAAAGAGTATTATTATTATTATTCTCACCAGCACGGCCATGGATGCGCCCAAGATAGCCAACACCATGTTCCCGGCGTACTACATCTTCAACGGGCTCCTGATCCTTCTCTTCATTCTGCATCTCTTCTGGACGAGGCTCATCATGAAGATTGCTTTCCAGTACTTCAACGCGGGAGAGGTCAGTACTCGTTTTGATTCAATGCCCCAGTTTAATGTTGTACAATATGTTAAATTAGATATTTATCTCTATACATACAGGTTGAACAAAAAACAAGGAAGAAGAAAACGTTGACACTCCTTGATTATAGGTAGTTACGTTCATTTGCAATGGGGAATTTTTTAATTTTTCCGATCTCATTTCTCAAATGAGTACCCGTACCAAGTACAAATTTTGTTTATATGGTACCACCAAGCGTATCAATTTTCGTATCATCTTTGTTTTATTACATTAAAAAGTTGAACGTAAAAACACTGGCTCATTCACTGATTGCTAGAGTTATCCCTAGAATGGTAACTCGTACAAACCTGAAATTGTCAAAATATGCGATAAGAAAAGAATTTTGAGCCACAGGCAGAAACTTTATCGACAGCAAAGTACCGGGTTTCAGCTAGTCATTTCCTCCTAATGGTTCTCTTTTTCTTCATTTCAAGGTGGGGGACGATCTGCGCAGCTCCTCTAGTGGGGAAGACATAAGCGACGACTCCAGCAAGTCTGCCAACGGAAGTGTGCACAATGCTTCCCCGAAGAAAGTGAGAACTGACTAAAAGGTGTGGTGATCCATTATTATCCTAAGTAAGAGTAACATGAATAAAGGCCCATATCGAGATACTATTTTATTTGTATGGATTATAAAAACAAAAAAATGCTTCCCAATATTTTTGTTAGTAATTATAATGATATCTACCTACGCGAAATTAATATGATTTCGGGGTGAATATATCAATATACCATCAAAGTTATTGGTTATTAGTGAATTACATCAATTACCTTTAAGGTTTTTCTTTACTTTGTCAGTCATTCCTGACCAGGAAATTACTTTTTCATACAGTCTTGTTAACTAAGAACAATATCAGTATAATAGTGAAATGTTTATTTTGCTCAAGGAGTTGAAGAGCATAATTTCATGCAAACAAGCCATTTTTGTGTGCAAATCGGCTTAAAATGCTTAAATATTGGTCACTTCTTACTGATTTGATGTGAGATGCAAAATGTTTTACTGACAAGACAAAACAACATCTAGTGTCAGGATGGACCATCCTAAATGAATCTTAAAGGTAAACCAGGCAGTGAGCTGTGGCTATTATTTTTACTGAGTAAAAATCGTAGTCTTAACTGTCAAGTATCGAATATTCATTTATTGTTTAGCTCTAAGTAGTTAAGTGGCCGTAGGTCAAATTGAAATTTTTTTGTTGTTTATTTACTATAATAAGGAAGGGCGGAATATATAATGATTTTTTTAAAGACTATTTTCCCACTTGTTTTAAAAATGTGGATTGCATTTAGCAATAATATTAAAATCTGAGACACCTCTTTTACCAAGTCACTAGTTAACGAAAAATAAAATGAAAAAATGCCCAACACGATAGAGAACTTGTCATAAAAAACGTACTTTTACCACTCGTTTTAGAAATGTGGCTTGCGTTTAGCAATAATATTAAAATCTGTGACACTCTTTTACCAAGTCACTAGTCAACTAACAAATAGAGAACAATTATCTTGTCATAAAAAGAAACATACTTGGGTGGTTGTTATGGTAAATTGATAGTACCTCACTATCTCAAGCACTTTGTACAACCGGAATGAGGATTTCAACATGATAACATTTTTATTTGCACATGGAAATATCGATTCAATTTAACTAACCTTGGTTTATTTGGTTTCACATTTCACCCTAACTTATTTAAACCTGTAAATTATTGTCCTAAATTTGGCATTCTCTTAGTTTTATAAGAAATGAAAACTGGAGAATATTTTCTAGAACATTACAGATTAAAATTTATTAAGAGACTGAGGAAATAAATGATAGGTGATTGGTATGATAAAAAAATGAAAAAAATCGGATCCAACTCTTGTTATGAGACCAATTATTTTAAATTTGTAGAGAACTTCGCTCTGTCTTGTTTCAGAAATTGTTATTATATATACTAGTTCATTTTGTTTAAGATGTTTTACATTGTCTTTATTGAATGTGTTGATCTTATCAGTAGAGAAACAATAAGCTTGTTTTTGTTATTGATAAATATTGAATTCTTTACTAGTTTTCTCAAAATTAAACGTACTATATTAGACTTTAAATTTTCTATTTCTCCTCTGAATCCAAAAGGTTTTCCAATTCTTATTCGTATGTTCATGCATTAACATAAATTACTTTGACAATTTGTCTACCTATTCATTATGTGTACCATGTACATTGTACATACCAATCAATTCAAATGCCATAAACGCATAAGATTCATTGTATTTCTTTATTTTTTGCCACACTATTTTAAAATTATGCTTTAATTCTGCGATTTTCGTGTTTACTCTTCATTCTACCTATTGAGTATACTTATTTGTTCACAGGAAAAGTTATGTATTTTGAAAATGTTGAACCAATTCAGTTCTTCCTTGACTGTTTGTTGACATTTTATAGTGTCAATAATAATATGATGCATAGGGCCATATTGCACAGGATGATGATAACATTACCGACATCAATTCTGAGTTTCCAGTTTTCATTTACATAATCATGCTTTCCTTTGTCTCAGTGAAATACTTTTATTTATATTTTTTCTGTAGCCTTAGAATTTACACACATTTTTCTATTCACTTTTCTACTTTATATTTGTACTAAATTATTCTATATCTATGTAATCATTAAAGCAATTAATGCTTTTGGTTTTAGCACTCCAAAATGTATATCAGAAGTTTAGGAGAGGAAGTTACACCTTATGAATTAGCAATCAATATTAAAATTTAAGCTTTGAAATTGTATTTTTCAAGTCAAGAAAGAAGTATTCAAAAGGACACATAAAACTTCGAGTCAATTTAAATTTTAATGACCTATTTAAAAGGAAGTGTTGAAATAATAAATCCAGATACACAGTATCTTGTCAATATTTTATAGTTATGTACTGTACCCCAAAAAAAACCTCTTCTTAATTTGTTTAAATAGGTTAAAACCATTTACCTTTTTACATCACTATTGATGGACACGGCATTTTCCACTATCCATGAACATGCCATGGTCCACTATCCTTGGACACGACATGTTCTACTATCCATGGACATGGCATAAATCCATGGCCATGAACACGACATTTTCCATTATCTATGAACTTGGACACGGCATATTCCACTATCCACTCCATCTTTGCATTGCAAGTCTCCTTATCATGCATAGGCTCAGAAAAGCATTTTTCATCAAAAATGGACACAGAATATAAGACTTAAGAGTAAAAATTATGAAAACTGGATTAGATTTCAATGTAAGTGGACACTATCCCCACGCCTTTCAACCAACCGTAGTACAACTCGTACACTATAGTTAGCTGGATAGTCTGAATCAGCTGATAGCTTCTACTTAGATCTAATCCTGTATCATAATTGCGCTCTTAATTAATGGTACCTTTCTTCCAACAGTTTTTGGTCACATTGTTATGTTGTCCAATGGTCAAAATTAGAAGGAAAAATTTATGCATCGGGCGAGATCCGAGCCAACGGATCACCCGAGACGGATGTGGGATCTCATGAGCGTGGGGGAGGCGGAGGGGGGGCGGCTGCCTACTCTCACCTCCATGTTCACTCGGCTCACCTTCCTGTCGAATGTCTCGGGAGTCAGGGTGTTCCTGCGGGAAGAAATCTTGCCAAATTATACAATTCACGAGCCGAAACACGGCGCGAACGACCTGTCTACTGACAGAGTTTAAGCGCCTAATAGGAAAAAAAAAAAAAAAAAAAAAAAAACGAGCCGAAACCTTGATTAGGGTACAAGGTCTCACTCGGGGGCTATATTGTTTTTAAACAAATTCATCTTCCCCTCGCTTAATTTTTTTTTTGTATTAAAAATTTACAGTTCTTGTAACTTAAAATCTCTATTGAGGACAAGAAAGTAGTTAGTAAAGGGAACAGGAAATGTTGAAAAGTCAACTTTTTAGGAGAGCAATAATAATAAACGTATTTTGTAAATTTCAATTTTTTTTAGAGGTATTTCCCTTTCATATACGAGGATAAAATATGACAGAAAACACTACATTAAATTTGATTCTGCGGAGATAAAAACAATCCA
This sequence comes from Bactericera cockerelli, assembly GCA_024516035.1. Lineage (NCBI taxonomy): Eukaryota > Metazoa > Arthropoda > Insecta > Hemiptera > Triozidae > Bactericera > Bactericera cockerelli. Next base: position 25,917,726 of record CM044957.1, on the reverse strand, counting down.
CAATAGGACCACTCCGTTTTCTTCAACCCACGCATGCAATACTTGTAATTGATTTATGAATTTGAAATAAAACAAGTACCTGATTTGCTCCCTCAGTTCCGCGGCAGAGTGAGCTCTCAGTCGACACTCATTCACATCTCTTTCTCTCGTTCTCTGCAGACTCTTGATTTTCTCCTCTTTGTTTCGAATTTCCTCAATGATGCTCTTCAGCTTTCTCGACTCGTCCATTTTTTTCCTGAAGTCCGGACGAAAAAAATAATCTACTCATTGGTTCTAATTTTAAGTTTAGCTATGTATACATTATACATAGGTATGTATTGATTTAAAAAATCGAACGTTACTTTACAGGAATTCGATAAAAACACCGTCATTTCAAACTAAAGACATTTCATTGGATAGTTATGATTTTTTTACTAACAAAGTTTATGAAATACCTGAAAACATAATTTCGTTAATTAAGTAAATTTAGTCCCATTGTAAAGTACGCACTAGTGTCCAAAGAGGTCCAAAGCCCAGAACACGATGAAAAAGAAGAAAGGCCCCATAAGAACGTGTAGACTGAAAAATCGAACTACATAAATATGAAGTAACAGTTACTGAACCTTTTTTTTCCCCGATGAGGCTACTTTGATAGGCTTTGGTCTTTGTAGCTCGTTTGATGGCGGAAATAGCTTTACTAACTATAGAATCAGACATTTTCTAAATATTTTCTTTTCCCATTTGCTAGTGACCTATTACATTCTATAATTATTATAAACAACTATACCTATCCCTATACACACAAGGAAAAAGATAGTTAATATATTTAAATAGAAATGAAATTTAGGTACAAGAAAATAGCGCTTTAGAAACAATCTGTGACAAAAAGAATACATACTGTTAAACTAAGGGGCCACGTCCGTTCTATAGTACGGACACTTTCTACTAGAGTGCCACGTCCGTACTGAGGTACGGACAACGCAAGGCACCTGGGTAAACATCGTGAAATACCTGTGGTAACCAAAGTGTTAAGGAGGTATTCTCTACCTTTTAACTATTTTGGAGAGAACTTACTGATTTAAGTTGTCAAACTCTACTTTCACTCACTTCCTGAATCGCCTGGAGTGCTGCAGCATTCTCTCCTTGTTCTCGCACTCCAGGCGCAGCCTCCTGTTGGCCAGCAGGAGCTTGGCATTGGCTTCCGAGCGCCTCAGGGCGTCCCATTGCATGAGCATCACATGGTCCTGCCAGGTCTCTAGCCCTTCCTCTAGCTCCCGCAGAGTTTGTCTGGCTTGCTGGCTCTTCAGCTCTCGATCCATGCTGGAACCCAATGTATCATTAGTCCATGCTAGAACCCCATGTATCATTAGTCCATGCTAGAACCCAATGTATCATTAGTCCATGCTAGAACCCAATGTATCATTAGTCCATGCTAGAACCCAATGTATCATTAGTCCATGCTAGAACCCAATGTATCATTAGTCCATGCTAGAACCCAATGTATCATTAGTCCATGCTAGAACCCAAAGTATCATTAGTCCATGCTAGAACCCAATGTATCATTAGTCCATGCTAGAACCCCATGTATCATTAGTCCATGCTAGAATACCCATGTATCATTAGTCCATGCTAGAACCCAATGTACCATTAGTCCATGCTAGAACCCAATGTATCATTAGTCCATGCTAGAACCCAATGTATCATTAGTCCATGCTAGAACCCAATGTATCATTAGTCCATGCTAGAACCCAATGTATCATTAGTCCATGCTAGAACCCAATGTATCATTAGTCCATGCTAGAACCCAATGTATCATTAGTCCATGCTAGAACCCAATGTATCATTAACTCATTACTACCTATACTAAAAAAAAAAAAAAAAAAAAAAAAAAAAAAAAAAAAAATGTACCATTAGCTCATTACTACCTATACTAACAAAAATAAAACCCAATGTATCATTAGCTCATTACTACCTATACTAACAAAAATAAAACCCAATGTACCATTAGCTCATTACTACCTATACTAACAAAAATAAAACCCAATGTATCATTAGCTCATTACTACCTATACTAACAAAAATAAAACCCAATGTATCATTAGCTCATTACTACCTATACTAACAAAAATAAAACCCAATGTACCATTAGCTCATTACTACCTATACTAACAAAAATAAAACCCAATGTATCATTAGCTCATTACTACCTATACTAACAAAAATAAAACCCAATGTATCATTAGCTCATTACTACCTATACTAACAAAAATAAAACCCAATGTACCATTAGCTCATTACTACCTATACTAACAAAATAAAACCCAATGTACCATTAGCTCATTACTACCTATACTAACAAAAATAAAACCCAATGTACCATTAGCTCATTACTACCGACACTAAAAAAAATGAGCATATTATTTTATTTTACAGCTGAAAGCCCAACAATTTTTCAGCACTTCCGAATCTTCTTCTAATTCTTCTTACACATGATGCTCATGCACATTCCCACTAAAGTTCCCACTTAACCATCCCATCATACCTTTCTTTTCCGAGAATCTTTCACCTAGAACTCCCAGAAAATTTAATGAAATCATCTGGGGTCCCAGAACTACATCAACAGAAGTAACCAGTGGAGTAAAAGTTGCGTGTCTCATTGCACATAATGAGATGTCTCATTGCACATAATGAGACGTCTCACTGCACGCACATGCACACAGTACTGTGTCTACTTTGGCATTCTTCACGACACTCATGTTATTTTGGCAAGTATAAGTCCCTGTGTTTACAACACGAATATCAAACAATACCTCCCTCTGAGCTTCAAAAAACCACAAAACCGCTAATTTGAGACAAACTAAACAAACTGTTAGCACGAGCTGACAGTCTAAATAAAGCACTACTATACTATACTATACAGTATGTTTCAGAAAAGGTGGCCACCCCCTCGTAACTTTTGAACGCGACGGAATTTTTCAATTCTGTAAAGTCCTAGGTATAGGAAGTGCCCTATGGCCCATCCTGTGGTCATATTTATTTTTGGCCCCGGTCGGCCCTTCCGGCTTTTAGGCCATATTTTTTCATTTTTCTCGCGAATTTTAAATGGAATGCTATATTTTTTATTCCTGTTAATTAAAGTCCAAGTTAGGCTGAGTATAATGAGCTTTTAAAATTTTCAAAAGCCTTATCAGGGGCGGAGCTAGTAGGGTGCAAGTTTCAAAATTGTTACACCCTGTATTTCAGCGTTAGTTAGAATTTTTAGTACTTTTTTTATGTTCATAGGTTCAAAATATTGTTTTACACCATATGAAATCAAAAAAATATTCTTGTTTACTTCTAATCAGGGTCATAGTAAGGTTTTTGTAAAAGTACTTTTTTTCTCACGTCAATTTTTCCGTAAATTAATGGTGTTCTCGAAATTGACATTTTTAGAGGTGAAAGTCTGCAGTGACATATGTTTTTTATGCTTGAAATCGAAAGAAAACTTAACGCAGAAGCGATGAAGATCATAAAAAAAGCCATTTAACCTGCTAGTTTTTACACGACAGTGTCCGGTAAAGTGGGTGAATTTCGTATTGGATTTTTTTTGTTTGTTGAGGAAACACAATTGGCATAGAAAATAAATAATACCTAATAAGGGAATAATACTTCAATTAACATAACTAAATGCGAAATTAAATGAAGATTATTTCTTCTAAATCAGTGCCGGATTTTTTTTTCTCTCTCTCTCTTCTCCTCTTTAAAATAATTGAATTGGTTTAATTTTCACCCTCAAGAGTTTGGTACTTGACCTTGTATTTTTTTCTCTTAAATTTCGAGATAATTAGATTTAAATAAAAATTTATTTAGAGACCTGGTATTCATTACTAGCAACACCAGTATGATTTTTTTTTAATTTGGGTTTAATATCGCGTTTCAACTGCATGGTCATATCATAACGGGGGTGTTACATTCCATTCGCAAGAAACTCACCAACCTCCTAAACACATTTATCTCACCCAGCCTGGGTTAGGCCGGAATGCCAGCATCACGAAGTCTTCTCCTCGCTGGACGTTGCTTAACTTCGGTGATCCTACAAGAATCGTTGCATTCAAAGCGCCATCGGACTGACTCCAGAATTATTGACAATGTGTTTTCTACAGATTTTACCAACTAAAATTGTCTGAAGAGGGGACCCCTAGGTCGACGTTAGAAGCAGCATTATCCGATAATTATTTTTGATACAAGTTGAACTTTGAAAAGTGAAAAAAAGAGAGAGTGAAAAAAAAATCCGGCACTGATTTAGAAGAAATAATTTTCATTTAATTTCGCATTTAGTTATGTTTATTGAAGTATTATTCTCTTATTAGATATTATTTATTTTCTATGCCAATTGTGTTTCCTCAACAAACAAAAAAAATCCAATACCTACGAAATTCACCCACTTTACCGGACACTGTCGTGAAAAAACTAGCAGGTTAAATGGCTTTTTTTATGATCTTAATCGCTTCTGCGTTAAGTTTTCTTTCGATTTCAAGCATAAAAAACATATGTCACTGCAGACTTTCACCTCTAAAAATGTCAATTTCGAGAACACCATTAATTTACGGAAAAATTGACGTGAGAAAAAAAGTACTTTTACAAAAACCTTACTATGACCCTGATTAGAAGTAAACAAGAATATTTTTTTGATTTCATATGGTGTAAAACAATATTTTGAACCTATGAACATAAAAAAAGTACTAAAAAATCTAACTGACGCTGAAATACAGGGTGTAACAGTTTTGAAACTTGCACCCTACTAGCTCCGCCCCTGATAAGGTTTTTGAAAATTTTAAAAGCTCATTATACTCAACCTAACTTGGACTTTAATTAACAGGAATAAAAAATATAGCATTCCATTTAAAATTCGCGAGAAAAATGAAAAAATATGGCCTAAAAGCCGGAAGGGCCGACCGGGGCCAAAAATAAATATGACCACAGGATGGGCCATAGGGCACTTCCTATACCTAGGACTTTACAGAATTGAAAAATTCCGTCGCGTTCAAAAGTTACGAGGGGGTGGCCACCTTTTCTGAAACATACTGTAGTTTGTCTCAAATCCGTTTCCCAAAAATAAAACTTCTCCAGCAGCTTTTGATTACAGTCTAAAAGTCAAACGAAATTTTCAGAAATTGCGGGCGGCGTTTCTATCTACGAGGACAACCAGCAACAAGTTTCACTGTATTGGAGTATTGGTGGTACAAATGTATCGTTTTGCTCTATGGTTTCCTACTTGGGTCTACTCACCTATTTTTCTTTATTGCTTCCAACTTGTAGCGCACCTGTTCCATGTACCTCCGAATCACGCGATCCTCTCTCTCATGCAATTCCTGAAGCTTCTGATTCCTCATACACTTGTCCTCTTCAAACAGATCCTCCATTCTTTCCTTATGTCTCAATTCTTCTAGTTTGTTGGCGTTTGACACTTTCTGAATTAAAAAAGAAATTGTTTTCCGTCACATCATGTTTCTGGTCTATTTCACTGTATAGTGTAACACACTCGTTTTGTTTTTCTTGGCGTTGCAAAACTAGCGTTTTGCTTGATATTTTAAATTTCTAATGTTCCGTTTGTTTTGGTTTGTACATAGGATTTTGTTCGTAAATACACACCCCTTTGAGGATACGTCTTTAGTTATACAAATAAACATATTTCGAAATTGCCTTTGATCTCTGCACCATGCTAGGTGCTATCCTCCTGAGACCTGAGTGTTTTTTTCTTTTTACTGGATATAGACCGAACGTTTTAATTGTAGAACATTGAGTTTTACTTCATACAGACCTGAAGGTTAGAATTTTTTTCCATGCATATAGACCGAGCGTTCTACTCCTAGAACATTATTTTGAACATGTTCAGTAAAAAAATTAAAGACACTCAGGTTTATATTGAGGAGATTTCAATGTTCTACCAGTAGAACTTCAGGTCTCAGGAGGCAATGCTTACCTTGTGGAAGTTCCTCAGTCCCCGCTGCCTCAGTGTCTCCGCTCGCCTCAGCCGCCCCCCCAGCTCATGCTCGCACTCCTCATGCTGCATGAGCCTCTGCAGCTGGAGGTGAAGATGATTCGCCTCCACAAGCACCCTCCTCTGCTCGGCCGTCTCCCTCCTCTCAGCACACGCTCTAGTCTGAAGTTTCAAGTATGATTATAAATCTTTTCAAACAAACTAAACTTATAAGAAGAAGAAAAGAAAGAAGAAGAAGAAGAAAAGAAAGAAGAAGAAGAAAAAATGTATACTGTGTCTTTTAGGCAAGTGCCCATATGGCACCAGTTGTAAAGTATTTTTTTAATAAATATTTTTACGTTCTCTCTCTCTTCTTTATTAATAATAATTATAGGGTCTCATTTGAAAAACAAAAGTTGACCTCAATCTAAACAAATTGAGAAGAAAGAACCCCTGATAAAATTTTCAATATGACCTCAAAGTTTCCCCGCAAAATCATAAAAACTTTTTTAGGAAATCGAATGGCTGTCGAGAGATTTGAGTGTATCCTTTATCTTTGGCCGTCCTGTATTTAGCAGTAGCAGAAAAATTCAGCTTTTAAAAAATATTGAGGATTTTTTCTATTTAGTCTAATTTTATTAATAAACGACTTCGAAGACCGTGTAGAGTGCGTGAGAGTTACAGTGAATGTTACACGTATCTATTATATGTATATTACGGTTGGCCAGCCTGCAGCTGAAGTGAAAAGTTGAAAGTAGATCTGCTCTCTAATTTTTCGTGAAATAAATATAGTTAAAGTGCTTTTGTGCAGTAAATATAAGTTCACAATTAAAATACAGTTCATTTAATTTATTTAACAAGTACCCAATATGTCCTGCCTGTAAGTTTTACCTTTATATTAATGAAACTAACTCTCATATGCAAGCGTCTCTTTGTTTTTATGAAGATGGCGTCTACCTTCTAGAATTATCGGATAGACCAGTGAACGAGAGAATGTTTATAAATGACTATCTGGACTAGTCACCGTAGTGACGTCATACCTCTCACTCTTATCAGTTCGATACAACACTATATAGTGATATAGTCATACTTCCCTATTAGACATACTTCATTGTGTTTGAATACCTGCCGTCACGTTCCTCTGTCTTATCTCATCCGTTATGAACTTTCAAATTCAAATTTCGAGCCGTTATAGCCACAGAGCAAGAATACCAACCCTCAAATATTGGTGAGATAAATCCTAAATAAGTAGGTACCTAATGCAGCTTTATTTTGCTACCGCTAGAGTACACTACCACTAGAATCAATGTAGCTACCTACCAGATGTTATCACCTACCCGCTGCCTAGAAAGTACCGACACGGATTAATAATTATACTATCGGGATGACTAACATCGCAGATAGTATGGCGAGCACTTTCAACCCCTCTAACGCGGACCTCATGGCTGCTATTGGTAAAATTTCTTCTCAAATTTCAGAAATTGAAAATTCCATGAAAATCAGCCAAGAAAAAAAACGAAGAGAGAAATATGGATTTTGATAGACAGCTAAAATCGCATGACCAAAAGTTTGATAGAGCATTCAAAAGAGATACGAAAAAGAACTTGGTTGTTTATGGTTTAGAGGAAGCAGTTGGAAAACCTATTCGTACTATGAGGGAGAAAATTCTTGATTTATTAACTAACAAACTGCTGCTCAAAGATGTCCGCGAGTTCGATATTCACGACATACGAGTGATGGGCCCGAAGAAGAACGTGCTGATAGTCGTCCTGTGCTCACCGCACCTGGTGCGCCTGGCGATCATGAACGCCGCCAAGCTGAAAGGGACGAAGATAGCAGTGGACTATGACTTGTCTCCAGAGGACAGAGCCGCTAAGAAAAAGCTACTACAATACCGGAAGGAGCTGATAAGTCAAGGAAAGGAGTGTAAGCTGCGTAACAACAACCTCATAGTGAACGATGAGATACTGACCCTGGAGCAGCTAACAGCAGAGTTTGGTGCTACCCCGTCCAACCAAGTTCATGCGGCCGGAAGCCAAGGAGATCCAACCTTATCACAGGAGGTCATGTGTTCGACACCCGCTGGTGAAGACTATGAAATGAGTGACTTTAATAAGAAGAGAACCCCGCCACCTATGGAGTTAACTCAACAGCCAAAGAAGTTTACTCTAAATTCACCCAAAGTACTGGTACCTGACTCGGGTTTTTTAAAGGGAATAGGAAAAGACCAGAAAACTTAAAAGTTCTTTGGTTGAATATCCATGGACCCTCTAACATAGATTTACTTTTAAATAATCCCGATAGTATTGAAATTTTTGATTTTATTTTTTTGTGTGAGACTTGGTTGGTAAATTACAAAAACTTTAGCCTGAATAACTACAACTGTATTACCGTTCCCGCAACAAGAAATACTAACCTAGGTCGTTTCCAAGGAGGGTTGATATTTTTTTACAGGAAATGTTTCGAGGTTCAACAAATTTTTTTGGACAACTTTGGTGTATTTATTTTTGTAAAATCTTTAGAAATTATTCTGGGAGGAATGTACTTACCACCTAATGCTACCGAGTCTCTCTTTGTACAGGTTCAAGACACACTATGTAATATTATGAACGAGCACCCCTACCCACTCTACGTGGGCGGGGATATGAACTCCAGAGTAGGTTTAGGAAACCAGAGCCTTGAAGAGTATTTCGAAGGTACTCGCCTTTCAAATGTAAGGGACAGTATGGACAGGGTGTGCAATAAATCTGGAATGCGCCTCGTAGGTATTTTGGAAGAAATTGGTTTATTTGTTCTAAATGGTAGGTCGGAGGGTGATAACCCAGCTAATTACACCTACGTGGCTCATTCGGGGAAAAGTTGTGTTGATCTTGTTTGTACAAATGTCTCCGGTCTTGATTTGGTATTTAACTTAGAAATTTCCGATTTTTTTCTGGAATCTGACCATTTTCCTTGTGTTTTGTCTCTTATTAATATACACCCTGGTTTTATCAGACCTTATAAAGAAATAGATAGACCAAAAATTTTATGGTCAGAGGAAAAGAAAGATGAGTACCTGGATATTCTTGCTGAGATAAACATACCAGAATCGTCTGAACTCTCACCTGAAGCTCAATATAACTATATTAAAGACACGATACTGCAGGTATGTGAAAAACTAGGTATGATAAAAAATATCACACAGAGTGCTAAGATTAAACATTTTAAAAAACCATGGTTCGACTCTCAGTGTAATCACTTAAAATTAATTATGAGAAGAAAGTTCAAGATTGCGAAACGAGAAATTTTTTCTCCAAATCAGCTGTCTGAATATGTTAATTCAAAAAAGAATTACAAAGAGTTGCTAAAATCTAAGAAATCTGCGTATGAAGATTCGATGATAAAAAAATTCTGTGATGTGAGAAATTCGTCCGAGTTCTGGAAAACTGCTAAAAAATATTCTCCTAAAACATTTAAGACTTTAGACATTGACATGAACGTGGTTGAACTTCATTTTAAAGAGTTATTTTCTAAGAGCGTTGATATACACTCATCCTTATGTACAGAGGTGTCTCAAATAGAAAACGGTCTCGGCGTGTTCAACATTATTTTGGACAGCGAGGTTACAGCTAGAGAATTTGAAATGGCCCTTAAACATTGCAAGAATAAGAAGGCAGGGGGTGAAGATTTAATAATTTACGAGCTTCTCAAAAACCTACCGCAAATTTGGAAAACCACGGTCATTAACCTTTTTAACAAAATCATAAATACGGAACAAGTCCCTGATAATTGGTCAAATCTTTTAATGTTTCTTCTCTTCAAAAAGGGTGACAGTAAGGACATCAAAAATTACAGGGGTATTTCCCTAATAAATGTGATTGCCAAACTGTTCACGCAAATCCTATACAGGCGTCTAACTTTTTATTCTGAGGATTCAAAAATTATTCCAGAAAATCAGGCGGGGTTCCGAGAGGGCCGGGGGTGTGTGGATCAGATTTTCACTCTTTCGTCCCTAATCCATATTAACCTTCGCCTTCCGAAAACCAAAGTTTTTGCTGCTTTTGTAGACTATAGGCAGGCTTTCGACGGGATCTCACATGACTTACTTTGGTACAAACTTTATAATCAGGGTGTCAGCATTAAGTTCATAAATATACTTCGAAACTTATATAGGAATGCCAAAGTAAGAATTGTACTCAATAACAGTGATAACAGCTCCCCTTCTCAGAGTGAGCCTCCGCCCGCTAGCTCAGAGCCTGGCCCCGCCCCCGTGCCCGCGCCTAGGTCTATTTCAGAAGAAATCAGCATTGAACAGGGGATTCTGCAGGGTGACACCTTATCACCTCTGCTGTTCAATTTATTCGTTTCGGACTTTGAATCTTTCTTAAGAAATAAAGGATCTTCGGGTATTAATGTAGACAATGAAAAAGACATAATGGTTTTATTTTATGCTGATGATATGGTCATCTTGGCTAATTCTCAGATAGATCTCCAGAAAAAGCTAGACCTATTAAAAAAATACTGTGACTTGTATGGCCTTGTAGTAAACGTGTCTAAATCTAAAGTAATGATATTTAGGAAGGCAAGTAATGTATCTAAAAAACATGTTTTTATATTTAACCAGGAAAAAATGGAAATTGTCAATAGTTTTAATTATTTAGGAGTTACGTTCTCCACTTCAGGTCTGTTCCCAATAGCCGCCAAACAAGCTTGTTTAAAGGGAAGCTAGCCACTTCTAAAATCAATGAAATTGTAAATAGATCAAAAATAGCGAATTTAGAAACCTGGAAAAAATTATTTGAAGCAGTGGTCTCAGCAACAACCCTCTATGGCTCAGAGGTGTGGGCGTGGCGCTACGCAGACGAAGTGGAGAAAGTACAGGCCCAATTCTACAAATCAACTTTGTTTTTACCCCGTGGCACCCCCGGGCACTATATTAGATTGGAACTGGGTATCCAAAAGCTGAAACTGGCAATCCTTAGAAAAATGCTTGCTTTATGGTGCAAATTACTCAAACTTGACGAGACTCGGTATTCTAAAGTCTGTTATAACCAACTCGTCAAGATGCAGTCCATGTCATATCACGATATTAATTATAACTGGTGTTCTCAGTTACGTCAGGTTCTTTTTGATCTTGAGTTTGAGGAGGTATGGGAGCGACAGGACTTAGACCTTATTGAGAGAAATTTTGATGACATTTTGGATGCCATGAGTAAGCAACTAAAGAAACAGGATAGCGAGAGAACTGAGATCTCACGGTACAACACTTTGTACAGTTGCACCCTTGACCAAGAGAAATCAGTAGCCTCTTACTTTAACCATAACCTACAGTTAGTGAAGCTACGTTTTATCTGCCAAGTCAGGATGGCTGGGGAGAAATTCTCAGTCGTCTCTTATGGCACTGTTAAATCCATTTTTCACTCCAATAAAATTTGTGATATTTGCAACAGTGGCTTGACGGACACTTTATGGCATTTTTTTTGTTACTGCCCCAGATTTAACATGATAAGAAAGGTTTTTCTAGGGAAACCCTTTCTGAGTTTATACAAATTTGTTGATATTTTAAGATCTATAGGTGAAGAACAGGATCAACTAGATCGCCTGTCCTCTTTTTACCTCAGAGCAGCTAAGGAGAGAAATTTTCTGAAAGATTTATACCTTGAATTTGATGAAACATAATTCATTGGAATCTGAACCATGTCATAATATTATTTACTTGTTTCACTATTATGTTTTTTTTTTTTTTTTAAGATTCTCACAGATTTTTTATTTAGTTATTTTTTCTATTTCTTGCCTTAGGCAACAGTATTTTTTCATATTTTCCATACCTTTTTTTATCTTTATTTCATGATTTATTTTCCAGTAATTATGTAGGTACTTTTTTATTTATTTTTTTCAGAAACTGCTTCTCATATCGTTTTTACGCTATACCTTTTACCTATAATTTATTGAACTTTTTATTTTATAATCAATTATTTGCTTTTATGTATATATTTTATTTTTATTGCCAACCTTTTGTAACATAACATTACAAATAAAACGCTTATTCTATTCTATATGTATATTACAAACAAGGTTTTTTAACGTGGACTTTTGGAAAATTAGGAATTCTTCAAAACAAAATTAAATCACGTCCAAAAAACATCATTTAAAATTTTATTTACTTCTAAAAAAAATGGATGTCAGTCACCATTGAATGATGCTCACTCACACACACCATACCTTTTTATGGAAAGTCTCTTGTATTGCCTCTTCCATCCTCTTGTCCCTCTCCTCCAGTCTGGTCTCCAACAATGTCTGGGCTCGCCTCAGGTTCTCCTTCACCTCTTCCATCCTCATCCTGTTCACATCACTCTCCAGTTTTCTCTTTCTCTCCACAAAAGAATTCCACTCCTCGCGTTTTTGTTCCCGCTTCTTATCCAAAGTCTTGCGATCCTCTTCCCACAACTTGTGAGCCTCCAGTGTCCTCTCTTGGTTCTGAATTTCTTCCAGTCTTTTCTGTGACAGAGACTCCAATATGCGCTTGTCTTTGGAAGAAATATTGTGGGTGTAAAAACTGGAAAGTAGGGTAATACTCTGCATTAATCATTTCATCAAGTGTTGTTGGATATTTTACTTTTGTTGTCAGAATTCATAAAGATACACAGAATTCAGCAGTGATGGACACTGTGCCAAGATCCTCAAAGATAGAGGAAATACATTATAATTGATACACATAATAATTAACTGTGTGGGATTGTGAACCAATTTCTAGGCTGTTTCCATCCTTAGAAAATGTTTACTTCAAGGTTTTTATGTCTCCAGACAAAAAGTACATCCTACAGTCGCAAAAATTGTCCAATGATGGAATCGATTGAATAAAAATTCACGGCAGAAAATTTTACTCAACTTACCTATTCAATGTAACCGTTTTATTTTCTTTGTTTTTCAATTTAACTCTCTTGCAGGTCTTCTCTTTCTCAGAGGAAGTGGTGCTGGTATTCCCAGTGTCGCTGTTCTTACTGGAATCATCTTTCTTGTCGTGCACACCTGCCTTTGGTCTGTTGAAGTTGTTACTGGACTCTGATTTGTCAATTTTTGCAGCATAGGATGCAGTGAGGTCAAGATTTGGAGACAATGAAGATACCCTAACACCCGCAGCATGCTTCTTGTTGTTAGTATCACTGAAACATGGAAATTTACCAGTACCACACCGACCGCTGTTCTTTGAGAATGGAAATAAAATTCATAAAGTGTCGTCACAAGTGATTAGATGACATTTCAAGAATTTTGAAACAAGTTTGAGATCTCTATTCTAACAGAATCGGAAACTGAGATGTGAGATTTCATTTTTGGAATATAACTGTGTATTTATTTTGAAATAGATGCCTAATTGTTTTTACTTGTGAAAAGTGTTTTTTAATTCCATTTTATGATTGCCTTTTTCAGGGCGTCTGCAAATTTGGCATAGAGATATTGGTTGGTTTGACTGCCTCAACTGTTAATTAGGTATTTTACCTGAGTGTCAGAGTTGCTTCCTTGCTGTCAGGTTTGTTCATTTCGTACTTTTCTAGTTTTCTCGTTTGAATGTCTGAAACGATAATTATGGAGATATTTAGCGGATACGTCTTATGAACGTACGTTAGTTTTTAAGTCCAAAAGTTCTAGCATCAAAAAATACACTGCCAATTATGGACACAATACTTTCTTGTGATTGTTTCACATTGTCTATATATACACTTGGCAATTTATAATAAATCACTTGTTAATCTAAAACTACTTAACCGATTCTCTTCAAAAATAATTATGGTAGAATACCGTTTTTTTATACATTCAAGATTCTACAAAAAAATTCTGTTTCGGCAAGTTATTTTTGCACTTTTAGTCCAAAATTTCGGATTTTTTTTTTCTTTCAATTAATTGTTTTGTAACGCGTGTTTAAACCACTATGTCGCAATTTAAATTACCACAAAAGTAATATTTTTTAATTAATTTTTGTTGGTACATTATTTTGTTTATTCTATGGACCATACCTAAGCCCAGAACCGATTGTATTGACTATCGGACTCCTTTCTGGCCAAATGATTTCCAGTTTACAATAACTTGGCAGACATTTGATATCAGTCCCTTTTTAGGCAACTGTTTTAAGGTAATTATTTTATATTTTATTTATTAAACGGGAATAACCCAATATACATAAATTACAAAATGTTACAGTTAAAAACATACAAAATACACTTGCGAGCAATGAAACTAGGACACTTGTTTCCTTCTGAATTCTACTATCGCTGTGACGCGATGCATGCTTTTTAGGCCCAGTGTTATACCTTACTGAAAAGTAATTTTTTTCATCTCTCAAATACAGTTTGTTTTATTCAAATCGGCTTTATTTTTACCGAGTTATGGCAATTTTAGACAGACAACTCCAAATAAACAAGAAGGTAGCCTTTTTTTGAAAATCTGTAGAATACGTAAAAATTTCATTTTAAACAATTTTGGCCAGTATTTTTCTTTCTTTTGCTATTCAAATGATGAATTCTCACATCAAATCATTATCATTTGTTCTGTGAAAATGGAGACAGCTCCTGAAGTAGCTTCAAGTGTGGTTGCTTTGCTTGAAAGTGGCTTATCAAACAGCTCAACATCAGCAAATCTACAGTCAGCAGACTATTTAAGAGGTACAGGGAGACCAACAGCTTCAATCGCAGACCAGGATCAGGTCGTACCCGCAGAACAACAGCTCGAGATGACCGATTCATCATGATGACCTCTCTGAGAAATCGTCACATTTACGCAGTTGGTGTCCAGCACGAGCTGCAGAGGACACGGGATGTAGCTGTTAGCGAGTAGACAGTTAGGAAAAGACTGAAGGAGAAGAACTTGACCCCCAAAAGAGCTGCTACAGGCCCCAGGCTGGCCCCACACACCGACAAGCACGCCTGGACTTTGCACTCCAACATGTCAATTGGACCCATGAGCAATGGGGCCATGTATTGTTTACGGATGAGAGCCGGGCATGCTTGTATGTGAATGACAGGCGAGAAAGAGTATACCGAAGACCTGGGGAGTGGTTTGCTCAATGCTGTATCAAGGAAACTGTGGCATTTGGTGGTGGTTCCTGTATGTTCTGGGGTGGAATTACAGCAGAAGTTAAATCGGACATTGTTTTCATCAATTGTGGACTAGTGGGGGAAGTTTGACGGCAGAAAGGTACATAGAGGAAGTGCTGTAGACCAGGTGATACCTTTTGCTGCATTTTATGGAAAAGAATTTGTCCTCATGCATGACAACATTATTCCAAGAAAAGGTACGATTTCTGGCTCTGGAGTAAGCAGCTAAATTTTTCCATGTCGAAAATCAAACATTTTAGAATAAAAATTAACAAACTCTTATCATAAACCTTAAAGCCTTATTGAGTATCAAACATACAAATTTTGAAAAAAAAAAAAAAAAAAAAAAAAAAACCGTTAATATTTGTTATTGCGAAATAGTTGTACATTTCATTTGGGATCAACAAGGTATCAATCACTTGAGCTCATTTTACCAGCGACCAAATCAGGACTCTTTTGAATCTCACTACCCTCTATTCTAAAGTCCAGTAAGTAGGTGTTACCTCAAATGTAGCGCACTATTATGCGCGCTAAATGTTCGCGTTATCAAGTTGGTGTTAATCCAGCAAGGCATAGATATTTTTTACTAATTATTTACACACTTTATTTTTTTTTTACAAAACAATCATCAACAACAACAACAAAAAAACACTGCAATTACGGACACAATACTTTTCCCCTACGTGATTCTCCCACATTGTAAACAACGTGCCAATTTTGAGATTATATAGAAAATTACTTTATCTCCCAAATCGGCTCAAACCAATTAGTTAAAAATTGTATTATATTGGGGTAGAATATCGTTTTCTAACATCTAAATTCACAAAAAATTCTGTATCGCAAGTCGTGGTCCTTATTTTTTTTTACATTATGTCCAAAATTTCGGATTTTCTTAAATATCAAGAGTCCAATTTATATAATTAATTTAAAATAAATTATAAAAACCTATGTAAAACATAATATGCATATGCTTACAAAATTTTCATTGAAATCGAGTGTACCGTTTCATTCACGAGTTATAATGCGTTATAGTAAAAAGTACGTGGTCCATGCGCATGACTTCTTTCAACCCAGAACCGCTAGTAAAATAAATTCGGATGAATTTAAAATTGACCATCTGCAGAATGCTCCTAGATGTGTGTGCAAATTTCATCAAAACGTCGATTAGTTTCCGAGATTTACGCGTTTACAATGAATCGTTTTTAACAGACCGACGGACCGACAGACGGACACAAAACCAAATTTCCACAGAAAGGTTATGAAACGAACGTCTCACGCCGGCACCAGCACGCCAACGCCAATCGGAACTGGCCATCGATCTAAACGCGCCGGCTCCCGGCTCTACGTAGGTAAACGTCACGTACGTGCGTAGTCGTGCCGAGTGCGTATCCCCGCGCTCGTCCGCGCACGTAACACACACGCCGCCCCCAAACGTCCCGACTGCGCGCCGAACGTACGACGGCGTGGCCGCGACGTCCGGAGGTTCCGTCCACGTACCGACGCGCGCACGCGCGAACGATTCGCTGAGCCCGTCCCGGACACGTGGGCTCCCGGCTGGTTCCCCCCAGGACGCGTCAACGAACGGGTACGTTCCTGCGCGACACGACAACGACTGCGGGGCCACGGGTCGAATTACGCTGGCACCGGAAACACACGCTTGTCGCTGCGCGTCGGGTAAGTAACCAAGACGAACGCCGCCCGCCACGGACGGGAGACGGCTAACAGTCCCCCTGCGGCTACACGTCCGTTTTGTACGTGTTACTGGAGTAACGTTGACCAGCCTCCCGGGACTGCGCGCGACGTACGTACGCGACGCGGGCACTAACCCTGAGCGAAAACGCACGTGTCTACGCGCCGACAGCCCGACGTGCAACGCACGTGTCGATTCAGAGCGGCGTAACGTGTTACGGGGACGATTTCTCCGGGAGCAGTCGCGCCGAATGGCCGCTCTTACGTCGTCCGAAGACCCCACGCGCAAGCTGTCGGGCGCTCTCGCCCCGCGTCAGTCCGTTTTGACGCAACGTTGCGGCCATTCAACGACGATCAGGCCACGCCACTGGGCGTTCCGGTCTCACCCGACGGGGGTCGGCGTAAACCGGTGAACCGGTAAACCTTCCGGCACAGTAGTCCAACGTAACGAACGTCTCCACGGAAAACGCCGCGCAACGGCCCAGCTTACGCACGATGTGGCACGTTACGCCCGACGCCGTGGCGTCTACGCGGAACAACTGTTAGGCCAATCTGTCGCGTTACTCGCAGACGGATCTGCTTGACTGGCAAGGGCCACGGCCCCGTCGGACGATATGGCGCAAGATTAAGTCAAGCTTACGCCGTCAACGGAGGACGCACGAACGTAACTCGTCCGCCGTCCACGCGAAAAAATTGAAATCGGAGCAAAAAAATATTTTTTTTTACAAAAACGAACACAATACATCCGATTTCTAATATTAGAAATTTCTCGGAAGTAAAATAACAATAAATTAAAAAAAAAATTTAAAGAGTATGTAAAAAAAAAAAAATAAAGATCAATATTAATTTTTATTACAATTGTTTTGTAATCCGGGCGTAGTTTAATGCCTTAGGCATTCTCTGCCACATAACGCAAGTTAGGGCGCGCAATCATGCTCGTGAACACTATTTGTGTAAATCACGATGTGAGGTCACAAATACTCAAACTGCTTTACTAAATATCTGCTGAACTGGGACTCGAACCCATGAGACTTTAGTGACAGAACGACTATTACCTTTGATTTCAGATATAGGAGCGAGTTTGACCTCCCTCTAAGGAAAAACGCCATGCCAAGAATCCTAAAAGCAAATGAGACAGAGGTTATTTGATTATAAAGTGGACTATGGAACTGATGAGGTGGAGATGATCCGTTGATGAGAGTGAAGAGGAAGAAGACGAGGCAATGAATATTGATGTTGAAAATGAAGATGAAACCTTGGACAGTGAAATTATGTCTCCTGTGATCAAAACAGAATCTTTAGGTAAGAAAAAAGATTTTGTGGTTTTCTGCTCTGTTATACTCTTACAATATAGGCCAAGCACTTGCAGAGATATTTCTAAATGGATATTATATTATTATTTTTAAATGTGGTCACAAACTCAAAATAATGAGGAAAAAATTCATGCACTGGGTGGAATTCGAACTAACCGATACCTACGCTACCTGGATAACCAGACTAGCGCGTTAACAACTTGACTACCAGCGCACTTAGCAGTCTACTGTATTGTTTACACTCCTCCAGCCAAAATATTTCTAACATTTACTGAAAATTTGTATTTTGTTCTCAGCAGATGAATACTTAAGTGATTCTGGTGAAGTAAAATTGGAAATGGATACGTCTGACAACAAGGAAATACTCAAGGAAATAGTAGCTGATACCTTGGCAGCGAAGACGATAGCTCACTAAAACGTCCTCATGGAATATCAAAAAATCAATCATTGAATTGTTAGAGAAGAACCCCTTAGCTCGACCTCTTTTTATCAAGTCCGTTTTAGACGAGACAAAATCTCTTATCAGCAAGTACAAGCCTGCTGTGATGAAATCACCCAAATTCACTTACACGTTCACAAAAACCCAATGAATAACTCAAGTTAAGCGACCTCAAAGTGGATGGTAAATTTGGATTGGTGCGATTTGGATTCAGGCCCCCCTCATGCTGTGACATTACTCAGAGTAGCTGTTGTATAACTTTGTCTAGCTGCTAACATGGCGTATTCGTACGTGACGTTAAACTTTAATAAATAAACATTAAAAAAATCTTCAAAGTAAAAGAGATAAGGACATACAGATCTATGTCTAGCTTTTTTATTATGCCGTCGGTGTTTTTAAAAACCAGATTAATATCTAGTACCTCTTTTGTCTACACGTTTATCAATTAGTTTTTTCTTCTTCGTATTTATCAATTTTCCTGTTCACAAGTATGATATCCCTAAGGTTAGACATGTTCATGTTCTGGCATTGTATAGGTATAGAATATAGATGGACCTGCTATCTTCTATCTCTCCAATGTAATGTATAAAATTGAATCACACTTGTAAAAATAAAAGGAATCATACTTGTAAAAATAAAAGTAAAGATGTTGATCTATAAATTTATTTAAACTTACCCCTGAAACTTTGGCACTGCAGTGTGAAAACAGGTTCTAGAAGAAACTGGCTTCAGTGATTCCAACACATAGCGGCCATCATTACTGAGTTCTCAAGACAATATTTCCGGTCCCCAATCGATTATTTTCTGTCTTGAGACAAAAAACAGTCATAAATACCGAATACCGTTTTGTTTTCAAGACGGTTTTTAGCACTTTTTTCTGTTTTTAGTCAGACTCGAAATCTATAATTATATACGAATACAGGGCATCCATAAAGTCTCACCCAGGCCTGGTTTCTCGATAACGACTTAAAATATCAAAAAACTCAAAAACCCGTATAATCTTTATATTTAGGGGATTAATTTTCAGCCAAAAATTTTTTGCCTACACGGCCCCAGTCAGGCTGGGCATGGACCAACTTTAAAATCCTAAAATAGAATGGTATGTCTTGTGGCATTTTGTTTTAAAGGTCTTATTGAGAGAAGTTCATTACAACAAATTTCAGTGAGCCACGACTTACCGTTCTCGAGATACAGGGTCGGACGGCTGTGTAATATCCATATATTTTGACCTATAACTCGTTAACCGTAAATTATGGATAATTTTTTTTTTTTTTTTAAATAATAACTCCTTATGGCAAGACCTTTCGAACAAGTTAAAACTTGAATTTGTTTTTCGTTAAAATTTTCGACTGTTCGTCCGGCTGGCTGACGAAACCGACCAGAAACTAACATCAACAGAGTATGTCGAGTTATAACTTGTTCGAAAGGTCTTGCCATAAGAGTTATTATTAACGAGAAAAAATATTTTCTCCAGAATTTACGGTTAACGAGTTATAGGTAAAAATATATGGATATTACGCAGGACGTCCGACCCTGTATCTCGAGAACGGTAAGTCGTAGCTCACTGAAATTTGTTGTTATGAACTTCTCTCAATAAGACCTTTAAAAAAAAAATTGCCACAAGACATACCATCTATTTAAGATTTTAAAGTTGCCAGCCTGACTGGGGCCGTGTAGGCAAAAAAAATTGGCTGAAAATTAATCCCCCTAAAAATAAAGGAATACGGGTTTTTGCGTTTTTTGATATTTTGAGTCGTTTTCGAGAAACCCAGGCCTGGGTGAGACTTTATGGAGGCCCTGTATATAAAACTTAAATCTGTGCGTGTCGGCTGGCTAACTATGTCCTCTTAATTTTGTCTGTTTAACAATACCACAGCCTTAACGTAAGAGATAGCAAAAATTTCATGAGATCGACCCCCCTAAAGGTGATGTGTGCGTGTGTGTGATGGCTGGCGAGCGGCGGTTGTAACCCGCTAGTCCATTCATAAATACGGGTGTTACAACCTACTTCATATTTTCCTACACAAAATAAGCGTGATAATTATAAACAACGAACTCTCATTTTGTTCAAAATTTGATATTTGAAGTCTAAAACTGTGTCACATTTCTTACTACACCTTTTCCCGTGTAGACGGACTCGGCGTCTTTAGATAGGGCCCTCCACTTGTTCCCATCCTGCCACTCTCACCTCTCATTCCCTTCTGTCTTATATCACTATTCACACAGTCCTCCCATCTCTTCTTTGATCTAACTCTCTCTCTTCCTCCCCTCACCTCTAACTCTGATTTTGTGTAACATTATCAAAACTCTCTGGAGTAGCGTCAACAAAAATTTAACATGGTGTTCAGAAATTGAGAAGAGCAAACTATTTGCAAAAATAGTAAAAGCAATAAATATATTTTATGGATTTTCAAGTGTAATTCGATGTAAATATTACCATAGGTCCTAAAGGATAGATTTATAAACAAATTGGATTTGAATAAACGACAAAATATAAGGCGAAAAAGCAACTCCTGTTTGTATCATGACTCCTCAATCAAGTCCAAATTTAACTGTTGCCTGAAGAGGCAAGAGAATATCATGTACATAAGTTTCATAACTTTACTATTGTAATCGCAGCTTTATTTGATGATATTGTAAATATATTGACTTGTATTGAAAATGAAGTTTGATTGAAATTGTTTTAGTAATAACTTCAATTTAAATGTTGTAAAAAATCACCAATAGTACGAGATTAAAAATATTAACCACAAGACTTTTGTTTAAGGTAGTAAGGCATTATTCAAACTTAAACAATCACAGAAGCTTAATATTACTAAAGGATCGAGATAAATAAAAATAAATTAACTTTAACATGGTATTGATTTACAAGGCACTAATAAAACAATAAGACCAGGCAATTAAAAATTTGTAAATAAAAATGTATAAAATATGTCCCATGGAAATGTAAAGCTTCCCCGTTGAGTCAAAACAAGAAAACACTACTGGAATGATCTGTCTTAAACTATTGGCGGGTCAATAATAGAGTGATAAATGGCATCACAGAAAAGCCAATACAATAATTTCAACGGATAAATTAATATAAAAATATATTTCAGAGGAATACTTTACATATAAATTAAAATCTACAGTGTGATAACTTTCTACGTACTTTGAAGGATTCGAGTCAATACACGTTGGCTAATGCACAAATAGAATTTTTGGCAA
The DNA here is from genome assembly GCA_024516035.1 of Bactericera cockerelli. NCBI lineage: Eukaryota > Metazoa > Arthropoda > Insecta > Hemiptera > Triozidae > Bactericera > Bactericera cockerelli. Next base: position 25,896,072 of record CM044957.1, on the reverse strand, counting down.
TTAGCTTCTACTAGCTCAACATGGAAAAAATAAAAAAATAGAACAAGAGCTTTTTCTTAATTTAAGGGTACATCAAAAATTTCTGGATCTGAGTATAGAAACAAGATCATACCACCAACATGGAATTTTCATTATTCGGTATGAATTTTTATAATTTAATTGGAACAAAGGCACATTTATTTATCCGAGTCATTTTATTTAAAAAATAAAACCAATATCTATACAACATTTATTGCTCTAACGATTTTTTTTTTTGCTCTACGATTTACCGTTCTTGTGATATTTTGTATACACACATACACTACAAACGGATCATTTGATAAAAAATACTTTTTTTCAAATCAGGAGATTCTAATCTGTCCAGAAATATATAACAGCCCAATTTTGAAAAAAACGACCGAAAACAATACTTTCTATACCTTATAGTAATAGAAAGTAAAAAAATCACGTTTTAGTTCCAATGAACTACTTTGAAGTTAATACACTGTGTAATAAAAGAATATTTTGCTATATACGTTAGAAAAACTCAACTACAGAAAAACAATGAAGAAAAATATCTAATATTTATAACGTTAATGATAGTGATAACAAAAACCTGTACAATGGAGTATACTGCCTTTTCTTCAAACACTTGGTGGTATATCGTTCACGAGAGCTCAACAAACTTTACAAAAATTCAAAACGCACACAGGCCACTGACAGACATCAGATTTATGAAAATTTACTAAAATCCAAAACTGGATTAGAGAAGCAGACACTATCTGCTATCTCCTCACAACTGTTAGCGTAATGGGACCCCGTCTCGACCCGGCAGTCTAAAAAATCACTACTATGCTTTACTATACTATCTAAACACATGATCAAACTCTACAAGGAAACATTCAATGACTAAATTCCTGCTGCATGAAATCCAAAGCCATGTTCTTGGACTCCTGCTCAGACCACATCAGGGTGGGACCAAACACAATTGCCAGGTTTGGTATGTGCATTCGATTGAAATCTTTGTATCGGTTACCCTGAAAGAAGAGAGATAGGTTGGTTGAAAATCAAACTGTTCAAACACATTGAAAAGGCCTTTTGACATTTGAACCTCAATTGGTTGATTCAATAAATTATATTTAACAACCCACACTTCTTACTACAAGATCACAACTTATTTATAAACAGACAGCGTCGATGGTACGTTCTATATAAAGACCGGTTCTGGTGTGGGTACGTGATCATTTGAATTCGAACCCTCGTGATGCTGACTATCACGGTCCCACTCATGCTGGGTGAGGTTAAATTTGAGTAGCTGGTTTTTGAGTTTCCAGCGAATGGAGGGAAATAACCCCCGTCGTGATATGACCATGCAGTGAAAGCAAACGGCAATGAACATTGTTTGACTAAATTATGCTAAAATTCAGAGAATTTTACTTAATCATTTGTATCTCCAAAAGTTCTCTACTTTTTGGGTCCCCTATGGTAGATCAAAAAAATTCAGTAAAATGAAAAACCAATATTACTATCGTGTTCAGCACTTAAAATTAGACCGATTTGATATACCGCACTCATGGTCTAAGATGGAAAAAAATCTTATACTTCCTAAAGTGTGTAAAACTGGTGTGACAAAAATTACAAGTAAGAATTTGTTTGAAAATCTGTTTGAACACATTTTTTTTGTGAAGATTTCAAAAATGGCAATAAAAAATAGGGGGTGCCATTTAAAATTCCAAAGGTGACCTTGAAATAACCTTGAAGTCATCCAAGAAACTTCTAGAGGTCAACATTAATTGTACCCTTTAGAGCTATGAAAATGATTTTGAACAGATTTTTTCTATCGTCAGTATTTCTCGAGATATTTGAATATCTCGTTTAGAATGGGACACCCTGTATATAAAAAAAAAACAACAAACACAAAATTGGAGCAAAAAAAATTTTTTTTCTTCTTTTTTACAAAAACGAACACGTATGTGTTTCTGATATCTTTTATTCTTCAGAAGTTAAAACAATTACACAAAGCAAACAGAAATACAGATTACTACTTGGACATCATACCGACTTCAGTAACTCGATCGATAATGCGGCGGACTTGAATTCTTTTTTTTTTTTTTTTTTTTGGTTTTAAACGTCGCTTTCAACTGCATGGTCATATCACGACGGGGGTGTTACCCTCCATTCGCAGGAAACTCAGAAACCTGCTACCCACATTAACCTCACCCAGCCGGGTTGGGGCCGGAATGCCAGCATCACGAAGTCTTCACCTCGCTGGACGTTGCTTAACTTCGGTGATCCAATGAGAACCGGTGCATTCAACGCGCCACGACGCTGGCAGGACTTGAATTCTAGTGGTCGGGAGTTCGGGTCGGTGGTCTAGTAACAAATTTAGTAAAGTGGGTTTGAGTAATCAGAGAGTGTTAATTGCAAATATGGGGAACTTATTTTTTTGCACACCTCAAAACAGGCGATTTTTCTTACCTGAGTAGATGTTGTAGGAGAAATTTGAAAGTATCGTGGTTAGGTGAGGGTAAGAAACGTATGATGTCCCCGGAAAAGCAGAAGTTTTTCTTTCCGATTGTGATTGGCTGCAAAAATAAAAAAATATGAAACCTAATTTCAACTCCCTGAATATGACAAGTATGTTTCCTCGTTATAGATTTTTTTTTGCGTAAAATTTTTTTACCCCTGATGTGTAATACATAGGTATGAAAACCTTTTATCTAAAGTCAGAACTTTCCCAGATGGTAAGAGCGGAGAAAAGAAATATAAATGAAATGTTATAAATAAAATTTGACTAATAGAAAAATATTAAAAAAAAGTGTACTACTACTAGCATTTAGGGCTTTTAGTTGAAGGCTTGAAATGGAACAAGGGGCTCCTTGAGTCCCTGAAGAAAAGCTTGAGGGCTCCGGCCAAAACATGCACAACTTCTTCTCAACCAAAACTGTCCCAGGTTTGTTTGATCCACCTGAAATAAAATAGTAGAATACACTCGGATGATTTTTTTTTTTTTATTTTTTTTTTAAGCTTTATTAGATAGAACAAAAATATATACAGTAGAAACACAATAAAATAATAAGAAAAACAAAAAGATAAACAATATACAAGAACGAAAAAAAAAGAGAAATGTCCTACCTAAAGGGCGGGGTTATTGCCTGTGGCAATGATTCAGAGAAACTAAATGTAATTGCAATATTTATAATTGATATACTGGAACAATTTTTTTTAACTAAGTCTTAGGGTACGGACTCATTTATTTGGCACTGAAAAAAAGGCTCCATTTATTCGCAATTAGTTTATACAACAACCCTCATAAACTTGAACCCGGGGCAAAAATTTTATGTTTTTTTTTCTTCAAAATTTCAAGACAAGTACAAAGGAATTCATCGAATCAGTTTATTTTTTCACGTGTGCAGAGATAAAAGAAAAAAAGAAATAAATCAAAAAAAGATCGCGAAAAAGAAAATACATAGTGTATTTTAACAATGTTAATATTTTTTCTAAGGATGTGCACCTTTAGGTTTGTACTCTTATTTTTTATTATTCTAATATTTTTATATTAATGTAGACAATATTTGAACATTACTGCATTCATAAGTTTTAGCTTGTTTAGCTTTAGAATAACTTTTTCAAAAGGATGTCCAAACTAATGTTCTAAATTTCAATGTAGTCCATATCTTCGGAATGGTGTAGACCGGCCAAATAGCTCCCCCCTAAATAGCGTTGCCTCCTTGAAGTATTACCTCGTAGTTCCGAGGGGAAATACATTGCTAAAAATAATAATAAAGACGGGATAAATATCCTATTGAAGAAAAATTATTGCCAAGATATATTTCATGATTTTTTTTAATAAGCCCACAGCAGAGGTATAGTACTTAAATTATAAATCAATAAGAATAAATTGTTTTTTTGTTATTATAACACAATTTTAGTGTTACAAGGGCCTCCCGCTAGGACTTCTGAAATAACTGTATACCATTTCAATAATAAGATTTCAAAGTTGGTCCGCGCCCAGCCGAGTGGGGCACTATGAGCAAAAAAAAAAATATTATACAAAAGAAACCCTCCAAAAAATAAAGGGAACGGTATTTGTCTTTTTTGATGTTTTCATTAGTTCCCCAAGAAACCCAGGCTTGGGTGAGACTTCATTTACTTTATTCCACCCCTACCCTGTGTACCTGAAATCAAAATCAAAAGAAAATCGAAAGGGCAGGCAGGGAATAGTTGTTCACTAATAATTATTATTTTTGGGTAGTTAGTGTTTTCTAAAGTTCAATACATAAGTTAAACTATTTTATTGAATTCTTCTGTTTCATACTCATTATTTATGGTTTCAATCTCTTTTAATCAACAAAACTGGAATGGTTGTTAATGTATGTTAGCAACATTAATTTAATGTTTTCGATGGATAAAATGTCATGTCTCACTATAGATTTGTTGATTCTTTACGAAATTCTTTGTGTTCATAATACGTTGTTTTTTTATGTTTTTGGTGATATTTCTTTTGTCAGTGAAGTATATTATTTTGTAAAAGTATAACGTGTGGTGTTGAAAGTGTTGAGATTCTAGGTATAAATTTATTGTATTGTATCTTTTATGTTAGAAACTAAATGCAAGGAGTTATTCTGTCATGATTTTTTATATTCACTATTTACCTGTAGTCTTATCTTCTGCACTTGGCTCAGATTACCGGAAGCCCGATATAGTCCGTCAGTCTTCATATTGTCCTCGCCTTCTCTATACACTGGATGCACTTCTGTACAAACAGAGGAACCCTCGACTCTCACTAGGGCAGACTTCTCCAGTAGCAACCGAAAGCAGGCTCGCTAATATAAAACCAATAAAAAACAGTATTCAATATTATTAAAATCACCCACTGTAAAATTCAAAACACAAATTGAACTAGCCGCGTTGCGGCGCGGTGCGTTCACCAAGGCACGGCCGTGCTGGTGAAAGAAAATATTATTTATTTATTAGTAGTTAAACATTATTTTTTTCTCACTTCATAAGTCTGGCTTGCACAATTATGAAATACCCAAATAGAATATGATTTTCTAATCTTCTCTTTTGTTGCAAAACGAAAGCTTGTTGAACGCAAAGTAAAATGGTATAACATTTCCAAGGACAATGAAAATGATTAAACAAATCGATTTATTTGATTTAATAGATATCCTTTTTCTATTAGTACCGGGGACAAAAAAAAATTGTGGCAGGTTGAAAGTAAGGTTCACTTCAAGGAAGTGTAAAAAAGCTATTAAAAAAGGACAATTTGAGAAAACAAGAGAAAACAACCGAATAGAGACCATACCTGCCAATAGAAACCATACCGAATTTCAATATGTTCATAATATTGAGTCCGAGCCAAGATTTAAGCTTACCTTTGTAGATGCCTTTCTTGACTAAATGGTCCATGGTCGGTCTCCTATTGAAAAACTTTTCAGTCTTGCTTTGATTTTGGTTTGGCGCTCACAGAACTGGCAGGAAGATCTTCTAAACTGCCCTCTTCTTCACTGTAATAATGAATTTTCATATCAAAATGTAACTGTTCAATTTGTCCATTTCCAGCATCCACAATGTCCAGTAACAAATCAAATGAAACTCATTATTTGTGAAATACATAATTGGAGTTTGTTTCCATTGCTGGCAAAGAGTCACTCTTTAGATTTAGTCTTACACAAGCAGAAAAAAATAAAAACTTGTTTAAAAAAAAAGAATTTACAATTAGCTCATTTGGAACGAACCAATAATATTTTGAAATCTTTTTAACCTAGTTTTTATATATATAGTGGATGACTTTTGAACACAGCCAATAAGGATCCAAACATATTATTTTTAGTCCTCTAGCTCTAGCTAGCCTCATTATATTATAAGTAATATTTCATATATTTAAAATAATATCGCCTTATTTATACTACCCAACTAGGAGACCATTATTCCAGCAGTAAGCTCAAGACGTATTATTTCTGTTGACGTCTATCTCTCATGCTATGTTACAGCAGCAGAAGGACAAGCATCGATAGAAAATCCCTAATTTTCTTTTCTTTAACCAAAGTTTAAATTACAGAAACATCGAGGATTATATTTATGAGAAAAAAATAATAAAGTTTAACATTCAACTCAGAAAGGCTAACTTACATTTGACTGACTTGGATCGACATATTTTACTTTTCTTGCTGACTGTGGCTACTGAGTCGGGTTACTGGCTATGGAAGGGTTCTTGAAAAATCCTGGAGCAATTGTCTACACCTGAAGGCTAGAATAAAAAGAGGAAAATGTTTGGCTTTAACTTCTAACACTCCCCCGTTTTTTCCAAGTCTTTTTTTTTTTTTTTTTTTTAAATATACTTTTTAAATAAGGATAGAACCAACGAGATTAAAAAAAAAAAAAAAAAAAAATGGGTGGTCTCATTTAACTCTTTGAATGCCAGAGCAAGTAATTGACATAATTCCTAGCAGGCCCAAGACAAAAATGTGTGCACTTCCCCTAGCGGTCAAATGTTAAAACATATTTGATTCTCAAGACACGGACAATCTTGCTACCATAAAAAACTGCACTGGCACAACTTGAACAATTTGAGTTGTGCCATGGCAGGCAAATAGTTAAAGAGGAAAATGTTTGGCTTTAACTTCTGACACTCCTTCAGGTTTTTCAGATTTTAAATTTTCTTTTGAAATAGAGATTGAACCAACGAGATAATAAAAAAAACACTGCCAATTATGGACACAATACTTCCTCGTGATTGTTTCACATTGATTAACACGTGCCAATTTTGATAATTTATACAAAATTACTTGTATCTCCAAAACGACTGAACCGATTTTCTTCAAATTTGTTTTATAATGGTAGAAAATCGTTTTTTTCTACATTCTAGATTCCACAAAAAATTCTGTATCGGCAAGTCGTGGTCCTTATTTTTTGACTTTTTTGTCCAAAATTTTGGATTTTCTTAAATATCAGAGTCTAATTATAATTAATTTAAAAAATAAATATAAATATCCTATGTAAAACAATAAATATCATATACATACAAAATTTCATTAAAATCGGGTGTACCGTTCACGAGATATAAGCATTTAAGTAAAAAGTTTCACCCAGAACCGCTAGTACGAATTCGATGAATTTAAAATGGGACCATTCTACAGAATGTCTCCTAAATGTGTGCAACATTTCATCAAAATCCGTCGAGTAGTTTCCGAGATTTGCGCTTTACAAGGAATCGTTTCAACAGACCGACGGATCGACGGACCGACAGACGGACACAAAAACCAAATTTGCTCAGGAGGTTATGAAACGTCCAGAAATATGAAAAAAATTGAAATCGGAGCAAAAAAATATTTTTTTACAAAAACGAACACAATACTTCCGATTTCTAATATTAGAAATTTCTCGGAAGTAATAAAAAATTGGGTGGTCTCATTTAAAATTACAGAATTGACCCCTTTGAGACCCGCACCTGAAATTTAAAATAATTAAAAGACGTATGTAATACATTAAAATAAGTCTAATATAAGTGAGAGAAGAAGAAGAAGGTTTGGACAAAATAAAATAGTTGCATTCATATTTAATTGGTCTTTTTTGTAATAACACTTTGTTGTTGATACAAATAAATCAAATATATATAATATATACGAGGTCCGACAGTAAAGTTCCCGGACGACACCCATAACTCCGGCTCTGATGTACATAGCTCAACAAGTTTTTGCAGGAATTAACCATAGTTCCTCATGTTCATATTTCATAACTTTAATTTCTTTCTGATCGGTAGTTTTCAAATAATCAGTCATAATCGAACACCTTCTCAGTGCACTTTGCCGGATTTTTCAAATTAAAATGTTGAGTAAAATTTATTGGTCTCGTAATTGGTCTTATTAAGTTTTTCTTACCAGGTTTTTTGATTGGGGTTATGAATCGCCAGTAGCCACGAGTCAGCGTGCGTGGAACTCCAAACTGAATCAGAACTTGCAGAGTCAAACAGTGCTGATTAGGAATACGTGACGACCCCGACGACATTTTATCTCCTCGATCTATGAGCGCGCCATTCAGATCTACACAAGCTCAGGTCTACCAACACAACCGCCGGTCTTCTGTGAAGAATAAGTAGTTAGTGTAACAACAGACAGCTGGCTTGAAGAGAAAGGTAGGAGCACTGATAACGAAGTGGCACATGGAAAATGAGAAGGAGCTACATGCTATTCAGTGGGAGGAGGGACAGAAGTTTACAAAGGGGTGTGGCTAAAGTAGAGAGAAAAGTGCATAAAAAAGCAAAAGTTAAGAGGAGTAATAACTTCAATGAGAGGAAGAGACAATTTTATTATGCCAACCAATTTTTTTAACTCTTAAAAAATATTAGGGAAGTCTCGGTCAGTCAAACTGATTTTGTCTCATTTTTTTTTTAAATAAAAGATCATAATTATATTTTTTAAATAAGATTACAATTAGAGAGTTTTTTTGTATGTCTCAACGCTTCCCAAATTGCATGGAATTGCTTAGCGTCTTTGAAGAACAATAGGAACAACTCAGTAAGAACAACGTGAGAGGTAGCCCATTCTTCTTGAGCCCGTTTACCGTGCTCGGTGATCTTGGTTCTGGCTAGGGTTCCTTCCCTGAGACGCACTGGAGAAAAATGGAGAGAAAAAAATAGGATATTAAATAACATTACAAATATTTATCCTTCAATAAATACTTACAACTTACAACATATCTATTGTAAATGGGTTAGTTCAAACTACTTGTTAGCTAACACTACTCTTTAGGGTTCCTTCCCTGAGGACGCACTGGAGAAAAATAGAGAAAAAGTTAGGATATTAAATAACATTACAAATATTTATCCTTCTATAAATACTTACAACATATCTATTGTAAAGTGGTTAGTTCAAACTACTTGTTAGCTAACACTAACTCTTTATCGGGTGTCTTGCTTGTTCTTCAGGTTCAATTAGGATATTAAAAATCAAGGTTATCTCTTGCAAGTTCTTCCCAAAGTAAACGTGCATAAGTAGGAATGTATAGAAAGGTATGCTTTCTTTCTCTCTTGGCGTTGCAAACCTAGCGATATTCATGTACATCTAGAACAACTCTCACTTTTCTGTTTATACTGATTATACTGATTGATTATCGAATATTGCCAGCATACATGTATTATCCACAAACAAATACTCTGAGAAGAATAGGAAAAACATCATTCGATCTATTATCTAGAATTAAAGAGAAAAACGGCTTATGCAGGACATATCATGAGAGTACAAGTGGAGAAATCATAGTGAACATTTTAGAAAGAAAAACTGATGAAAAAGAGATAGAGGAAGACAAAGAAGAAAATGGACAGAGTATCAAAGAATGGACAGACATTGGAACATAGGTGAATGGAAGATTATCATACAGAATATTATTTAACGAAACCCCTTCGGTTATGGAGAAGCAACTAAAAATGATCACACGTTTGTTAAAAAAGAACAGAGCCAACTCTGTGGCTAATTTGAGTCACTAATGTTGTTCTGCGCGCTGCGTATCCGGACAACTGTCACTCCGGTTCGTTCGAGGGTCTTTCAAGAATACGGGCCTAAAACATCGATAGAAGATGTTCGCCCTTCATCTACTGGAAATTCAAGAACCAGCTACCCACATGAAACTTTTGTCGAGTACGAGGGAGAACTCACCATATGTCCATCCCACAGCTGCGGCCAATGCTTACTGATTGGAGTAAGAGGCGGTGGTCCGGCAACAGGTGTTTTCTGAGGACAAAGCAATAATTCGGTGTTTAGATTTTTTAAAAAGGTACTCTTACATAAAAATACACTGACTGTGATAGTCTGGATTTTTTTCCCTTATCCCTACAAAAAAATTTTCAAGTTTGAAAATGTACATATTGTACATGCTAATGTCTCCTTCACATACCCACCTGCCAGTAGCGTAACGTGGATTTGAAGCTTGGGCTAGCTCAAGCTGAATTCTACTTCCAGCACTGCTGACAACGTGGAAAGAATCCGATCTTATGTCCTGCAGGACCGTCGATTAACTGTCAGACAGGCGGCCTGAAGAGCTTTCTTTGAGCAAAACAATGGTTCACAATGTTCGACCGGATTTGGCGCGAGAGGGCGAAGATCCTCCACCACGACAAAGGCCCCGCTCATACCTCTCTCTTTGTGCATGTACTGAACACCGCTCTTATTCACCGCATTTGGCATCATGTGACTTCTATTTATTTACAAAAACAAATGGGTGCTTCGGGGCGGCCTATGGAGACATTGAGGCTATTAAAGTAGCAATGACAAGACAGCTGGAAATCCTTCAATCTCGAGGACTTCCAAGGAGCTTTCAAAAAGGGGAAGTGGCGATATGACAGAGGTCCATTGTGTGACAGGGAGATTATTTTGAAGGAGACAAAATCGAGTTGCCTAATTAATTGTAAAATAAATAAAAATATCTCATGAGCTTTCCGGACAGACCTCGTATATTATCATGTTTTGCCATTGAGATATTTGATTAAGGACCCTTTTTCTGAATAACCAAAAAAAAAAAAAAAAAAATGGGAATTTGTGAAACGATGTAGGATTTACAAGAATTCTTACAAAAAATGCTCTTAAGAGAACGAACAACAGCTACGTTTACCCTAGATAGTTTGTAATGGAGTGTGCATTCTTATACAAATCTGCAGTTACTCCATTGCTTATTTAAAATCCAGTACTATCTTACTTGCTAGGATCTATCAAGATCATGGACTTGGCTTTGGCGTTGCGTAGGTTTCTATCTCCAGGAGGAGGTTTCTGTCGAGTGTGTGCGACATTGGAGTTCAGATCCTGAGACACACTGCGGGCGAGACCTGATACCTGTAACAGAGACAAAATATGAGTAGAGTTTACTCATGTTATCTCCTTAAATTCATGTATTTCCATGCGCCTAAGATATGATGCACCTTACTTCTTTAGTAGATAAACTTTTCAGATTTTTGCTTTGAATAAAAGAAAACAGTAGAGGTAAAGCTATACAGAAGTTTTCACTCGATACAAGGTTTATTCAAGATTGATCACCGCATTAATTTTAAAAGAAAACTTTCAAATCTTAGGATTTTAAGAGGTACATATTTTAAAGCGTCCTCAGTGGTACTGTTTATATTTATCTTTTTTAGGGTTTTATTCATATGAGGAAAAAAAGCCTTTTTTTATTTTATACGGACGATAATGGTTTTGACATCAATTGATGGATTTAAACCCAACATAACAAGAATAAAAAGTATTTAAGAGTGAAATGTATTAAATTATCCATTCATAAGATATGAAAACAAATTGAACCCTATATCTTCTCATTTCATATTTTTAAATCAAATTCATGCGTTGGCTACACGCAACGCTGTATATTAAGATAAGCAACTCACGTCATGATGGGTGGGTCTAACATCAGGCAGAGTCCAGGAGATCGCTGCTGTTCTCCTCGAAGAAATATACCCGCCCTTCTATATCTTTTGATGAGAACCACTGAAACAACACAAAGAAAGATTAGACAATAGTTTATTTCATTTGACTTTATCAATCAAAAGTAATGTCAAAATAGTCCTTTATTACAAAGATTATTCATGCTTGGAACTCGAACCACTGACCTCCAGGTCTTAATCTTAATATATAAATGTCAAAGTCACTGACTGACCACTCACTGACTGATCATCGCTCTACAGCCCAAACCGTAAGTCCTAGGAACCTGAAATTTGGTATGTAGCTTTGTCTTATAGTCTAGATGTGCAATAAGACCGGATTTTTCGAAATTCCCACTACAACACCTGCCATTGGCGAAAAAGGATTTTTTGCTTTCACGGCCATGCCTCGGCCCGCAAAGCGGCGACAGCCCCGCTAGTATAAATATAATTTTGAACCATACGTATCATAAAAAATTGATTACACCAGTTACTGACAGATCAAGCTACGTCACTATGGAAAGGACTTGGACATTTAAATCAAAAACAAACGGAATCGGAATACACGTAAGTAAAAAAATCTACTTGTATAGTTTCTAGCCAACTCATTGCTGATAGATAATTTCAATGACCAATAATGAAATAATTGGTATCTTATTGATTTTATGTCCTTTTGATTTAGAAGATATTTTTTTTTCTTGTAAGAAATATGTAAAATTACAGCTTTTAAGGTAAAAAAATATTTTTTTTCTAATACCTCAGACGTCCAATCTTCATCTGAATCATTCAAAGTTTCAAAGCAGATATCTTTCATCCACTGTACTACATCACTAGACACACTATCACTATCCTCCGAATCCTTTAGGAGGTAACTATCCTTATCACAACTGTCTTGTCCACTAAGAGCACCCTCCTCCACTTTTTGCTTCATGTGGCCTCGGTGAATATAGCTGCTAATATCTTCCATGGACGAAAAAATGCGAGCATGTCACATCTGAGAGCGAATCTCCACTTGGTTATAACGTTGTCTTGGTATATAGAGTAAAGTTTCAAACGTATGCGATGTAATATCCATCATCCGAGAGTCTAAAGTGTTGAAATCTAATGGTAGATGCTGTCATTAGATGAAAGGGACTCGTAAGAAGCCCCTTCGGAGGACAATGCCTCGGGAGATGAGTAAGGTAACTGTGTTGCATCCCCTGATAAGGTGTAGCGTTCTGCCCGTGTTCGTCAAAGCCAGCAGACCAACAGTTTGCTCTATACAAGTGGTCTCTATGTGACACAGATGGTCTTCAGAACCTAACATAAAGTGCTCGTCTCCAAGAAATGTACTGCGAGGAAAGAAAAATGTGTCGATATCGTATACTCAGAAGATGGTCTATTCAATCTATTCAATTTTTTGTTGTCAGGTACATCTCCCCTATTTCTATCAATGATTTGGTCTTGGTTGTTTGATCCAGTTTTATTTTTTTCTGTTGCATTTTGAAGAGCTTTACTCTCCTCCAGTTCAGCACAGATATGAACTCTATCTTCCAGATCAACGGCAGACAAATAAGTACTATTGTGAGACTCAGGATCGGATTCTGTTTGGTCCACAGGGATATCAATATGAATGTTTCCACTTTCTTGAGTTGGAATAGTCATTTCAATTGAAATAGCACTACTCAGGCTAGCATTATCCACGAAAGTCATTTTCTCGTTGTCGTGGTTTGCAAAGTGCCGATTGTTTACACAGCTCCAGTAACTCCTTGTCCAGCAACAAGATTTAGAAACACTCTGTTGCCCAAGTTTCCTAGCTCATTCACTCTGATCACCACTTGTCCTATACATCGATCTGATGACTCTGATGTGTTCGCTTATTTTTACCGTACGGTCTCTCTGAACTTTTAGATTTATCAGAGGTCAAAACATGATCGCTTGCGTTTAAAAGTTCACAATTATGATCAGACTGTTCACGTCACTTGACTCGCCTGAATCTTTCTCCACAAACAGACATTCATCTGCCGAAATTATAGTTTAATCTCACATATATGTTGATTTCCATTGAATCATCTGGTAACTGAAAACACTCCGGAGCATCTTTAACTTTGTGTTTAGTCGGACTGAAATAGTTTGCTAGTAATAAAACTATCTACTTTCTTCTTCAGGTCACAGGTTAGCAGATTATCACTGTAGGCTCGCTGGACTATTTCTTGATGACTTTTCTGAGATAAAAAGCTATCGTAGTGTTCACATTCACTATAGTATAGACAGTCGTCGAGGGAAATATCGGTTCCCGCAAAGACTTCACATAAGAGTAATGATTAAATGTCCACTTTTCGCTCAATGATCCAGTTGTTCACGAATGGTTTGCAGCCATGATGTGACCACAGGCTTCGTGCTATCCGCTGACTCCTAATGTACTGTGTTTACAATATGAACTATCAAAACAATCTGAGGATACCGATGCTGACGGAGATGATGAAATCATATTTTAATTTTAATGTTGTCACGTTCTAAAGTAAATCATTCACAAGTTTCACACTAATAGTTTTAGACGTATTACTTATAAGTTTTCATTTTTGCTCGATTTTTATTCGATATCAGCGGTTTAGTAGTCATTATGCCTCTTAAGTAAGCAAGTCAATATTTCCAAAACATAGAGAATAGAACGATTCACATGACATGTCTAACATTAAAAACAAATACTCTGTAACAGTTATCAAAAAATCTTTCTTTCCAAGTACTACAATATTAGTATAGTTTTTCTTTCGATAACTGGTAGCCCCAAAAAAACACACGTTTTTAAACACCGACACTAACACTAAATAAAAGGGCAAATAAATCTCGAAGTAGTAACCACAAGCGAGGAGAATAGAAAACTAAAACAGAAGGTTCTCATCAGGCAGGACTTCACAGTGAGCAACAAGAGTGAGCTAATTGAACACATCATCTGATAGAATCTAGTAAATGATAACAATGGGATGGGTGCCATGATGAATTGTATCAGTCCACCATAGCAGGCTTTCAATTAAGCCTCATTAATATACATTCCCAACAGAGTACGTCATGTTGTGAAAATTACAGTAATTAGAAACTGCAAGAAATGATATTTCAAAGATACATCGAAGTCTGACTTGTCAAAAAAAAAGTAAAAATTCTTCGAAGAAATTTCTAGAGAGTCAAATCATAATAACTACTTTCGGCGTACCTACTCAATTCCATTATTGTATACTTTCTAGATAGTAAAGTGTAAACGTGCGTTTAAGAAAACACAAGAGTAAGGCAAGAAGACTAGGAGGACCAATAGACAAACAAGAACAAAGTTCTACAATTAAATCTTAGATAAATAAGAATCGCATCTTATAATAATGAAATACATACAATAGGAATTCAAAGAAATATGAATCACAAGGCAATCATGAATGACTGAACATCTTTGAATTCCGTCCTAAGAGTAATGATGACACACACTGAATGCATTGACTCATTAAAGTTAACTCATAAAAAACTAACAACCATACGGAGTGAGAGCTAATGAATAGCTAGTCCCTCTCCCCATCCTGCTACATTATCTTATCAGTAACAGAGACTATCATTGGCACAAGTCTGAGCAGTCTGTCTGTGGACTGGATACCCCTCCATCCCTCTTGTGCCTAATGAGATACTTCATCGTGAATAGGAACCTTACATACGGATTTCATAATAAATGAAATGTGACACATTTTAACGAAATAACTCTGTAGCATTAATTTTTTTGGGCAAATGTAACAAACATATTTATACGAAATAATCACGAAAAATAATATTTCGTCCCTATTTAAAATATTGAACAAAGAATAAAACACAAGTTTCTTGGTTTTTAGTCGCGGTGATAATAATGATATTTTTTTATATACAAGGTGGTTCACAAAATGATTTGGTGTCCACTTTCGATTTTCAAATTAGAATCCATAATTTTTGTTTTCAAATTCTTATTTCCTTTTAATATTTTAAATTAAGTGGTATCTCAAAAAAAAAAAAAAAAAAAAAACTACCGTTGAAAAAAGGGCCATGTTCCAGAGCTCCTATCCAAAAAGTTTCAACCTATAAAGGTAAGTGAAAATCTTGTTTGAGGCTAAGTTAAATTTTTGGGATTTTAATCATTTTATTTGATTTTAAGTGCCAACTTTACTATATACCCAACTTTACTGACTTGGTTAGTTTTGCTCCTTGTGGTGGTTAATTTTTTTTTTTTTAAAAAAGTAAATGTGCCCCGGAACCGCTTTCGCATTACTTCATGGCACTTTACCTTTACATCCATGCCATTCCGAAAACGGAAAATTTCGGTCAGAAATTTCCACTCCGGCCGGGATTCGAACCCCAAAAAACCTCCGGGTCAGTAACTAATGCTCTTAACCATTGAGCCACGGAGGTTAAATTGGCATTTAGATAATTGCCGTGTGCTCAGATACAGGATGTGTATCTGATGCTGAATTTTTAAAATGGACTATCTCAACCAAAAGTTACCAGTGTCACCCCATCAAACTGCATTGCTTTCCCAGGAGATTAATTGAATAACATAGTAATAGATGGTTTTTTGCATTTATTTTGCCTTCAAATTACCACGAAATAATCTTACTTTCTGATCAAAAATGGCACACAGTATTTCTTTGGGGTTTTTGTTTTGGATGAAGAAAACACCCTATTAATTACGAGCCCTTTTCCGTACGCCGCGGAAAAAAATTTTTATACACCAGACGGACCACAAAAAGATAAAGAACAAAAAAGTTAAAGAACAACATTTTCTTAGATTAAAAAAATCATAGGGGTCTATTCGGATCAAATTTTTTTTATATCTTGAACTTTTTGGACCTCGACCCCAATTTGCCGGTATTTTGGGAGGGACCCGCTTTGACCAACTTTTTTATTAGTGGTCCTAATGGGGATTGTAACATATCAAATCTTATGATTTGAGGTGCTGATTACGAATTTGACTTTGGTTTTTTAACTAACTGTTACCTTTTGAGTAACCAGTGGCTCTTGGTCCCGTTCCCATTCCTATAATAGTAAAAAGGAAAGTCTTGTGATGTTTACACCAGATTTTTTCTTCAATCGAACTGAAATTTTCAGAGTATTTTTCCTAACAAGCTTGTAAGAAACATACTCTAAGCCTAGCTCAACGTTGCTTAACATGGCGTCATTTAAAAATTTTTACATATGATAGCCATTGGTACCCTGAATGTCAGCTTGATTGACAAAAATTTCAGCTCTTGGGCGAAAAGATTTTTATACAAATCCCAGCCTTGCTCGAGCCACTCGTAGGCTAAGATTTGGATCAAAATTTCTTTTTCTTCATAAAAACTGTAATTTTTGTCTAATTGAGCTGAAACTTTCATATTATGTTCTTTACATGCTTAGTAAACAATGTGTACCTACTATATACGTACGTAATAATTATATTAGTGAACAAAACCCTTAACCAATTTTTTCTTTTAGTATAGTGTATATTGTAATTATTGTATAGTATACACAGGATAGATTTACAAGATAGTCGGCGCAATAGACTCACCTTGACTCCACTGACAGAGTTGACATAGCAGGCCAGGCCCGTGTCGACATCTATCTGAGGGGTCCAGCCCTGAGGACACGGCAGGGACGGTATCTCCGTGATGGGGGAGGGGGAGGCTTCCTCGCCATCTCCGAACGGGCTGGAACTGCCTGAGCAGGGATTATCTTCTGATCTGCCTCCGTCCTCCTGGCGACACAAGAGTTGGAACAATTTTTTGTATGTTCGTACGGAATGGACCGGGTGTACCACCGGTGGTACACGGGGTCAGATAGCCGTATTATCGCCGGTCCCACAAGAGAATTCACGAAAAACCATGCCGGTCGTCTAGGTGTTAAGATGAGTGTTTCACAGCCTTTTTAATTTCGTAGTTATGAAACAGGAGCTGCTGTAGACCCTTGTGGTCTGTGTTGTAACTTACAACTTACCCATCCCATAGTATGACTCTCCTCTGATGGGCGAGAAGAGACACAATAGTTCCCAAATAGGTGCTGGGTCAACACGAGCGCACTGGAAGGTATCCCTGACAAACAACTGTAATTAAATTACGAATACAAATTTCTATCGGCATGGGGGATCGAACCCGGGACCTTCCGCATGTCAAGCGAGTGCTTAACCACTGAGCTAATCGCGCGCTCAAGCTAATCTGTTGATGAACGTTTGTGTTGGTTGAGAACTATCTGCGTATATCATCTTGTCAACCTGAAATACTTCGATTTTTTTAGAAGAATAAATATCAAGCTAGTGAGTAGACGCCCGTCAAGAGAATACGCGCCTGCCGGCCAATATTAACACGAAACAAAGCTTGTATGTATTTTGTTCAGTTAAAATAATAAAGGTATCTTTTGTAAAATTGTTCATCAATATGTCTTGTTTTTGTGATTTTTTAGGAGTAACATTTGTAAGGAGAAGCTCTTCAAAGCTTAGGAGAAGTAGCTTTGTATAAATGTTTCTTTATAAAGAAAATAAATAAATAAACTATTATTATTATGTTAAAAAAAGGAGTGATAAACCAATCAAACTTGTGAAAGAAGAACTCACGTCCGTTGTGCGACGTTTGCGGGGCAGTTTCCAGCTTTTCTCGCCCGTCTGTTTGTTGCAGTAATAAATCCTGCCGTCCGTGGTTGCGAACTCAGACCATCCGTCGTACAGCTCCTTCACAGGAACCAGCTGAGGGGAGGTGCTCGAGCAGGGGGGAGGGGAGGTCCCTTTCACAGGCAGTCGAAGTTTGTACGATTCAACCTGAGACGGGAGATAATTTGTAGTCAGTTAACAAAGAATCCGTTGATGTATTAGAATAAGGAAACTAAAAAGTACTTGGTTTGTTTTGTGAAAAATTTCACAGGGATCAAAAATAATTAATTATTTTGCGAAAACGACCGAATCATACATATTTGAAAAACAACGTGAAAAAGGACATTTTATTTTTTAAGAAAATCTTCCAACAGCTCCTGACATCTTCCTGTGAGTCTACCTGAAGGAGAAAGTCTACACCAATAAACTGCGAACATTAGAGGAGCTCAAAAATAATATTCGAGTAGAGATTGCAGAAATTACACCGGCAACAGTAAAAAAAAAACATGAAAAATGTTCCAAAAAGAACCAATGATAAAATGAGTTCTACAGTAGACTTGATACCAGACCTATCCAAAAAGATTTGCGAGAAGGTACACTACAAAATTTATCATTAAACTGACAACAAAGCACCTTTTACATTTGATGCGTCAAGGCAAACCTTTGTAAATGTTTGTCCCTCTTGCGCTCGTCACTAAATAGAGCAAACAAGACATTAATTCAAACGTACCGCTTCAGGCTAATTGAACAACAACACACGTTCAACTGATTTGACCTTAACCTGCACATTACAACTCCTCTTTGGGAATGCTTAGGAGATTAAAAAAGTCAATTAAATAATTAAAAATTTCGGTAAAAAACAGTCATTTTGCTATTGCAAGAGAGAGAGAGAGAGAGAGAGAGAGAGAGAGAGAGAGAGAGAGAGAGAGAGAGGGAGGAGAGGTGTGTGGGAGGGGGAGAGTGGAGGGAGGGGGAGGAGAGAGGGAGGGGAGGAGGAGGGAGGAGGAGAGAGAGAGGGAGAGAGAGAGTCGTTTACATTAACTATAGCAAATAATAAAATGTTAAAAAATGCAATCTCACATGTCTCATTTGGTACATTTTGTAACAATCTTGGGCTCCAGGTGATGGAATTTGTTTTTCAAGGTGTGTCTATGTGTGTGTGCTTTTAATTGAACTAATTCAAATACTGGCATATCTAGAGCATATCTCGCGAATCAGAAGTCCGATTGAGCTGAAATTTAGTATGTTTCCTAATGGCATTGTATAAGAGTTCTTAAGGTATAAAGAAAGATCATGCTTGTGACCACGTTTGCGGGACTAACAAATATTGTATTAATGTGATTTCCCCAGTAATACTACAATATCTTATTTGTCAGGTTAACTTTTCCACTACCAGTTTTGTAAAACATAAACTTACACGCGCCGCTCCTCTGGCCGCAACACTACAAGTTCTTTTATAAATAAACTGGTCTAAACATTACACGACTTTCAATTTCTAAAATTAAGAGAAAGAAAATGGAAACCGAGAATAATAAACAAGACAGAGCAATAGTGAAGGGATATTACTTAGTTCCACATTATATTCGCTAACAGCTTGAGCGCTAGGTAGTGAAAAGAAAGGGGGTAAAATGATGATGTCTCAGATTCAGTTGAACAAAATATGAAAAATATATGTAAAATTGTCGTCCAATACAGTTTTATTCAGTATTTTTTTTTCAATATCTATTAATGTATACGAGATTTTTTCAGTTTACTTCGTTTTCAAAATATGAACTAAAAACAAAATTGCCGATTTTCTTGAAATTGTTCCGGCTGCGTATTATTAGGCTCATAAAAATCAGGTGAGTCTTCAAAAATATTATCACCTCAATTTCGGAAAAAGAGACAGAGGAATCCCAATATAATACTTTCAATAGATCTATAGGTTGCAGGCAATAGAAAGTGATACATTTAATGTAATTTGATACCAAGGTATATGATTTCTATGGGTTAATTTATAACCTCTTGAGATAAAATTTTGAAAGATCTATTATTAACAAATACTTTAGTACAAATTTCAGCTTTCTATTGCTTGACATTTGAACATGGCAGCCACTTTTGTGCAATTAATGGCAAATAGAAAGTTGTCTGCCGATTGAAAAAGGTATGTGATAAAAAGATGAAACAAGTACAACTTTGTAACTGAAATACTTTTTCCCAATAAAAATAATAATGAATAAATGTTTTTGGCCCTCCTGGCCCCAACATGGGGGCCATTCCAAAAAAATTGGTCTTACTCAAGGTTTTAGTAGACCAGTTCACTGTGCAAAGTTTTAAATTTACTCAGTAATCCCTCCCAAAGATATTATTAAGGGGTTTTGACACTTTTGCACTACCCTGTATAAAGATTTTATATTATACTAGCGGGCTGTCGCCCGCTTTGCGGGCCGAGGCATGGCCGTGAAAGCAAAAAATCCTTTTTCGCCAATGGCAGATGTTGTAGTGGGAATTTCGAAAATCCCGTCTTATTGCACATCTAGACTATAAGACTACCTACCAAATTTCAGCTTCCTAGGACTTACTGTTTGGGCTGTAGAGCGATGATCAGTCAGTGGTCAGTCAGTCAGTGACTTTGACATTTATATATTAAGATCTGAAATTTGCCATATATGTTTTATGGTGATCAAAGAATGCAACACCAACAATTCAGAATTGACTATTTTGTTGCTTAGCTTATACCTGCATATCTCAATTACAAATATCTTATATAGTGTCACACAAATACTCACCCTTCGATTCCTGATCAGGCCTGTTCCTCGTTTCTTGCTCTCCTTGTCTTTCAACATCTGTTTTTTGTCATCACTGCTCATATCTCCATCATCTGTGCTATGGATACATTTGCCATCATCTGTCACTTGAACAGGTTTCACAATGTCTAGCTCCAACAAACTGTTCACAGATCCTTTCTCTGACAGCTCACTTTCACTGGCAGCCAGGGGTTCAGATAACTCATTGTTTGTTTTTGACTCCTTGGAAATTTCAGCTATATTTGTTATACTTACTTTGAATGATTCTGTTTTTTTGGACACACTGGAATTATCATCACTGCCACTTATTTGTGATTCTAGCTTTGCACGTATATTCTTCACATTACTACCTGGGTCATGAATGAGTTCTTCAGAAATATGTTTGTGTTGTGTTTCCTTCTGTACTTGTTCATCCAGAACTTCACTTGAATCTTCTTCATCTAGAAAGTTGTAAGTAGTGTGACTGATCTCATTTAAAGATTCTTTGACTGTTTCTAAACTTTTCTTTCTTGTATGATCTTCAATTTTAATTTCTTTGCTATCAACCTGATCATTTGAGACAGATTTACTCCCAAACTTTTCACGTTCATATTTGGTTTTGAAACTTCCATTGTGCTGTAACTTGGGTGATCCAGAGGCAATGCCAGGAATAGTATTGTAGTGGGGTAGACTGGAGGGTTCATGTGAGAAGCTCCGTATTAAGCTATTGACATTGTTATTAATACTGGTGTAATGTTTATTAATATCATCTGAAGACATGGATTTCATTATTTCTTTTTTGTTTATTTTGGGTAAAACTTCATCAAGTCCATCAAGTGAGAAAGAACTAACTGAATGTGTTTTAGGAAAATTTGTTACTTGACTTAATACACCAGACTGATTGTCTAGAGAGGATCTGGAGGAGCAAGTACTCAACTTACTGGAAGAATTATTAAGAGGATTAATGCTTGAGGAAGAAATCGAACATGTTTCATTTTTACCACTAATGCTATCAACTGAATCTGTCAGTTCATTATCCATAACAAAGACATTACCTTCTGGACGCAAGTTGACATAGTCTGCTTCCTCCTCTTCTTCTTCTTCCTTTTCATTTTGAAGAAGAATAGAGGAAGGGGAGGTTTCCTGATAAGATTCATCTTTGATGTAGATAATTCTTGTTGGGAATGTTAAGTTCTGATAAGCTTCTATTGCAGTAGCTTGTTCCTTGCTTATTTTATTATCAGCAGGTATATTTTCATAAGATGGAATTATAGGAAATATGGTTCTCTTTGCTACTTTAGGTTTTTGCTTGATACTGGCATTGTTATCAATTGAGTTTGCCCTATCCTTGACACTAACAAATCCTCCTTTATCAGTACCTTCTGGTTGGGATTTGGGTTCATCCATAGTAGTGATAATATTCTCAGAGTTATTTTTGTTGTCATTGCTAAGTTTTTTGTATATATCAACATAAGTAGCTGGAACATAGAATGGTTGACCACTGCTTCGAATAACTTGCCACCAATCTTTATTGGTTTTCTTAATGAGAAATAATTTTTCTCCTTCTTTTATTTGGACAAACTTGCCATCTTTAGTGGAGTACTCAAAATCATAAAGAACTTTAAGAGTGACGTCCTGCAGTTCCATGGTGGATGAGATCCAGGTGAAGCATCATAACTCCTCTGTAATCAGTAAATACAAAAAAGACATACTTCAATTACCTTCTTGATAGTTAGTGTAGCTCACTTTTAATAATAATAATTATCTTAAGTGGAAGGTAACCAACAGGCAAGGTTAATGCTCAAAGCATTTCTATGGCTTAACCCTCAGTCTTATTATTATGTGTTCACAAACACAAATTAATGAGAATAAATTCATGCACTGGATGGGATTCAAACCAACAAATTCCTATGCTACCTGGATTACCAGACTAGCATGTTAACCACTTGACTAAGGGAAAATATCCAGTTACTAGCTAGATACAGTTAGCCCGACTTCATCATAGACAAGCAGTAGTTGAAGAACTGTCATAGAGTCAAGTCTTTTAATGCAGTGAGGTTCTGTTTTAACTTGAGTACCAGGCAATTTGGCTTTTGTTTGTCTGTCCGTTTTTTCTGCAATAAACTACTGACTAGATTCTTAAAAAGTAGTGATTTTGTGATCTTGAAAGAAGGGTGCCACACTGTGGAAAAAAAAAATTGAAAAAATAAGGGCCCCAAGAAGTGGACCAATTGATATTTTTAAATTAAAACCAATCAAGGGGGTAATGTATCATAGGTTTTGATGTCCTTATGCTTGATATGATGTGTGATAATAGAATCTGTGTGAGGATTACAGTTCAAAGAACTACTAGTAATATAGGTATGTGTACATTTGACAATGTTGAACTATTGTAGACCTCCATGGAATTTCACAATTATATTTTTTTTACTATGAATCCTAAATACCCATTGATAATGAGTTGTACTTTTCATTGATTCTAACAGATACCTAGGTTTTATCTCAAAATCTGATGGTCAGATTAAGAATAGAAAGACTGAATCTACATTAAGTGGGTGACCTGTTCAGTACAATAGAATTTCCATCGCCCTAGTTCTCAATATCAGACTATACAAGTTATTAATCTGACTACAGAGACAACACAAGTTATTAAGAAGTACTAGTGATTGTACTGATAATACCCACAGTAATAAAAATAAAGGTAGGTGTGATAAATATTTTGATACCTGAAGTCTTGAAGCACTTTGACTGTAATGAACAATACTTGAGTAATTGAATATTGATCTTTCCTGTGAACTACACTAGATTGTAACAGACAGTCAATAGAAAATTATTAATTAAATGAAAAGAAGTTGTTAATTTATGTTCTTCAACAATTTTTCATTGCTAAAGATTGAGGATTCGGGTTTAGTTTAGGGACAGGACAGAATAGCAATAGGAATAGGTTGATAACTACAGTGTTGCCGCTAGATTTGTTCAGAATGGTGCTATTTTTAGGGTTTTGTTCATACGTCATACGAAGAAAAAACCCTATTAACGAGCTGTTTTCCGTATGCCATACGGTATCTGTCACTCTTGATCGGTTTTGTAGGTTCATACCTGAAAATTTGATATGTCGTCAGGAAAATTTAGGAAACGGCGAGAAAAATAATTTCAGCGCAATCTGACTAGATACTTATTACCTACTCTTGGGTTTGAACAAGTGAAAAGGTCGCGCGGGGATCCAAAATCTCCACATACTAGATGCCTCCATTGTAGTCTATCCTGCGCAAATATTTCCCAATTCATATTACGTACCTATATTTAGATAGTTTAAGCCTTTAAGGGATACCTACTAGCTATGATAATTTCTATCCATTGTTTTGTAATTTAGATTTTGATAATGCCATTACTACCCCTTAAACAAAAAACAGTCTCGGAACCATCTCCGAGATCTAGGAACGAGATTGTATCGTCCTGTCTCGGATCCCAAAAAATGATATCGGAGACACCTAGGAGACCATTCGGAGACTGCTGCGGGACAGTCTACGTCCGCACCGTAGCGTCGATTGCTGGTGCTCGAGATTGCTCCAAGATCGGTCTCGGGAACTGTCTCCGAGATCATTCTCGGGGACCGTCTCCGAGCCTTCTCGGAACCGTCTCCGAGAACATTCTCGGGGACTGTCTCCGAGCATTCTCGGAACCGTCTCCGAGAACATTCTCGGGGACTGTCTCTTCTAGACCACAGACCGTTTTAAATACCCTGGGAATTTTAGCTGTAAAACCACCTAAAAATAATACGATACATTTTTATAATAGAACATTTTTTTTATTGTGAAATTTAAAATAAAATAATTAAGAACAAAACAAAAATAAAAGAAGAATACACCTTAAAGAATGAAAAATCCCAATAAGAGACTAGAAACAATTGGAATAAAGAGATTGCCATAGGCAATAACCAATAACCCCGCCCTTTAGTTAGGACATATATGTATAGGACATAGGATACGAATTCAATTTTTAATATTAATTTTTCGAGTTTAAGTCAGTTCTAACTCAGTTAGGGTCCATTTCTGACCCCTAGTTGATAGAGATAATCCATGCTTATTTGACCCAAGGAATCTAAGGTATCAATATATTTATGCAATCAATTTAGAAACATTAGAAAAAAAATTGACATGAAAATAAAAGTATCACATAAGTTCACATCTTAAAAGTATCTCTATCTTTAGTCACAGCAGACTACCCAGACGGCACAGAAAGTGTTTAAAAAGATTTTAAAAACACTTATTTTGACAAGATTCAAACATTTTATAAAGCTTATTTTGACAAGGCTTAACATTTTAGAAACACTTTTATAAGCTTACTATTTCCTCCCCCTGAGCATTTTATTAAGCTTATTTTTACAAGGTTTTGGAAATTGAATACCTACTTAATAATTAAGGGGCTCCATATTGAATTTCATACCACCGCCATTCCCCGGAAAAAATTGAAAATTGTGATTTCACAGGAAATTTTTAAAATTAATTTGGATTTGATGAAAAATATACTATTTCAAGGCAATTTGGTTCTACAATGATGAAAAGCTGTTGATGAAATGCTAACATTAATAAATAAGAAGACAATTTGTGTTTTTCAGTTTTATATTTTTCCATTTTCATGGTAAAAGAATTAAAAGCAAAAATATGTAACAAACAAAAACATGAAACAAACAGAATATAATACATAGAATCAGCAGATAAATTAAGCCAAGTGGACTTAATTAATCTAAATCTATTATACATATAGGTAATTAAGAGAGAGATGTGCTGAAATGCCATCTTCCTGCCCAGCAGCAGGCTGCCCGAAGACAAAGACTACCAGAACAGAAGTTGAGATTATTAGAGATGAAATTAGGAAATAGAACCCAGAGAGAATTTTGACTATAATATGGCATTCATAAAAAAAAGAACAGTCTTCCAGATTTTTTTTTGTTTGATTAAAGTGGGTTTAACCTCAATTGCATAGTCATATCATGACCGAGGTTTTACCCTCATTTGCAGGAAACTCACAAACCTGTTACCCACATTAAGCTCACCGAGCCTGGGTTGGGCCATTTTATTCTGAATTTACTGGGAATAGTACCAGGTAGCCACATTAACCTCACCCAGCCTGATAAAGGCTGTGTATACACATGTCAGCCTCATATTTTCTAAAGAAGGAGAATTATCTGTTTCACAACAACAAAAATGAACCAAAATCTTTAGATTACGGGGAGTAGTCAAATCTTGAATAATACAAGCTACTGTTTTAAAAATTAAAATTAATGAACACATTATAGTAAAAAATGTACTTATTACAAGTAAAAAAACTGTCTAAATTTGCAACACTTAATACTTCTTCTAAACTTACAATATTTTTTTATATGTTATAACTGGTTCATGAAAAACCCTGTCCTGATTTGAGATAGTGAGGATGGGAATTTCATTCTGAATTTAATGGGAATAGTACCAGATACCCACATTCACCTCACTCAGCCTGAGTAGGGCTAGATATACCAGCCTCACATTTTCGGAGAACAGATTTATTTATTTTTAATAAAAATGGGGGTTGTATACTGAATTTACTGGGAATAGTCCCAGCTACCCACATTAACCTCACTTAGCCTGATAAGGGCTAGGAATGCCTCATTTTTAAAGGGAACAGAATTGCTGTTTGAAAGAAAAAAAAAAACTGTGAATTGAACACAGGATCTATTGATTATGGAACAGTATAGTCAAATCTTCAATAATGTGAACCTATTAAAAAGCCTTTAGCTAGTCAGTTCTCTGTTCATAGTTGTCTAGCAAAACACTGGTCTTTTCCCTGTTTAAAATCCCCCAGTCAGACACCTGTTAAGAGTGTGATTCTGATTAAGTGGAATATCTGGAACAGGTTAATCTCCAGCATTTCCACATACATATCCTGGTTTGACTATAAAAAAATGTAAAATGTAAGATATTGTTTAGATATTGCTTACCCCACTAATTGGAGTGTAAAACTCACTTATGATTAATGCATGGTAATTGGTACACTTTAGAACAGTAAACTTTTTAAAGTAGAGAAAAATTTCTTTTTAGTTACACCCTAAAACTATGATGTAGGAACTTTAGAAGAGTCAACTTGTTGGACTTTTATCAGAAATTGTTAGATATAATTATTTTGTGTAAATCATCAATTTGTAGTCACTTTCACTTATCCCATGTCAGGTTCAATATGTTTGAGGAGGGAGGCAGCTTGAATAGGTATCTTCAGGTTGAAGCTATGTTGGATTGGATGCACAATACATGTAAACAGGTGGAAAATATCATGTGGATTTCCTCCATAGATCATAATTATTTTAGTAGTAGTATCTATTGATTGAGCACCAAGTTCTTCACGTTCTTTAACTGAAGACGGCTATTCTAGCCTTTATGTTGGTGATAATTATTTTAAATGCTAGATGTTTAAAAAGATATTATGTTTGCAGACATATTGACCATTACTTAAATTACTTAAAACACGTTTTATTAAATCACTTATTTGGATGAGCAGAAGTCACTGATGTGAAATTACTTATGAAGTTATCTTAGGAATGAGATTACACATAACATTGACGGTAGTTTCTCAAAATACTGTATAAAATATCTTTACCTCTTATGTATTTGAGTTTTACTAATTATCTCAGGAAAACTAATTAATTTATTCAAATTGCAGAATTCACTCGATTTAGAAAATGTTTTGCAAATTTTACTTTCAATTTCCGGTGTTGCCACAGGGTACTGGATCTCGTTCCGAGACGGTTCGGAGAACATGTACTCGGGACGAGTTTGGATCTTGTCCCGAACTAGCTCGGGAATAGATCCGGGATAGGTTCCGAGTAAGTTGGTTAAACATTCTCCGGGAGAGTTTCAATCCATTCCCGCAGCACTCCCAGAGAAAGATGTTTCCGAGCACGCTGTTTTTACTCTCTCGTATCAATCTCCGAGACTACTATATCGGAGTTAGTAGATCAGAGACACCTTTTTGTTTAAGGGGATGTCAGGTTCAATATATTTGAGGAGGGAGGCAGCTTGAATAGGTTTCTTCAGGTTGAAGCTATGTTGGATTGGATGCACAATACATGTAAACAGGTGGAAAATATCATGTGGATTTCCTCCATAGATCATAATTATTTTAGTAGTAGTATCTATTGATTGCAATCAATAGATACTAACACAAGGGTATGTCTGTGAAAACCAAACACTTTTGCAAAAGAAGAAACTATAAAAAGATTACACATTACACCTATTATGATATGATAAAACAACTTACGACTTTTAAAAAGATTACAACATTTACCTACAGGAGATTTTTTTTTAATTTATGTTTAACGTCGCATAAAACAAAGAACTTTAAAAATTAAAAACAAAATGCGTGCACGCTCTTAAGATATGGAGCCAGGCGCATTGCGGTGTTGCCACAGGGTATTGGATCTCGTTCGGAGACCGTTCCGAGACCATGTACTCGGGACGTTAGCTTGGAGTTAGCTTGGATCTTGTCCCGAGTTAGCTCGGGCATAGATCCGGGATAGGTTCCGAGTAAGTTGGTTAAACATTCTCCGGGAGAGTTTCTATCCATTCCCGCAGTACTCCCAGAGAAAGATGTTTCCGAGCACGCTTTTTTTACTCTCTCGTAGTACTCCCAGAGAAAGATGTTTCCGAGCACGCTGTTTTTACTCTCTCGTATCAATCTCCGAGACTACTATATCGGAGTTAGTAGATCAGAGACACCTTTTTGTTTAAGGGGTATCGGCTCTGCTGATAGTCCCATTTCATAATGATGTAATTTCAGGAGTTCGGGGATTATAATATAGGCTGTTGTACGGTTCTTTCTTATTTTCCAGGTTTGACTTTGTATAGGTAGGCTCTGCATTTGGCCCAGCAAATCCCAGTGTAATCAAGCCAGACAGTAGGTACCTACCCCTTAAACAAAAAGGTGTCTCTGATCTACTAACTCCGATATAGTAGTCTCGGAGATTGATACGAGAGAGTAAAAACAGCGTGCTCGGAAACATCTTTCTCTGGGAGTACTGCGGGAATGGATTGAAACTCTCCCGGAGAATGTTTAACCAACTTACTCGGAACCTATCCCGGATCTATTCCCGAGCTAGTTCGGGACAAGATCCAAGCTAACTCGTCCCGAGTACATGTTCTCGGAACCGTCTCGGAACGAGATCCAGTACCCTGTGGCAACACCGGAAATTGAAAGTAAAATTTGCAAAACATTTTCTAAATCGAGTGAATTCTGCAATTTGAATAAATTAATTAGTTTTCCTGAGATAATTAGTAAAAACTCAAATACATAAGAGGTAAAGATATTTTATACAGTATTTTGAGAAACTACCGTCAATATTATGTGTAATCTCATTCCTAAGATAACTTCATAAGTAATTTCGCATCAGTGACTTCTGCTCATCCAAATAAGTGATTTAATAAAACGTGTTTTAAGTAATTTAAGTAATGGTCAATATGTCTGCAAACATAATATCTTTTTAAACTGGACCTAGCATTTAAAATAATTATCACCAACATAAAGGCTAGAATAGCCGTCTTCAGTTAAAGAACGTGAAGAACTTGGTGCTCAATCAATAGATACTACTACTAAAATAATTATGATCTATGGAGGAAATCCACATGATATTTTCCACCTGTTTACATGTATTGTGCATCCAATC
This sequence comes from Bactericera cockerelli, assembly GCA_024516035.1. Taxonomy (NCBI): domain Eukaryota; kingdom Metazoa; phylum Arthropoda; class Insecta; order Hemiptera; family Triozidae; genus Bactericera; species Bactericera cockerelli. The sequence continues at coordinate 25,866,631 of CM044957.1, read as the reverse complement.
CAACATAGCTTCAACCTGAAGAAACCTATTCAAGCTGCCTCCCTCCTCAAACATATTGAACCTGACATGGGATAAGTGAAAGTGACTACAAATTGATGATTTACACAAAATAATTATATCTAACAATTTCTGATAAAAGTCCAACAAGTTGACTCTTCTAAAGTTCCTACATCATAGTTTTAGGGTGTAACTAAAAAGAAATTTTTCTCTACTTTAAAAAGTTTACTGTTCTAAAGTGTACCAATTTCCATGCATTAATCATAAGTGAGTTTTACACTCCAATTAGTGGGGTAAGCAATATCTAAACAATATCTTACATTTTACATTGTTTTATAGTCAAACCAGGATATGTATGTGGAAATGCTCGAGATTAACCTGTTCCAGATATTCCACTTAATCAGAATCACACTCTTAACAGGTGTCTGACTGGGGTATTTTAAACAGGGAAAAGACCAGTGTTTTGCTAGACAACTATGAACAGAGAACTGACTAGCTAAAGGCTTTTTAATAGGTTCACATTATTGAAGATTTGACTATACTGTTCCATAATCAATAGATCCTGTGTTCAATTCACAGTTTTTTTTTTCTTTCAAACAGCAATTCTGTTCCCTTTAAAAATGAGGCATTCCTAGCCCTTATCAGGCTAAGTGAGGTTAATGTGGGTAGCTGGGACTATTCCCAGTAAATTCAGTATACAACCCCCATTTTTATTTTAAATAAATAAATCTATTCTCCGAAAATGTGAGGCTGGTATATCTAGCCCTACTCAGGCTGAGTGAGGTGAATGTGGGTATCTGGTACTGTTCCCATTAAATTCAGAATGAAATTCCCATCCTCACTATCTCAAATCAGGACAGGGGTTTTTCATGAACCAGCTATAACATAAAAAAAAAAAATATTTTAAGTTTAGAAGAAGTATTAAGTGTTGCAAATTTAGACAGTTTTTTTACTTGTAATAAGTACATTTTTTACTATAATGTGTTCATTAATTTTAATTTTTAAAACAGTAGCTTGTATTATTCAAGATTTGACTACTCCCCGTAATCTAAAGATTTTGGTTCATTTTTGTTGTTGTGAAACAGATAATTCTCCTTCTTTAGAAAATATGAGGCTGACATGTGTATACACAGCCTTTATCAGGCTGGGTGAGGTTAATGTGGCTACCTGGTACTATTCCCAGTAAATTCAGAATAAAATGGCCCAACCCAGGCTCGGTGAGCTTAATGTGGGTAACAGGTTTGTGAGTTTCCTGCAAATGAGGGTAAAACCTTGGTCATGATATGACTATGCAATTGAGGTTAAACCCACTTTAATCAAACAAAAAAAAATCTGGAAGACTGTTCTTTTTTTTATGAATGCCCTATTATAGTCAAAATTCTCTCTGGGTTCTATTTCCTAATTTCATCTTTAATAATCTCAACTTCTGTTCTGGTATTCTTTGTCTTTGGGCAGCCTGCTGCTGGGCAGGAAGATGACATTTCAGCACATCTCTCTCTTAATTACCTATATGTATAATAGATTTAGATTAATTAAGTCCACTTGGCTTAATTTATCTGCTGATTCTATGTATTATATTCTGTTTGTTTCATGTTTTTGTTTGTTACATATTTTTGCTTTTAATTCTTTTACCATGAAAATGGAAAAATATAAAACTGAAAAACACAAATTGTCTTCTTATTTATTAATGTTAGCATTTCATCAACAGCTTTTCATCATTGTAGAACCAAATTGCCTTGAAATAGTATATTTTTCATCAAATCCAAATTAATTTTAAAAATTTCCTGTGGAGCCCCTTAATTATTAAGTAGGAGCCCCTTAATTATTAAGTAGGTATTCAATTTCCAAAACCTTGTAAAAATAAGCTTAATAAAATGCTCAGGGGGAGGAAATAGTAAGCTTATAAAAGTGTTTCTAAAATGTTAAGCCTTGTCAAAATAAGCTTTATAAAATGTTTGAATCTTGTCAAAATAAGTGTTTTTAAAATCTTTTTAAACACTTTCTGTGCCGTCTGGGTAGTCTGCTGTGACTAAAGATAGAGATACTTTTAAGATGTGAACTTATGTGATACTTTTATTTTCATGTCAATTTTTTTTCTAATGTTTCTAAATTGATTGCATAAATATATTGATACCTTAGATTCCTTGGGTCAAATAAGCATGGATTATCTCTATCAACTAGGGGTCAGAAATGGACCCTAACTGAGTTAGAACTGACTTAAACTCGAAAAATTAATATTAAAAATTGAATTCGTATCCAATGTCCTATACATATGTCCTAACTAAAGGGCGGGGTTATTGGTTATTGCCTATGGCAATCTCTTTATTCCAATTGTTCCTAGTCTCTTATTGGGATTTTTCATTCTTTAAGGTGTATTCTTCTTTTTTTTTTGTTTTGTTCTTAATTATTTTATTTTATATTTCACAATAAAAAAAATGTTCTATTATAAAAATGTGTCGTATTATTTTTAGGTGGTTTTACAGCTAAAATTCCCAGGGTATTTAAAACGGTCTGTGGTCTAGAAGAGACAGTCCCCGAGAATGTTCTCGGAGACGGTTCCGAGAAGGCTCGGAGACAGTCCCCGAGAATGTTCTCGGAGACGGTTCCGAGAAGGCTCGGAGACGGTCCCCGAGAATGATCTCGGAGACAGTTCCCGAGACCGATCTTGGAGCAATCTCGAGCACCAGCAATCGACGCTACGGTGCGGACGTAGACTGTCCCGCAGCAGTCTCCGAATGGTCTCCTAGGTGTCTCCGATATCATTTTTTGGGATCCGAGACAGGACGATACAATCTCGTTCCTAGATCTCGGAGATGGTTCCGAGACTGTTTTTTGTTTAAGGGGTATCTACTACTCTGCCTAGAGATCGGCCGAGTTGGACCCCCCAACACTCATTTATCCACTCGTTTAAATCCCAATCGCTCTTCTACTCGACTGGTGTAATCTGTAAACTGGCCGTATAGTACATTTTTTTGCTGTTATTTAGTTTCAAATCGTTAAAGTGGTCACTCATATTAGAACATTGAAGCTTATTCAAATAACATTAAACACACGAGTCTTTGTGCGACCTAAAATCAGCTATTCTCATCTAATGATCGGATGAGAATATCTAAGCATTTAAGCAATGTTAAGAGGACATGGATTGTTGACGGTTCTAGTTACAAATTCATCCATGGTCATCATGGTGATCTACGTTCTGCTGGCTATTCCCGGTCCAACTCAGGCTTAGTGAGTATAATTTGAGTAGCTGGGTTTTTTGACTTGCGAACCCGAGTTGTGGTATGTTGTTATTCCAGTGGAATGTCGTTGCATTTCTGTGAGACCCTATGTATTAAAAAAAAAAAAAAAAAACAATTTTACAACTGCTTTTGTTAATCGATCATTCACAAGACCTATATTGCTATCTTACTGAAGGTGTTTTTTGTTAATAATAAAAAATCAAAATGGAAAAAGGTAGAACCAAATTAGTGTTTGTATTGTAATGAAAAAAAAAATCAAAATGTTTAGGTGGGTTAATATTAAGTTAAGTGTAGTTTGGTTGCAAAATTACAGCAATATATTTCTTTGAGAGTCAATCACAAAAATACAGTTGCTCCATTTGTTCTTAAAATCTTTCATATTGTAACTATCTTTTTATTGCAAATGTTTTTATTATTATAATTTGTACACAGGATTCTTTCCAACAATACGTGGCCGTTTACCGGAAAATAAAATAATAAAAAAAACTTAAAAATCTATAGGTACTAGAAAATATTATTTAAAAAAACATATTTATGGCTATTGCTTACTTTTTGTAGAACAAACTTTGACAGATGTTTAAGTATTCACAGTTGAAAATTAATCTATACATAAAAATATTTATGTATTCAACTTTGAAAGTCATGTGTCATGGTTGTACGTTCTGTAGCTTGATCGATAATGCGGTGGACTTGTAACCTGGAGGTCGGTGGTTCAAGTCCCGGTTACAGCGTAGATTTAGTAAAGCGAGTTGGAGTAGTTCAGTAGTTGTGATATTACAAAAGTGATTAACACAAATATGATAACTAACTTTGTACCTTCTAACGTTACAGAAAAAAAGTTAAAAAATAAATAAAAATAAATACCTTTAATATGATAGATATTATATTTATTATTTTTTAACCATCGAAAAAGTTTGATTTTCCCATTTTGCAACACTGTTAACAATATGGTTCATTATTACTGTGTGAAGTGGTATTAGATACCAGTCCCTGAGTTCCTCGAAGCTGCTGCATTCTGATTCTGCACTCAAGAAATTAATCTTCTCAATGGTTTCTGATTTCTTCTGTAATTTTCTTTTTCTTATTTTCCCCGACCTCTTCATCAAATATTTGAATGTCCTTCACGTAATACCAGACAGCTATGTCAAATATGTTGGATACCGCAAGTAGAGCTGGAATGGTGATGAATAAAAATATACAAAGTTAATGGTTTCCGCCACTAGTCGCTGCTTCACATCAAAGCAGCAACTTATTTTTCCTCACGAGGTATGAGTAGACCCCAAACATACAAGTACAGAGCAGAAAAAATCCTACCCCGCTGAGGATCGAACCCAGGTCACCATGCGTGCAATGCCTAGCGCGCTAACTCACTCGGCCACGGTGGCGACAATTATAATACCTACTTCATATAGTATTATAATACCTACTTCATATAGTATTATAATACGTACTTCATATAGTATTATAATACCTACTTCATCCTTACAAGAAATAAACAAAAATACACTGCCAGTTATGGACACAATACTTCCTCGTGATTGGTTCACATTGTATTGTATACACTTGGCAACATTGAGATTTTTGTACCTATCTCCAAAATATTTTAACCAAATTTGTTTTAAATGGTAGCATACCGTTTTTCCTACATTGTCTGTACCTTGAACATTGTACTTATGAGGTTTCAGATCAGCCTCATTTATTTTACAATTTCAGTCACTAGGACAGAGCTGGATTCAGGGTTCCCGCCGCTATGGGCATATTATGTGTGAATAAGCTAGGGTTGCCGATCTAGGGAAAATGCAAATATGTACAATTGTACATACTCTGTCAAAATGTGTGAATCCAGGCCTGCTCGATAGTCTCGATACATTACTCTAACTAGTGTAGTCTGTTACTTAGAAAGGGAAAAGGAAAGACACTCTCAGGATGAACGTTTGGAAAGCCTCAGTGGTACTCACTCATGGTAGTTGTGTTGAGAAGTATCCTCAGGCGTGCAGCGTCATACACCATGCAGCTGCCAGTCCCGGAGCATGTTTTTCCCCACAGGATACACGTCTGATCTGGAATGGTGAAATGGAATAAAGGACGTCTAAGTAATGATACTTTCAACTTTCATGTATTTAATATCTATGGAAGTATTTCAAATAAATAATGCATTTTTGACATTTTCATGTCTTTGCTCTGGCACATAACCAAAATTATGTGACGAAATTATGTAACGATATTATGTAACGAAATATTGAATTGTAAAGGGAGAGAAGAGGGAAAGTGTGTGTCGTGCGCACAATGGCGAAGTATTGAATTGTAGAGGGAGAGAAGAGAGAAGGTATGTGTCATGCGCACAATACGAAATTTGGTCAGTTGGGTTTTGGACCTTGAATAGTAAAGATGAAAATGTCCCAATGGTTGCAGACTCGTATGCAAGCGTTTTTTTAAATTGGGTTTAACGTCGCTTTCAACTGCATGGTCATATCATGACACGGGTGTTACCAACATGCTACCAACATTAACTTCACCCAGCCTGGGCACTGAGCATACCAGTATCACGAAGTCTTCACCTCGCTGGACGTCCGTTGTTAACTTCGGTGATCCCACGAGAACCGGTGCATTTAAGGCGCCATCGACGCTGGCTTATTGCATTTTATCAATCACAATACTCCTAGCAAACAAAGATCTACCTACCAATAATCCATCCAAACAAGATGGGAGCTGGAATGAAGGCAAACACGGACAAGGCTGCCATGCCCAAGCTCAATGATACGGCTTTATCTCTTTCTTCTACACATCTGGAAGTAAAAATAATGAATAGAAAAAAATACACTGCTAATATTGGACACAAGTGATTGGTTCACATTGTCTACACTTGGCAATTTTGAGATTTTATACTAAATCAATTTAATTTCCAAAACAGCTTTACCAATGTTCTTCAGGTTTATGTATATGTAGGTATAAGTAAAAAGTTAGAGGTCAGGCGCATGGTTTCTGTCATCAAGAACCGCTTTATGAAAATCTTCCCTGTAGGAATATACCGACAGACAGTCACAAATCCAAAGTTGCTCAGGCGGCTATGAAACGTCCAGAAATATGAAAAAAATTGAAATCGGAGCATAATAAACTGGTATGAACATTACACGACTTTCTAGTACAATTGAGGAAGTTTTATCAGAATTAACACAATCTCTTCAAGCTAAATTTTCAAAAATGTATATTAAAAGTATAAATAATTTGAAGATAGAAAACACTTGCTTTTTTTGTTTTACTTAATTATTTATTTTCAGATGGCCATTTCGGTAGTTACGGCATCGTCAGTGAACAGTTAAACCAATTTTGATCTTAGGTTTAAAAGTGCAGATATCTTGTACCTCTTTTATGGCTTTCCTATCAAAGGGGCATACGACCTACCTACAACGGCTACCACGCTCCACAGGCAAAGTACATCTACATCTACAAGTCATATAAATAAAGAAAAAGGGTATGTTTTATTAGATTCGGACGGTTAGAAGTAAAAACAAAGGGAGAACGGAGGAAATTATCCTGTACAGTTTGCCGACTTTACAACTTCTTATTTTATTATAGTTATCTAATAAGTTATCTCTAAGATTAGTTTTAAATTTAGTCACTGACAATGCCGTAACTGGCGAAATGGCCATCTGAAAATAAATAATTAAGTAGAACAAAAAAAACCAAGAGTTTTCTATCTTCAAATTATTTCGATGTTTATTTGTTTTAACAAGAGTTGTGTATAATTATTATAAGTTTTTTCTGAGAACTTATAATTATATTTTAATATTAATAAATTATTGAAAATATGTGTGTAGGTCAAATTTTGAAAGAATACAATAACTTCCTTGTCATAGGATAAGGAAAGTAAAAATAATAGGGGTTTACTCTGATCATTTTTTTGATATCTTGAACTTTTTTGAACTCTGCCCAATTTACCGGTAACTTTTTTACTACCTATCATATTAGACGAGGCTTGTGACTTGTGACATATCAAATCCAATGATGTTGAGGTGCTGATTACGAATTTTCAGCTTACTGTTACCCAAGAGTCGCCAGTGGGGGAATTGGACTTATTTTCGAGTGATAAGGAAAGTCGTGTTGTGTCACACCAGTTTAAGTATTTCTTTTGTTCTGTTACATTTTATTTCAAATATTTCATGTGAATTTTTCATGATTTTTATTTGTCAATAAATTATTATTCAAGTTAATTATAAATAAATAAATAAATAAATAAATAAATAAATAAATAAATAAATAAATAAATAAATAAATAAATAAATAAATAAATAAATACCTAAATAAATAAATAAATAAATGAATAAATAATTTTTAAAAAATCACCTGACTGAGATCAACATGTTGGTAGTCTTGGAGGCGGCCCCCATAAACTTGAGCAGGCACACCACCATGAGGAAGACGTAGAATATGGACGTACAATCTATAGGGCAGGCGCCCATGCTGGCTGAGCCGCCCACCAAGGTCTCTGTTGTAGAGGATTCAATACAGGAACAGTTCTGGAAGATCTGGAATGGAGAGTCAAGTCTCTTGAAGGAATATTCGAGTATGTTTTATATCGTTGGTCATAAACTGTTAGCGTAATGGGACTTCTTGTCTCGAGCCGACAGTCTAAATAAAGCACTACTATACTACACTACTATACATTATTATCGTTATGGTGATAGGTTATCGTATCCCGATAACTTTGCGAAATCTCACTATTATTTATAGAATATTTTGGTATAATATACGTAGATGTAGGTACCATTTCTATGTATTCGTGGTTTGTTGAAAGTGATTAAGGTGCTAGTCTAGTATTGGATCGGACATATTTTTTATTGGCTCTATGGAAATGTTCATCGTAAGGATATCTATTATCTATGGTGTGTTTTGTATTATATTTATATATTTGTAGACATTTTTTGTGAATTCTGAATAAACGAAACGAATCCTGACAAAAAAGTTACAAGGGATGAGAGGGAGACTACCAGAGGTTCGAAGCCCAGAACACACTGAAAAACTTGGGTAGCAAAAACTTTTTACAAGAACATGTATACTGAAAATTCCAACTAGGTAAATATGACTTCGAAGCTACAAATCCAGGTTTATTCGATGAGGTAACTTTAAGAGGCTTTTTAAACTCTTTGGAGCTCGTTTTCGTGGTTTTGATGGCGAAAATGACTTTTTCTGGTGTATTTAGGTACATCAGAATCAGTCATTTGCTAAACTTTTTTTTCAATTTGCAAGTGACCCATTTAGGTTGCTTGGAGCTCGGGTGGTTCAGATTCGAACCAATACTTGAATTTTTCAAAATAATAGTGGCTCTGCGCGTTGTAAGAAAGGGTCTCTTTTAAAATAACTACTAACTCAGGCAGTATTTATAAATTAATGTCCATTAGGTATTTTTGTCTAGCTTTCACCGAATAGGTAGGGCACCTCTACCTACATGTACATAATATGTTGTGGCAAATAATGAAAATAATTACATTCATAATTATCTGTGAGGCACAAGTGCCGAAATCGCTCAATGAGAAAAAAATAGCACACATTAAAGTCCAAATTTCTGATACTGAGCAAGTTAAAATACTCAATCCGTGATCTGGTAGTTTCCAATGTTATTGGACACCCTGAAACTGGCCCTTGAAATTCTGGATACAATTAAATGTAAAGTAAGTACCAGATCGCGGACTGGCCTTTTTGAGACATACTAATAAAACCCCGATTAGTGGCGTAAGATCTAGATTAGGTGTATTCCGAAAAGTTTATAATCAGACTGGCGACTTTCCTGGGTAAGACACAGGAATTTTGTTAGCAGTTTCAAGTAGGCGGTCAGTTCCGTGAAAAAACGCCATAAATTTTTAATATAAAAATAAAAACAATTTGATAGCACTTAATTTCTCGAAAAAACCCGGTAATTTCTCTTACTTTGCTACTACTAATTCACAAACTGAGCTTTCAAGCTGCTAAATGGCCGATATTCGGGCTTCGAGCATTTGAAAGAAACCAGATCACGATGTGTATTTTTTCTCGCTTAATGAGTGATTTCGGCAGTTGAGCCTGTATGTCTTAAATTATCTTAAATTCCAATGTACCTATGCATTAATAAAAATAAATTCTCACTTCTATTAAGATCGTTAAAAGGTCTAAAAATTTCAACGGTTCTGAATTCAAAGAGACATTTTGAATAGTAAATTTTGATTCTCATGCCTTACTTTGGTCTGGTTGATCCTGATGGAGGACCTGCAACCAGCATGGCACGGAGAGATGTAGGTGGTGTTTGTGCCATCCATTGAACAGACGGGGGCGTACCTGGAGAACTCACAGTTACAATCCCAGTTACACATGGACATGGCGTGCTGACTGAAAAGAGAATATAGTTATTTCAGTATTAGACAGAGCTAGGTAGTACCTACGAGATTAATAATTTATTCTCTTATATAATTATATAGAGATTCATGAATTAGAGAGGGAGAGTATTTTAATGTAAGTTTCTTTTTAAAAAAATGTAAGTTTATGCTAATTAATGTGATTGATCCGACTTAAACCCATCATGTTTAGATCGTACATAATACCTAATGATAAAAAGCGGTATTTTGGATTGTGACAGGTGATATGATTGTTTCTTGTTCAACACTTCAAAAACTTTTTACTTTCTTTTACCCTATGGAAACTTAGAAAGGAAATACGTTGGAATTGTGTACAATTTGTTCCACAAGTAAAACACCTTGATCATTTTGTGTCAAAATTCAACTGAAGTGACGTTACGTATATAAAAGGCTGTCTTGCTAAACTGCCTTATTAATGAAAAGTAGGAAGTTGTACTAGATGCACACGAACATCAGAACATCAACATACTTCAATAGTACCTAATATTAAAATTTAGTACTACTAGCATCAAAATATTATCAACAATATCAACTCACTTCGCTCTGCTGATACTCAAGTTGTATTCATCACCTCGTGCACATCCCAGGAATATGTACGAGAACATGCCAAACATAGCAACCACACTTGCCAGGATATTGAAAGCTGCCAGGGACCGAGCTCGGGGCCTCACTTTAGATATGAAACCTCCTGCACACATGATGCCCACAGCTGTGAACACCAGCCCCACTACACCTGTAGGGAAGATTCAGAAGGTTACTGCCACAGGAAATCATGGTCTCTAAAACAAATTTGTCATTATCACTATTATTTTCATAAACTTAATTTTATTTAAAGAAGAAATGCACTGGATTATCCATAAGATCCATGCCTCATTCCAGAAAGAACTTCACTCTCAAAATACCCAAATCTACCTTTCAACCATCCAATTTCGATCAAATAAACGAATGAGAGTGTGTTATTTAACTGTTGAAAAGGAGATTTGAGGACTAATGTGAGAGCGAGAAAACTTTCTGGAACCAAACGCTCTGTCTTGATCTTCTCTCGCCTGAGAAACTCTTGAGAGATGATAGAAAACTTTGAGCTTTATCTTTAATATTGATGTTTGAGATAATGAAAGTTCCATATTTGCTGCCCAAGACAGTACATAAGCATAAGCAAGGCATAACATTGTATAATATAAATACGAGTATATATCTTCAATTCTCCATACTAAACTTAAATATACGTATGTCTAACCTGTGACTAGCGATGCGAAAGATGCGGATACTCTGTATTGGATTTCTATATACTTGGGCATGAAGGTGTAATAAGGATAGTAGCCACACATGTACAAACAAGTGGCGGCTGTATTATACATCAAAACCTTGTTCTTGAAGAGTCTTCCAAATGTGGTTTTCATATCTGAGAACAATAAAATACACTGCCAATTATGGACACAATACTTCCTCGGTGTGTGGTTCACGAGATTTTGATATTTTATACTAAATCACTTGTATCTCCAAAACCGCTTAACCGATTTTCTTTAAATTTGTTTCATATATGGTAGAATACCGTTTTTTCTACATTCTAGAGCCCGCAAAAAAATCTGTATCGGCAAGTCGTAGACCTTTTTTGCACTTTTTGGTCCACAATTTTCTTAAATATCCGAGCTTAATCGTATTTTATTAAAAAATAATTACGAATCCACTAGGTATGTAAAACACTAATTCGCACACAAAATTTCATCAAAATCGGGTGTGTGGTTCACGAGATTCAAGCGTATAAGTAAAAACTTAGAGGCATGGTCTCTACCTCCAAGAACGATGAATTTAACAGACCGACAAAAAATAAAAGTTGTTTAGGATTTTATGAAACGTCCAGAAATATGAAAATATTGATATCGGGGCAAAAAACTATTATTATTTTCACAAAAACGAACACAATACTTCCGATTTCTAATATTAGAAATTTTCGGGAGTAATACACTATCAATTATGGACACAATTTTGTATCTCCAAACATTCTCAAGCAATTTTATTCAGCTTGTTTTATTAACTTTGTGATAATTTTGTTCTAACTTTCGGATAATTAAAAAAAAAAAAAAAAAAAAAAAAATAGGTACAATCATCATATGACAGAGGGCACGCGCAAGGTCTTTATTTTCCTCCAAGATCCACTAATTCAAAGATGATGAATTTGTTTTGAAGAATTTAAAATCCACCTTTTTCATGTCATAGCCTTGAAACAGCAGTTACTGTGGAGGTAGACTCTAGTGGTCTCTGTTCAAATCTATTGTAGCTTGACTATCCCGTAGTATGCCTACCCTCTGCGAGAATAAGGTAGTATACTATTAGTATTGTGAAGTATTGTGTCACTATAATGGGAATTATTGTGTCACTATAGTGACAAAATACTTCCCATTTAGTTGTTACAGTTGAAAAAAAACTGTAATGAAATTTTAAATACAATATTGGCTCTGGTATTCGAACCTGAGACCTTCGACATGACAAGCGAGTACCTTATCACTGAGCTAATCGCTCGCTCAATTTGTTAGTATTCAGATCCCATTGACTTTCAATTGTATATCTTATATTATAAAATAATTCGTCTTTAATTATTGATTAATATGAAAAAGTTTTTATGAATCAGGAACAGGAATGAAACAAATACCTTTCCATGATGTATTGCTCTCATCTTCCTTTTCTAGTTTCTTGCTCAATTTATCTTTCCCTTGATCCTCCAAAATTCTTCTAATTGCTTTGCTAGGCAATTCTTTTGGAAAAAGAGCCACAATAAAAGAGAAGAACACCAACAAGATCGCTATTATAATCCATCCTGAAATAATTAACAGAAAATTTGTGGTGTCAGAGAATTTTAGTTCAATTTGACGGAAGACAGATAAAGATAGGTGCTGTATCGTCGAAGTAGAACGTTTGTAAAAATAATAATAATGATAAAGAGTCCAATTTTATGGTCATCTGAAAAGAATGGACGAAAACAGATTATCAAAACAACTATTTGATTATTTTGACCAGAATCCAAAAACAAGATTGACCTGGTTTATTAAAAGCAAAAAAGACCTGTTAGAGATGGAAAAACCTGAGGAATTTATTGATGATAGAAAGCAGTTTAGAGCAACAATTCAAGATTTTAAAGGATACAGAGAAAAAGAGAAGAAATAACTCTATGGACTGAAGAAAGAAAACAGCAACACAGATTGATGATATTAAGTTAATAATACCTAGCCACCAAGCTCCCACCCATCTTGGATCTTGCTTGGTGATTATCGGATGAAGTCCCGGTGATGTGTATAAGGAGAGACACCATGATGCCAGAGCATAGCCTCCAACTGGTCCCAACATTCGGATGAAGAACGAGAAACCTGAAACACAATTTAATATGACTTTGAGGGCGACATTAATAGACAAAATTACAATCACAAGATAGAGTTAGAACTTATTCACTTCCCTGTTTTAAATGTTAAATCTAACGTTTAGTCCTTACCCAGAACACTAGACAAAAAAGATAATGTTCAATGCTATACTTGAACCCATGACCACTGGATTTGTAGAATAGCCTCATTAACAAACCACATTTTTGGACTAATTTTCAAGAATTTTACTTGATTTATCTTTCAATTCGGCTTATTTAGTCAGTCATTAAACAAAACGGACGCTTTGCTCTGTTCAGGTGGTTTCTTTTTAACAAAGGCTCCCTCCTAGGTGCCAAATTTTAGACCTAGCTCCATTATAGTCCATTTCTGAACCCTAGTTGTATAGAGTTGATCCAAGCTTATTTGACCCAGGAAACCTATGGTATCAATATTCGCACTCAATTCAGAAACACCCTGCATAAGTATTTTTATCATGGATGATATCTTTCATATAATATGGACGATTTCCAAGTTAAAACTTCAGTTTTGCTTATTAGTAGGTTTGTCAAAATAAAACTTACTGTAGGAAAATGAGTTACTCACTAATAAGTACAGGGGTTTTAGATCTTTTAATGTTGTCGTCCATATATGCCATTCCCAAGTTGCCATAGAGAGGTTCTGAGAGGCCGAACATTACTCCCGCCAGAAAAATCAAAATCTGAGGCGTAAAACTTCCTTCTGTGATGCAATCAGGGCCTTTCTTCGAACACAAAGTTGAATCCGTCTCGTTTCTAGAATTGTTTGAATTGATTGTCTCGTACTCCTTTGTAAGAGCAAGAGCTTCACTGCCAGAGCCGTACACCAGGTGGGGTGACCAGTTGAAGAAGCAGAAACCTACCATGAATAACACGCCTACGCATATCCACCTTGGCTTATGTCTTCTACCTGTGTAGTATGTTATTAGGATGCCAAGTAGTAATGATGTGATGTCGTTTGCAGTCAATAGGATGCCTGCAAATATGAAAATACCAATTCAGCAGCCGCTGTATACCCGTGTAGACTACAATACCTGTAGCTAATGAAAGTTATTCCATAAATATCCTAAAATATAAAATATGTTAACTATGCAAATGAGATTTCTTGATAAAATTCTAAAATATTACAAGGATTATAGAAATTTATATCTTAAGAGCACTTTCTTATTGTATACGTATGGTACTTGACTTAGTAGCTAATCCTCTTCCGACAAAATATTAGAATGTTGTAAAAAAAGTATAGAATCATGACATCACATCTTTAGATTATAATTAGGTATAAAAGCTTTTTTTTATTTTTATTTTTTATAAGGTAAGTGTGCCCCGGAACCGATTTCGCATTACTTCAGGGCACTTTACCTTTACATCCATGCCATTCTGGAAACGAAAAACTCGGTCAGAATTTTCCGCTCCGGCCGGGATTCGAACCCGCAACTTCCGGGTCAGTAACCAATGCTCTTAACCACTGAGCGACCTAGGGAGAAGCTATTGTTTCTTGACGAGAACCTAAACAAAATAAATGTTGAAACCCTTAAATTATACTTACCCATATTTCTGGATGGTATTCGAAACCGTTTTTCATACGTAGAAATATTACCACTAAAGTATGATCCTGCAGCTTTTATTAAAGCTCCCAAAATTCCATATACTACTACAAATGTTTCTTGATTGGCAAATTTTTGTAAAAATTTGCCTCTGATGAATCCTATACCACATTGAAGATCTTTTGTTAGTTCCAAGTTGCTTTTAATATCCTTCAGTTTCTTTCGCTCTTCTATCTTGAGTTCTTTCTTGCTGAGTTCTTTCTTCATAGTGGGCAACATTTTTTCTTTCTCGTAACTGTTGACCTCATGATTGTTATTTGTTGTCAACTCTGTTGACCCAGTCTCCATTCTCTCCGTGTTATTGGTGTCCACTAAATGTTTTTCCTGTTCATTTTGAGATTTTTATTGAAAGCGTATTTACAACACACAATAAAATTATCTATTTTCTTAATTATTCACGTAATTTATGTTTCTCTTTGATTATCTATTGAATATTTTATCTGAAAATTGGTTTTTTTTTTCATTAAATTATTTAACACTTTCTACATACTATGCATTTTTATTAAAAGAAAAAAATATGAGAAGAGTATTTATTTATTTTAATTGTTTCCATGAGAAACAATTAAATCTTATTTATTTACATACTGCTTCAATTCATTTACTCAGTGAAAAATACTTTATCGCGTTTTTACAAGGATGTATAAAACTGTCAAAACGACATCAAACGGGGTGTAAAAATTGAGTTGAATAATGTTCATTGTCTTTAAAACAAAAATAAGGTATTCGTAATAGTTCTGGTCATCCAACGAAATATTCTGGGCTTCTTCTGTGTCTATTAAGTTTTGTTCTTCTACTTTATGTATATGTTTTTTATAATGGACGAGCTAGATGAGTATGAAGGACTAGCTGGAGCCCCATTACACATCATTGCAAGAAAATTCTCAACTAAAATACCCCATATGAAGAGCATAAAAGATTAATAATTATATTTCATTTTATTTTTTACTTAAAGTCTATCGAACATCTATGTCATTTGAGTTTGAGACAGAGTTTTACCCTCCATTCATTAGAATATCACAAAATAGCTATCCACATTAACCTAAACAACCCTACCTTCTTATACATATACGAGTGTCATGAAAACATTTCAAAGCCACTGGAAATATTTTATCCTGAAAGAGTGACAAAGGTAATATTGAATCAGAGTTATTTCTAATATAATAATATAATTTAGTAACTCGGTTTCTGTATTTCCCTGTAGTTTAGATGTAAGTACATTAATAATATGTATTTATTTTTTTAGACTAATTTATATTCGACGAAAATTATCTTATCATTAGTCTGTATATAGCTTGCAAGTACCTATGAAATTGAAAATAAGGTAGATATAATTAATCCTGCAGCTACCTTATCACTTATCACTTTGTAGATAGAGTGTGCACCCTTGGAGCTTCATACTTCCAGGGGTACCTACACTTCATTTTATCACTTTTAGCACTTCATTCCAAGGGTATAAAAATATTTATCAAAGGTTCATATAAATAGTAATTTCAACATTTTAGCTTAAGTTTTTTTGTGTCAAGTCAAGCTATCAAAAACAAATCTCAGCAATGAAGCTTGTTCCAAGTAATATAATTTTTGTGTGTGTATCAATTAACTCACTCGACCTTAAGGTGAACAGTATTTTGCACAAAAGGTTTTTGACCCCCCTGACACCAGTGTTGAATGTTGGTCTCTCTTAATTTATTTCGATGAACCTTCGATCAAATCTCGGATTGATAATATTTATAATTGTTGTGAGATCAATGTTGGTCATTCATGATGTGTCCTAGCTCATCATCATTTTTCCTGCCAATGCTGCGTTGTGCGTTTCCATTATATTCGCAAAAACTTGTTTACAGGTCAGCGACCAATCTTATCTCAGAGCACGGCAGTGCGCCAGGCCAAGTTTCAGTAAGCACGGCAGTGTATCTTTACACGAACCAATTCACAAAAGTCAGAGGATAGTAATTTGCAAGTTAAAAACATATAAAATGTTTAAAGTACCAGAGTAACTTGGCCGCAAACAAGATATCACTATAGGCCGGGAGTTAGGGCTTGATTCTTACGTCATAAAGTACAAAGATGAAACTGGTACCAAATGAAAGAGAATGTTCCAATGAATCCAAAAATTTCAAGGTCAGACTTTTCTCTAGGACAAAACACTGGTCAGACGGCCTTATAAGTCTCAAACATTTTTCGATATCTGCAACCGTTTCACCAAAACGCCAGTATCCGCTCGCCGCCAGATCCAGTTTTTTTTGGTTTCGTAGTTTTTATATAGGGCGGTCAAATTTCATACATTTTTCGATATCTTCTGTCATGCCAAAAACCCATATCGGCCTGGCGTTTTTGACTAAATCGAAAAATATATGAGAATTGTCCCCCCCCTAGACGCACAAATCCGATAAAAAATTTGAGCCGCTAGTGGCGAAATTCTCCCTGGCGGCGGTCGGACTTCGACCTAAAATTACAAGATATTGAAAAATTCATGGAAGACAACCCCCCTAAATTTGCGCATGAAACTTAATATTCAGATTAAAAAATAAATATGAAAAAACACTAATGCAACCTCAGGGGATGAAATATAAAATAATAAAAATAAAATAAATAAATGTGTTTCTTTGTGTTATTATATCACAATTTTAGTGGGTAGCAAAGAATTTTAAGCCTTTTCCGTATTATTAATATCCCCATATCTTATTGTTGCCTATGATTCCGCCACTGGTCGTTACTAACATTAAAGCAGCTACTCATTTTTCCTCATGAGGTATAAGGGGACCCCGAACACCCAAGTAAAGAGCAGAAAAAATCCTGCCCCGCTGGGGATCTCACACAGGTCACCGTGCGTGCAATGCCTAGCGCGCTAACTCACTCTACGTATAATTATGTAAAAGGTTTGTGAAAAACAAACACGTGGAGGGATCTGGCACAGGGGATAATTCTCTGGCTGTGATTGTGTGAAGAAATCCGATAATTCCGTAATATCGCGGGATTTTCCCCCGTTTTTACAAGTGACATGTTTAACCATGAAAAAACGTCCATAAAACTGGACGTTTTATGGACGTTTTCCTGGACGGTTTGAGTCTGACTGTCGGTCTGTTAAAAACATTGAAACCCTTAAATCTCAGAAACTAGATACTGAACGGATTTCAACGAAATTTTGGATACATTATAGGAGACGTGTTGTTGTAGATGGTCCCATTTAAATTAATTAACTGTGCACCAACGCGGTTCCAAGAGATATAGCGCTTATACATAATATCTCGTGAACGATACACCCAATTTTGATGAAATTTTGTGTGTGTATGGGAATTAGAATTTTAAATAATATAATTTTATTGTAATTTTTATTGAATAATTTATAGCTGCAGCAGCCTTGATATTCAAGATATTGCGAAATTTTGGACCAAAAAGTGTAAAAATGAGGTCTACGACTTACTCAGGAAGTTATGAAACATCCAGAAATATGAAAACAACTGAAATCGGAGCAAAAAAATGTATTTTTTTTACAAAAATAAACAAAATTTCTAATATTAGAAATTTATCAGAAGTAATTAATTTAGAGCGCACGAATAGCTCAGTGGTTAAGCACTCGCTTGCCATTCGGAAGGTCCCGGGTTCGAACCCCCGCGCCCACAAAAATTTGTATTCAAAATTTGGTTACAGTTGTTTGTAAGGGATACCTTCCGGTGCGCTCGTGTTGACCCAGCACCAAAATGGGAAGTATTGTGTCACTTCTCGCCCATCAGAGGGGAGGCATACTACGGGATGAGCATGAGCAGGCTACAACACAGACCACAAGCGTCTATAGTAGCTCCTGTTTCATGGCTACGAAACAAAAAAGGCTGTGAAACACTCATCTTTTTTTTAAAAAAAAAAATAATAATAATGTCCTATGAGTTTCCAATACAGAATTTTTTGTATAGAGTCTAGAATGTAAGAAACATGGTATTTTACCATACAATTTTTTAAAAAGAAAATCGGTTGAATTATTTTGTAGATACAAGTGATTCAGTAAAAAAAATCTCTGATTATAGTGATAGTAGAAATGATTGGCATTCACGAAGAAGTATTGTGTCCACATTGGGCAGTTTCGCAGTGTATTCAGTTTCCACACGTGTTAGGATTGTTATAGACACGTTATTAAATTATCAATTTTACGCAAATGTTTTATTATTTAGTACTAGAGTAGAATGTTCATTAAAAAGTGTCTCAAGATATCTGATGAAATATATTAGAAAAGGAATAAAAATAAGGTAGATGAGGCGAAGTAACTAATAGATCGTGCTTTATTAATAGTCAATAGATCAGTGAAAATTGGAAAGAATTTTGATTGTAACCAGATTATTTTGGGATAGTAGGTAATGGAAAAAGTGCCTTTCCTAAAATTCATGCTATTAAAATAAATAATTATTCATGTGAAATAGTGGATAAAATACAAGTGGATAGAGATAAATTTACTTCAAAAATAATGAGAACATACCTTTTAGGTAATAAAAGATTTCAAAAGGCTTTAAAAAAATTAAAAAAGAGTTATCCATTTATTTAATTTATTTTTTTAATTTTTTAAACTCGGTACCTACATACACCTTTATCGTATTACTTGAGATATAGCTCGTACCTACTAGTTTAAGTAAGTTATCATATTCATTTATGTTAAACACAAGATTACACAAAATCGCTGTACTTAATTTTTGCTCAACTTGGTACTTGGACCACTGAGTCCACTGACCTCCAGATCACAAGTCCACCGTCTTATGGATCAAGATACTGAGTTCAGTTGATATATTTACTAGAAGAAAGTGAACTTATCTAGCACTTTGAGCCCCGAAGCTGGGATGAGAGAGTGGTTACGGGAACCAAGCCAAAATATGCCTTTTGCACCCGTCGGACCAACATTTTTTTATTATAAAATATGGTGTCTTTTATCAAAAAAAATCTATAAATATACGATTTCCGGCTGTAACTTTTATACTTTATGAGTTACTAGCCGTTTGCCCGTGCTTTGCAACGGGACTAAATTTCAAATTTACTAAGGTATGGCCGTACTGCTGGACAGCAATGCCTTTTTGAACTTTTTATAATTTTTCTGGACAAAGCGATAATGGTTTTGGGGGGGTCAATTCTGAGACATTTTTCGCTATCTCTTACCGTTTTGGCTAAACAACTCCGGACAAACAAACAAACATAGGTACTATAGGTAGGTAGGTAGGTAGTCCTTTTTTCTGTTTTATATATGAGTTATTGACCTTTTTCATTGAGTACCAAATATGGTACTCATGTCCCTTGTGATAAAACTGCATCAAAAGACACGAGTACCATATATGGAGGAATGGTACTTAAATTCAAAACCGAACATGATAATAGATTACAAAAAATCAAAAACCTACGTAGATCTCTCAGACCAAATAGTGGCCTTTCCGGAACCCAAACCCAAACCCGCAGCAGTCACCTCTCACAAACTGACAAATTCGCTGATGGAAAATCTCGAAGAAAATGCGGAGGTTGCTACAAGAAACTGTCCGATGCCATTGACAGGAAGTATGCTCAGAAACATGGACCGAAAGTGAACACAGAATGCCTTGCATGCGGAGGCAAAGCATTGTGTACTGTTTGTTTCAATGAGCTGCATCAAAAGTTCATCTTGCAGAATACAATATTGCTAATATAAGCAAAATACAATTTGCTAATTTGATTCTTTGGTAAATTTGTTTTTTTTTTCGATGGGGGTTCCCATATTATAAGGAACATACAAATTTTGTGAATTTATTTTGTCTTTATGTAATTAGTTATTCAATAAAGTTGTTCTTTTCAGCAGTATTTCAATAATTGTAAAAAAATCTCATGTGTTTTTCATTATTCTAATAGGTAAAACTGAGTACCATAAGAGTACTCACCCCCCAAATTCCATGCCTATATATCCACCCTAATTTACACAAATTTCAGAACCCAACACTCATACATTGTTCCCAGGGACCACTAGAACCTATTTCCCATACAAAATACATAGAAACGAATACCGGGGAGAGTATTCGTGTCGTCAAAGTAAGGAAGGTCGTGAATACCACAGAGGGTACTCATGTCCTCAGAGGAATGTTGGGTGAGGGTTATATATGGTACTCATGTCTCTTATGAAAAGTCAGCTGAGGGTCATATAGGTATGGTGCTCATGGGCTCAAAGTGCTAGTGTCTATACTTGGTTTTTTGTTTAGCTCTCCACTTCTTTATCATCCTGATGTCTTCTGGTCAGGCAGCATTTTGGTTCAATGGACTGTAATTCGAATTCTTTCCTTGCTCTTTTGAATTCTTGACATCTGATTCCTTTTTCTTTTCATGCTTCTTGGTTTTTCCCACCTCTTCATCAAATATTTGAATGTCCTTCACGTAATACCAGACAGCTATGTCAAATATGTTGGATACCGCAAGTAGAGCTGCAATGAAATAGTAATCAAAAATATGTACTACCTATTTTTACATCCCATTCCCATTGTAAAGCACTGATATTTGACATTTAGTTCAATAACTTAAGATTAAAAAAAAAAAAAAAAATAATGTCTCGCTAGAAGACTATAAACAGAAAACTTACTAGCCAATCCCTACAAGACAGGCTAACTTGCAAATTAATAAGGGTTTAATGGCTTACAAAGAAAAAGTACAAGTCCTCATGATGGTTGATGGCACATAGAAATATGAGGTTCAGGACGAGCATAACAATACGAGGTTCTGGAGACAATTATTCCGCCTCCAGCTGTAGCCACGGTGGCTATAATTAATAATAAAAGAAAGTTAAATGTAAATCAAAATTATAAGTTTCTGTATGGCGTAGGATTAGGTATTTATGTCTGAAAATTCTGAATATTTTGATTTTAAATAGATTTAATATAACTTTACAGGGAGGTTGAAGAAATTAGATATCCTGCAGGAATGGTAAGCAAAGGGTGGAAAGATAAAGCACTCTCAGGATGGACGTGGTACTCACTCATGGTAGTTGTGTTCAGAAGAGCCCTGAGATGTGCGGCATCGTATACCCAACAGCTACCAGTGGCGGAACATGTCTTTCCCCATAGGATACATGTCTGATCTGAAATGGTACAATGAAAATACACTGCCAATTATGGACACAATACTTCCTCCTACTTGGTTCACATTGTATACACGTTACAATTTTGAGTTTATACTAAATCACTTGAATCTCGAAAACAGCTTAACCGATTTTCTTCAAATTGGTTTCATATAGGTACCGTTTTTCCTACATTCTAAACTCTACAAAAATTCTGTATCGGCAAGTTGTAGACCTTATTTTTGCACATTTTTGTCAATTTTTTTGGATATTCTTAAATATCAGAGCTAAATCACATTTTATCAAAAAAAAATTAATATTCATATATGCATATACATACAAAATTTTGCCGACAGACAGACAGAGACAAAACTAAAGTTGCTCAGGAGGTTATGAAACGTCCATCGGAACAAAATAATATTATTTTTTTTACAAAAACGAACACAATACTTTCGATTTCTAATATTAGAAAATTCTCGGAAGTAAAATGTGGACTGATTGCTACGAGTACCTACTCCTAAAAACGAAGTCTTGAAAAATGTATTACTAAAATGAACTGATGTGAAAAAAATCGTTACCTATATTACTTCCGAGAAATTTCTAATATTAGAAAACGGAGTAGCTTCGTTTCTGTAAAAATAAAATATTTTTTACTCCAATTTCAATATTTTTCGTATTACAGTTCTGTAATTGAAATAGACGATAGTGTACTCTAAGTTCAACGTAACCATATTTTCTTAAAGTCTCTATAATATCACAGAATCAACTCTTATGTTCACATTTTTACGTACCCATAATCCAGCCATATATAATTGGTGCTGGGATGAAAGCAAACAAGGACAGAACTGTCATTCCAAAGCTCATGGATACGGCTTTATCCCTTTCTTCCACACATCTGAAATTATAAGCCCCCATATTAGCAATTGGTCAAGAATATAAAACAATTAGTGCTATGTAGGTATGATATAAAATAGAGATATACACATTTGGAAAAGTAGACATAAGCCTTCCATTTGTATATAATTTATACTTTAAAGGCGATATCTGACATCTTGAGTTCCTCACTCTATCATTACATTACTACATATTAGTAAGTCAGTACAACAAAGAGAGATTGTTCTTTAATGTACGTCTGCTCGAGAAAAAAATAAATAAATAATACTCTTTAGTGGAAGACAACCACCAGACGAGGTTAAAGTTTAGAGCATTTTCTACCACCTAACCCTTAGGGTCTTATTATTATGTGGTCACATACACAAATAGATTAAGGAAAATTCATTCATAGGGTGGGATTCTATCTGGATTATCAGACTAGCGCCTTAACCACTTGACTACCAATGGTAGTCTACAAAAACAGAACATTGATATCAGAACATACCTAGTCAGCTGTTTCAAAAGAAAACCGCATGAAAGAGCGTTGAGTCTAAAAAAATGAATTCCAATAATTTCAAAATTTACCACTTTACCGGACTCTGTTCTGAAAAAAAACTAGCAGGTTAAACGATTTTTGAAAACTTTAAAAGTCTATTTTCTCAGCCTATTTTGAGTTCTAACTTAACTGGAATAAAAAATATAGCATTCTATTTAAAACTCACAAAAAAAATGACCACAGGATGGGGCGTATTATGGACTATACAGAAGTTAAAAATTCTAGCGCGTTCAAGAGAGAGTTACAAGGCCACCTTTTCAGAAACATTCTGTATTGCTGTATCTGTATAGTGTAAGTATATCTGGAAACCCTTGTCATCAACTAACTTCTTTAAATCAGTAAAACATACAATAAGAACTTAGATATCGTCGCAGCTAAAGCAACACCGCCTATCTTTTTTTTGCAATTTTACAGGAGGCAATAAGAACTGAATGATAGGCGGTGTTTGGTAGCCAAAATCAGGGGTGTGGAGATACTAAAAATGAAACTACAGCGCTATCTTTTGGAATTTTTGAAAAAAAACTTCGTCACAAGGTGCAAAACGATCATTTCTATTCGTTAGAACAAAAATCTCAAATTTGAAAAAATGCGACTTAGGCGGTGTTCCTTTAGCCACGGCGATATAGAATGTGCATCATACATGATGGTAGATTCCTCTCACCTGACAGAGAGCAGCACATTACTAGTCTTGGCCGCCGACCCCACAAACTTGAGCAAGCACACCACACTCAGGAAAATGAAGAACTGAGACGTACAATCTATGGGGCAGGCGCCCATACTGGCAGATCCTCCAAGAATTCCCTCAAGTTTCACTTTGGCAAACTTAGGGACCGAGTAGGGAAGCTTTTCAATCGTAGCAATGCAGGAACAATTTTGATAAATCTGTAATAGAAGTTGAAGAAGCTCTGAGGAAATAAGATTTTGTTGCTTTTTAATTAAGGAAAATTGTAGTTGTACTTTGTATTGATTTTTTTTTTTAAAAAAATTCAAATTGAGAGCGTCAATAACCAAATGACACCATTAATTTGAGTCCAAAATTAGAATTTTTCGTATAACTTACATCTTTGAAAGTAAATATTTGATTTTGAAGAAAAATCTCAAGTTTGAAGGTTTGACTTACTTTTGTCTGGTTGATCGTGATGGAGGACCTACAACCAGCATGGCACGCGGAGATGTAGGTGGTGTTCGTTCCATCCAAGGAACAGACGGGGGCATACCTGGAGAACTCACAGTTACAATCTGTGTTGCATGTGGTCATCACATTCTGACTGGAAAGAAAAACTATTAGTAAAACAAAAATTGTTCCTGCACCTGTCAAAGAAATCATGGATTTTTTCTGCAGTTTGTACAATCAACTATTATGACTCATACGTAGTAAAATATGTAAAACTAGCGGGTTTGAGGCCAGGCCTGCGCCGCGTGTGAGTTTATTGAGGCATGGCCGACTTGTAATGAATACATAAATATGTATTTTTAACTGTCCACAATAGTTCAATTGGAAAAAGTCAGATGCTATAGTAGAAAAGTTAACCTGACCACACACACACTCACTCACACCACACCCCACACACACACATAGAAAGTTCAAATGAACTCATGACATCTTTCTAAGAAATTTTAAAGTTAAAGAATATAACTTATTTTATAACTTTATACCTAAGTCTAATTGATTGTGATGAACTATGCCGTATCCACATCAGCATGAAATGGAGAGATGTATGTCCTGCAGATTTATATACATAATATAGGTACCTATATAGATACGTCTATCCACATCTTGGTGATATCGACTTTATATCTTTTTAACATCACCCAACAAGGGAGTCCTAACAAGATTATTAGTATATAAAATATGTGTGAACAACTCACTTCGCTTTGCTGATTCTCAAGTTGTATTCATCACCTTGCACACAGCCCAGGAAAGTATAAGATAAGACACCAAACATAGCAATCACACCTGCCAGGATATTGAAAGCTGCCAGGGATCGAGCCCGTGGCCTCACTTTAGTTATGAAACCTCCTGCACACATGATGCCTAGGGCAGTGCACACAAGTCCCACCACTCCTGTAGAGTAAACAGAAACAGGCAGTATATGTAGAAAGTTACTAGAATACCTGGCCACTTTCTATTATTTTTTTAAACGTTAAACTTAGGGAAAACCCATAGATGTGTAATTTATTGAGAAAAAAAACTTGTCCACTTTGTGCACAAAATAGATAGAGTTGGTTATTCTGGTACATATCTACATCAATAAATCGCGTCTCAATAATTTACCTCAAAATGGCCCGATAATTCTCTGTCTCCATTAACCATTGGTTATATCATATCCAACTTATCTATAAGAAAGCTCCTTCAAATTACATTCTGTTCAAAATCATATTGAATTGTCCAATGAAATTGCTTGAACTTCTAGAACAGCTCTTGCGTCGATCATGCTCGCTGTAGTTAGAAAGGCTAGAATAAACACTCTTGAAGTTTTGATCATGTTCTATTTTCTTATTACAGTTTAATTACTACTGGCATAACTTTACCTGTGACTAGCGATGCGAATGATGCGGATACTCTGTACTGAATTTCTATATACTTGGGCATGAAAGTCCAGTAGGGGTAGTAGCCAGCCACGTAGAAGCAGCTTGCCGCTGTATTGCACATTAACACCTTGTTCCGGAAGAGTCTACCAAATGTGATTTTCATATCTGACAAGCGGGGAAAGTAAATGGTTATTTTGTTAATTTTATTTTTTAAATCAGAAGTGATGTATAAGCTTCCATTGCGCTAAATGTAGAACCGACCCCCCAGGCCATGGATCAGAGGTAAAGTTTATCTTAATAGAATCTTTATATTTTAATATACCATTGATGATATCATGTCATACTGGTCATACACGACTAGAGAAGATAAAAAGTCAAAACAGAACAACTTCATCACTTACCGTTGCGGAGAAAATTAAACTGACACTTTAAACTTTGGAAGCTTGCCATTATACATATTTTGGGTATAAGATAAAATTGTTTTGTTTTCGCCAAAGTACTTTTAAAAATGAGGAAAATCAATAATGAAATTAAAGTGGGGTGTCCCATTTTAAAAAAAAAATCGACCTGGTGCATCTAGACCCTAAATGGGATCCGCCCCTGAAAATTAAAAATCCCCCCCGAAGTATATTTTTACAAACCATTTGAACAAGCAAAATTTCAATTCCGAACCTAAAGTCAATTGGAAGATATTCAGCCTTTGACGGACTTATGGTATTTTTCTTGCGCTTTTGTGATCACAATAAATACATTGACGTCCAAGTAATTGCCCTAAAGTTAACAGCAACTACCTTTCCATGATGCTTTCTCCTCTTCCTCTTCTTTTTCCTGTTTCTTTGTGATTTCATCTTTAGTTTGATCTTCCAAAATTCTTCTAATTGCTTTTGTAGGTAGTTCCTTAGGAAACAAAGCCACCAGAAACGAAAAGAGGAGCATAATAATTGATATTATGATAAATCCTGTAAAAAAGTAGAAAATATTCGTGGTTTTGGCATTTACAATATTGCTTTTAAATCAAGCAAGATTTGTAACGCGAAAGAAACAAAACGAGCATGCTTTAAACTAAATACCTAATATGTAGTTGTTAATTATTTCAATTCTGACTGCCAGCGTCAATGGTAAGTTGAATACATCAGTTAGTAAGAAACATCAGTTAGTAAGAATACATCAGTTAGTAAGAATACACCAGTTAGTAAGAATACACCAGTTAGTAAGATGTCCAGCGAGGTTAGGACTTGGATAGGTGAACATTCAAATTCAAATCCTCGTGATTCCGACTATTTCCGGTCCCACTCAGGCTGGGTGAGGTTAACTTGAGTAGCCG
Organism: Bactericera cockerelli; assembly: GCA_024516035.1. Lineage (NCBI taxonomy): Eukaryota > Metazoa > Arthropoda > Insecta > Hemiptera > Triozidae > Bactericera > Bactericera cockerelli. The sequence continues at coordinate 25,839,690 of CM044957.1, read as the reverse complement.
ATTCATGAGTTTCCAGCGAATGGAGGTTGAAACCCCCGTCGTGGTATGATCATGCACTTGAAAGTGTTATTAAATACAAATTGAAAACGAAAATAAGAAATATATTTACTCAAAAATTATAGATCTAATTATAGTTTAGAAACTATAGAGGGTAGTCCAGGAAAACGTCAACACCCGTTAATGGTAGGTAGATACGGCCATTTGAAATAGGGATCTTTGAAACATTCTATCTGATCTCTCTCCCTCTCCGTTTTCCTGGTAAAAAAAAAAACCCCAACTCTGCCTATACGGTCTAGGTTTACAAGCCAGAACTTTTTTTTGGTACTTCTACTCAGGAAAGGTAGATAGTTGGTAAATATGTAAATACGATACCTAGCCACCAAGCTCCCACCCATCTTGGATCTTCCTTGGTGATTGTGGGTGTGAGTTGCGGAGAGATGTACTTGGAGAGACACCATGATGCCAGAGCATAGCCTCCAACTGGTCCCAACATTCGAATGAAGAACGAGAAACCTGAAGCACAATGCATTTCCTAATTAGGTATGTTTAACAAGATCATTATTACATTGTTCATCTATAATAATGGCAAAATCAGACTATAAAATTGCCTTTACACTGTTTATGATTTATTTATTAGCATCCTATACATAGATAACTTAATATAAAATGATTCGTTTGTAAGCATGTTTGTTTGTCCTCGTAAAACTCAAGAACCACAAGTCGGATTGAGCTGAAATTTTGCATTGTTATCAATGACAGGCTCATTGGCGTTATGCGCTAAAAAAAGTTATATTTTTTAAAAGTTGAGCTTATTGAAGTACTGGCATATCTCGCGCTTACCTATGCATATCGTATAATAGGTAAATAAATACAGGTAGATATCACGGGACATGCGATCGAGGGACTGTATTTATTGGATTTGCCCAGAAATTTTACAATACCTTATTATTCAATTTAACAATATCTTATTCTTCTATCATGGAAAATTAAAACTAAAAACTAGGTACTTAATATTCTATTATTAAATTATACGTCGGCCATGCCTCTATAAACTCACCTGCGCGCAAGCCTAGTACAATGTACGGCTATTCCAATATACAATTATACATAATATATCTACAGCTAACATTAGGTAGAGCAATGTGCGCATTATTTCTCTGGAGGAAAAGGGTTTTCACAGAAACTCAATGATAGTAAACTTGTTTGTGTTGAATAGAAAGAGAATAAAATTGTAGTAGACTAGCAGTAATGTAAATATATTCAGAGTAAAATGCCAGGTAGATGTCGAAGAGAGATGGAAGACACATTTGGATACTTTTTAATGACGGAAGTCAAAGGGTAATGTTCGAGGATAAAGTAGCGAATGAAGGAGTTGTAAAAGATGTGAGAAGTAAGTACATTTGGAAATGCGGAAAGTTCTTTATGAGATCGGAGTGGAATAAGCGGTGAATAAATGAGTTGGTGATTGGTGGCTTGTTGTGAATGACTTGAGAAAAGTAACTTACTAATAAGTACAGGAGTTTTGGATCTTTTGATGTTATCGTCCATATAGGCCATTCCCAAGTTCCCGTACAGAGGGGCTCCAATCCCCCACATGAGTTGCGCCACAAAGAACAAAACTTGAGGCATCAAACTTCCTTCTCTGACACACTCAGGACCTCCCTTTGTACATAAAGAGGAGTCCGTAGCATTTCTAGAGGCGTTAGCGTGGATTTTCTCGTATTCTTTCGTTAATGCAAGAGCTTCATTACCAGAGCCGTATATGAAATGGGGGAAAGTGCTTATGATAGAGAAAGAAGAGATGAAAAGCATGCCGACGCATATCCATCTTGGCTTATGTTTTTTTCCTGCGTAGTAAGTTATGAGGATACCAAACAGTAATGCTGTAATGTCGTTTCCGGTCAGTATATAGCCTGAAAATATAAATCAAACAAAAGATTAAATAATAAGGTGTCAATCCTCAATAGTACTTCTGTACAAACACCATAGTCATTCAATTTCAAAGGAACTTTTATATAATTCATAAGTTCATATACAATAAAACCTAATTCCTGTTGAAAATGTAATACATACATTAATAATACCTACCCATTATGGATAACACATGGATTTTCAACTTTCAGAATGAGTAAAATAATAGTAACAACTGTATATAATGACAGAATAAGTCTGGACGATAAGGAGCTATTATTAATAAGTAAAACAGAGATGGTTTGGCAAAGACTAAGAATGGAAATAGAAATTGGCATTTTAAAATAATCTTGTTTGGTTAAGAGTATGCACTTTGCACTTGCACATCAATCAATAGGTATTAGAACTAATCAGAATTGGAAATGAGTATCAACACAGTTAAAACTATTTCAAGACTCAACCACATGTACCTAGGTCTATTTTACACGAAAGTTGGAACACAGTATCATGATAATTATAATATATAACAAAGAGAGATGCACACAAGAACCACAAGATGATGCCATATCAATAAAAAAAAAGTCTTCACTTTTCAAGTACAGACACTGTAGGTGTAGGGTATTTACTCCTCCATAATTTTACTTGGAGCGTCTAGGTAACCTAGACGTTCATAAGTCAAAAAATGATGCTCTTATCATGAGAAATTATCAAAAGAGACGTTTTTGTGGAAAATGTTAGGGTGAAAAGATAGGTTTAAACAAAAAGTTAACGCTTGCATCTGTAAAAATTGAAGTTTCTTTACCTAGATGGTTAAAAGTACTTACCGATATTTTGAGACGGAATTCGAAACCTTTTTTCTAATGTTGATAAATTACCACTAAAATAAGAAGCTACCGCATTAATCGTGGCTCCCAAAATTCCATACACTACAACAAATGTTTCTTGATTGGCAAATTTTTGTAAAAATTTGCCTCTGATGAATCCTATACCACATTGAAGATCTTTTGTTAGTTCCAAGTTGCTTTTAATATCCTTCAGTTTCTCTCGCTCTTCTATCTTGAGTTCTTTCTTGCTGAGTTCTTTCTTCATAGTGGGCAACATTTTTTCTTTATCGGAACTGTTGACCTCCTGATGGCTGTTCTGTAACTCATGACTTTCTTCGCCTGAGTCAGGGTTGTTGTTCAATAATTCACCCATATTATTTTATTATTATTTTTCGTGTTATACGTCTAATTTCGGATTCCTTGAATTTGACTACCTTTTTATGAAATTTAAGGTGTATAAAATTTGCTTGTTACCATTTTCACTCACTTGAACACTGCTACTAAATTTTCATTTTTTGATTTTATTGGATATTCCTACAAGCACAAAGAATATACTGAATTAAATATTATAAAACTTGCTGGACCTTTGTTTTATAGACGTTATTGTCCACCAATATTTTATTCTTCAAACTTTTGACAGTTGATTCAAAATATCAAAATTAAAATTAACTAAAATACCTACAAAGCACGACCGTAACTACTAAGTATTTCTCCAGCTGCCTTGCTGTTCTCTTTGTAACAAATGATTTTTTTACTATCTACAGTAAGATAAAAGATAATTATAACATCTTGGGCAAGGATTATTGTGTTATGGTTTAGACTTAGTGCTTTAGCATACATGTAATTACTTACCTACCCAGTAACCACTAACCTCAATATCGTATCTACATAATGTACCGAAGTGCATATTTTCATTATATCGTTTGTCACATGTTATTAATGAAATAGGCACCTAAACTGATATGACTTTAACTTATCGGGTGAACTGAAAAAACAGATATTACTCTTATAAGCTGTAGGACCCATCCAGCACTTTTGATTTAATTAGAATTTATCTTTACTATCGTGCCTAGCGATTAACACATATTTTTTAAATATCACTCTATAGTAAAATGTTTTTTTTTTTAATTTTTAAAATTGCAAGATGTCTGACTTTTTTTGTTCATATCTAACCCTGGACCCTGCAAACGTGTCAGTAATACTTGGGCGTAATCGGAATAAGGAATCTTATAGATGTGCCTCCAGTTGTGGAAATTCAATATGGAATTCTAAACCCCCCCCCCCTCCCCAGCCGGAGGGATTCGATCTAATGACTTTTAGCATTAGCTCGGCACCTCCTGACCACTAAGCTCGGCAACATTTACTCGGAAGTAATGTGCTCTCCTAATATGTAAATAATAACTAATACATTATGATTTATAAACACTGGATTGTCACTGACATAACAACACGTGATGACACAATTTTTTCATTTTTTCAACTCTATATATTAGATATACATAGGTATAGGTACCTGTCAACTACACCATGGTATGTATTATCAATAAATTTCCTAGAATTTTGCAATGAAATGAAAAACTTTTCAATCGAGTGAAAATACTTTTTTTATCATACTTGACATTGAATACATTTGGCAATATTTTTTTACTGATAGGTACCGAGAATTTGTCGCTACAATATCGAACATACATACTCGTAGTTTAAGATTTTTCATAAAAAGTTTCCTATTTTTCTCAGGTTTAACCCGACAGATTTTCTTGAAATTAAAAAAAAAAAAAAAATCATTTTTAAAATTTCTTCAAACGAAGAACCTTCTATTTTTCTTCTTTTTTTGTTGAAAATTTGCCAATAAAGAAAATAACTTATTCAAAATTATCTGCATTCCAACTACTATTGTACATATAAGTAAAGATGGAATTTTATTTAAACTGTCACCACAACACTGGTAGTCCTATTCCTATCATTGAAACTATTTAATATTATGAGAAACGGTACTACGCAACAACAAAATTCTATAAAAATCAGGGTCATGATTATTTAATATATAATATAATTATCAGAATATAATATAATTATCAGCAATTAGGTTAAAAATAATGAATTTTTTTCCCAGATCCTGAGGATCGATTTCTATGGATTTGAAAAATAATCAAATGCAACACGTCATTTGGTGGTTTTTGAGCTTTGCGCTCTAAACGGAATTTATTATTCCTTTGCTTTGGTGTCGACACTGTCGACACCAAAGCAAAGTTTTCTAACTGTCGATTACGTTGGGTATTTCCTGCCTAAGTTGATCTCTTGTTCAAAGTAGGTACATCATCTTCGAGGCAAAACCAAATTGTGTATAGACATACATAAACTCTCTTGGTAGGCTCTTTCTTGACTTGGCGGGGCAGAGCTCTGTCGAGCTCCCTATGAGATATAACAGGTGGAGTTTTAGCCTCCCCACAGCACACATATTTGTTACACAATCAAGTGCTGCTGTATACACACTTACCACTGCATTAAGTTGGTTAGTACACAACACGTTAAACCATAGCTCAAGCTGTCGGGCGGTATACAGGGTGTAATGCCATGTCACTATTATGGTAAGGTCCAACTTTTCACTGGTGGATTCTCAGAAATTTCTTTTAATTTTCATTTTAATATCTGATACAGGTAAATGATGTAATATAAAATTTGTAGGTACTCTCTAGTTAATTACAATTCCCAAGTTATATCAGGAGTGATGCTGTTTGTTGAATAATTTTGTGCAGACTTTTAGTTTCAACTTATACCTTAGCCGCGTTTTTCTTTTGGATTAAAAAAAAATTCTAGGTTCGGTTTTTCCCAATTATTTCCATTTTTTTCCAAATTTAGGGTCTCCACCATTCACGAAAGAAAAATATGTTTCGGTACTTTTAGAGATAAAAATGGAGAAATGAAAACAAACCAATAATAAAGAAATGGAAGCAAAAATTTTATAAATCCATTTTGGTGAACCAAACTTGAAGAAGATTTCTCCTCCTTTCGTTTTTTTCCAAAAGAAAAATGATATTCTTCCAATTCGTCCATTTTATTCCATTTGAATCCACTTTGGTTAGAAAGAAAAATACGGCTCTTATTTCATAGCCCCTTACACCCTGTATCGAGCCTCGCTATATAGATGTTATAGTTTTAATGTTAGCAAACATGAATAATTTATAAACCTAATTATTTACCTACTTTACTTGAAATAAAACCCGACCATCTTATCACTCGGCAGCAGATTTATACCTAAACACAGCACTGCCTGAACACTGTTTTAATTCTTTTAACAAGTTTTCTCATAAGCTAATAATTTAGTTGGAAGGATAGTACTTAAAAAGCTAAAAACTATTTCTTATTAAATTGTATTTACGAGAGGAAAAATGGGTATACTTAATAAAAAACAGTTGCTATACGTACTCCGATTTTAATTATATTTATATAAACTCGCAGAATACAAAAAAAAAAGTTCAATGAAATTTATTTAACTAAAAAAAACCACATAAATTAGATATAAATGAAACCTTTGAGTTGAAGACAAAGGTAGGAACAAATGGTTTGGCATACATCCTACGTCAGGTGAATCTACATTCTACAGGACAGCACTGTGGACTTTGATAGGACTGATAACAAATTTGAATTTTCAAGATAAAACCTACATTTAAAAAAAACTTATGAATGTGAAAGAGATGATCAATTTTCTTATCTGTGACACAGGTGAGATAGTCCTACTCCTACATGGCATGTTGCACTATTTACTAGGGACTCATGCAGTGATCTAAATTGAGAGGTTAGTTGATGGTAATGAAGTAAAAATATTCGAAGCTATCTTAAGATCCTAAAAAATAAATCGTGAGATTTTTTATTAATATGTACGTACATTTTTTTTTTTTTATCAAGGGAGGTTTTAAATTTCGTCAAAAGCCAAAGTCTACAAAAAGGGACGAATCTCCTCATAAAGCCAGTATTAAAAGGGTCAATTAATTAATCAAGTGAATATGATTGTGGTGAAGGAGATGGAAAGCCCGGGATAGAGTTGCCATCGTAGCTTTCTGCTGGAGAGGGGATTCCTTTCATCTGAGGAAATATTTGTTGAGTAAATAAAATAATTTCATCGTGTCCACCTTTGATTTAGAAATATTAGTGAAACTCGGAGACTGCGAATATACCAGGGACGTTATCAGGTTATGGAATATGGATAATAGAGATTTCTATGAGATTTCTTGTCTCTTATATGAGAGTTAACACTTCTACAGTTCATTTGAAGATCGAGAATGATCGCCCATAATAAGTGACATTTGTTCATAAAGATTATTATAGCTAGGAACTTAGGTAAAGGTTGAGGTATATAATTATGTAGGTACCTATGTACATAACTCGCATGTCATATTATTTGACAAGCAGGAAGAAACTGACTTAACCCGCAATCAGTACGGTTGTGAGAGAGATTTCTCTCACAACCGTATACATTACCGTGTACTGGATACGTTACAAAACCGAACCGTACTGATCCCGGGTTAAAACCGACTGAACAATATGAACATGCTGTCCGTTATTATGTTGAGATTTTCTTTCTTTTCTTATTGAGCACCTCCTGCACGTGCGTTAAGGTGGTAACGTGGAGGTCGGTGGTTTGAATCCCAAGAATAGCAAAAAAAATCAAGGCCCGTTTGAGTTTTTGAGACTAGATCACGTTAGTAAACTCATTGTAAGAAGAATCTTTGTTGAATTACCTAGTTTTAGCCATATTACGTTGATTTTTTTATCGGTGAGTATACCTATAATACCTACCTGAGCTTTACATTATTTAGTTATAAGTTGTACCTACCTTTACCCAGTACCACCCACTATTTACACTTTACACCCAACTTAGAGGGCTCAATTTCCAGTGGTTGTTTGCCTAACGCCCGGGAATATTCAACGTGCTATCTTATTTCCATCATTTATTCTTATTCAAGTATAAAAACAATGCCTACTTACTGACTGAAGCATTATTCGATGAATCTATTTATATCTAATGACACTATCATCATCGTCATAGGGTGGCGTCATCGTGAACGATGGTAGCCAGACAGTGGAGGATTGACTCAGCACTTCCACCATTGTCTTTACAAGGAGGCTCATAATTAATTGACAATGGCCCCCAGAACCATTCCAATGCTGGTCTACTCTCTGTTTATAGTCCCCCTGCCAGACTGCTGGTCTCCTCCCTGTTTATAGTCCCCCAGCCAGACTAACATTAACAAAATACGAAAACACGTGCAAGTACATATGAGTTGGAAATCATTGAAACGGAGGTGTACCTCCTCTATGTCCCCTGTTTTGCAATACCACCTCTGTATAACCACAAGTTTAGTAATTAATAAAGTGGGACAATCTAAATTAATTTCGGTAATGGCGAAAAATTCAAGGTACCTCATCCTACCTTTTCTTAACTGAAGTCATCCGGTAAATTAATTTTTACTTTAACATCAGGAATCCAGGAACTTGTGCAATTTTCCTAATGTTTCTCTTGACTGTAGCGTCTGTAGTGTATTATTAATATTATTATTGATAAATAACGTGATTTTAGTCAAGCAAAGCTTGGAGTTTGGAGTAAAACTTGAACATTTTTTAATTGGATAGAATAACTTCCAACTGAAGCATTCGATAATGTTAGGTATAAGCTGAGGAAGAGAGAAGAAACTATACAAAACCTTTCGTGTAATGAAATGATAACATCTAAGGTTATCTTTGAAATATTACATAGTATTATTATATTTTGTGTCATAACTTCATAAGTCATGTCATAACAGTGCATGATGTCTCCTTGCCAGTGCCAGCCTTATACCTACTATTACTCCCAATACTTGGGGGGACTCGAACTACCGTCCTTCGGGTTACGAGCTACGAGCTACTGAAGTCCTTTGGGTAGTAATACATACCTAATATCTATGTACCTACCTACATTGTCCTATGCTAAAGTTTGTTATTAGTTCCTCAGCGGAATGCAAAAGCTTCTGTAGAAGACAGTAATTTTTCACACTGCGTGTCTGGATTAACTTTTCAACCCAACTTTTTATAGGTAATATCCGTCCCTATGCCTATAGATACTTTACTCATTTTTCTTAGCTAATTTTTTTTTATACATTATTCAGCTGGAATATTTTAACAAGGTCGTCCGTTTGTAGTGGCTCGGGGAATGAGCTGATCTTCGATCGACAGATGAATCTTTATTTCTGTTCCGTGAAGAAGTTGGATTATTCTTTTAAAAATATTTTTCTCATTCCCCTGAAAAAAATCAAAATGGATTAATACCATAAAGTGCATATATTTTTTGAGTAACAAAATTATAATTATTGTATTCCTTAAAAATCCATGTTAATCCCTATTCCCTACTCCTGCTGGGTCCTTGAAGAATCGTGATGAGCAATCAAAGTTGAACCTTAATGAAGTTGGGCGCAAGATACAGCTCCTTCCCAGAAACGCGACGATTTTTCCTCTGAGCTTTTCTTATTAACATTTAATCCCTTGTTTTTTCCCAAAGTTTTTCTTTCCTTTTTAAATGGAGATGATTTTTTTAAGAAAAGAGAAAAATCGGATTTTTTTCTTTCTTTGGAGTCGAGCGGTTGAATAGCACAATTCTTGACAAGTATTTTTTTTGTGTGTTTCACTGAATGTACACTAAATTAATACTTCTCATGATATCAACATGAAACTTATAGAAAGTATCATGTAAAACATGTATTGGAATCAATCTATCCCTTTATAAATCAAGTGGCCCAGAAGATAGCTGATATACTCTCTCTCACTCACTCATTTATAATGAACGTAGCTCAACAATGGATAGACAACATGAGTCATGTTCTGATGGGTATTGCCTGCATCGCGTTGAGGACTTGAATCTGCTCCTTTTTATAATGAAGAGAAATGGAACTCACTCCTAAAAGTTGTCATATTTTACCAAATCACTTATGTAGGAGAAAATCAAGTTGTAGTCGACATTTAGGTTACTAATGAGGAAAAAATTCTATCCAAGCGCGATTCGCAACAAAACCTGCAGATTCGAGAATAAGTATTACCTATTAGGTACAGTTAACAGCTAGCATAGTATTGCAATTTTAAAAATAGTTTAGTCATTGGGCTACTTCTCCTCCATGTCATATCTACTACATCAAATTTACTTATTACAATTTGTATTTTCCCATACTAAGCATTGTAGATTGTAAATAAAAGTATCAAAAAAAAAAAAAAAAAAAAAACCTATTAGGAACTAGTTAGGAATACCTAAGAATTACTTTTGTTTCACTTTTTATAAATTGCGTATTGTACATATGCATTAGGATTCCGTCTGAAAATTCGAGTCCATGAGTACCTATCTGATTTTTCTGTCTAGTCGTTCCACCCCAAAGTAAATAGTCTGGAATTACCCATGGCCAGGAAGAAGGAAGAACTTAGTTTTCTCCGGGGTAGGAGAGAGCACGGCACGTTTACTTCTTCTTCTGCTTAAATATTTTTTTAAATCAAATAATTTTTCTTGCTATACATTTTTTCCACTTTATTTTTAATCCTTTGTAAATGAACGTTTTCATTATTAATCACGGCCGGCTCTTGTCTGCCTCAACTAAATTAACAACAATTAAAATAGATATTAAACTTGATGCCATCAGCCATAGGCCTTTGCACTGAAAGTTATTTTCCTCACGCGAGTAGCTGCTCAGAGGTATTTAAAAATAAAATATCTAATGAAGCTTTTCGCTAGAGGTTGGAAACTTGACTTGCTTTAGTAATGAAGAAAAGTGATGGTATTATAATTATTTTGGTCTTACAGAAAAGAAAAACTATAAAATGTCAGATGTTTTGTAAAGATACTGGATATTTAAAAACTTCATTTTTAGGGTTTTGTTCATATGAAGAAAAAAACCCTTTTAACGAGCACTTTTCCGTATGCCGCGCTGTTATTAGGCATAACTTTTGAACGGTTTAAGCTATCAAGCTGAAACTTTGATCTGTCCTATCGAAACGAAGCGACGCGCGACGCTAAAAATAATTTGAGCTCGACCGGGCCTCAAGGGTACCTTTGAGGGCCGCTGAACTGTTCTTTCAGGAACACGTCTTCAGCGTTTATATAGGTATGTAACTGTATCACATACCTATGTAGAATTTTGCGCTGAAGCACTTGGGTGGTTTAGCCTAATGGGTTAGGGCTCTTAGTTTTTCCCATTTTTTTTGTTGTTGTCCAATCAAGCTAAAATTTTCAGGGTCATTAATATACATGCTTAGATATTGCTGTAATTTTTTCTGACCATATAATGTTAAGAAACGTCAAGCTAGGCTAGGTTTTAGGACCTGTTGTCAACTTGAAAATATTGCCAAACTAGTGAGCACCGCCGGCGCAGGCCAATATTCCCCAGGAGGTTTTTTTTAAGTAGGTATACTAGCCAAAAGAGACTCTTCATGCCAAGCCGCCCGCCCGCCGATGGAATGAATGAAGTATTTCTAAATGGTAAACGTATTGCCCGTCAACATTTTCAGTAAAAATTTGCTCGTTTACCAGTCGGGCAGCCCCTCAAGACATGAACAGCCGCCCAGCGCGCTAAAATTACTTTTCCTAGTAGATTTTTTTCTCTTTCACTAATATTTTTTAATACATGAGAATATTTTTTAAACACTTTCGAGTGCTAATTTTTAATTGATGTTTTTCCATTAATTGAAAATTTCCTTCCATTTCATCATATTTTTCTGCTGTAAGAAATGTAAATATTTATTTAAGCATATTACTTTGGTAATTTTTTTAAGAGTAGCCTGTTTGTAGGAATTAAAAATAATATCTGATATTTTTCTCTCGTCTGAAGACCAACTTCACCTAAGTATAGGTACTATGCTCATGATAGGTAGTAGGTATAAATATATATACCTACAAAATCATATAACTTACTTGCTCATCATTTCAAGTTGAAGCTCTCTAATAAATATTGAAAATGTGATTGTTTTTCGTCAAGTACCTATTTGATACCTAATATATGTGTATACATAATACGAGCTGTTTAACCCGTGCTTCGCTACGGTAAAGCACGCACTAGTACGGAGAAAACTAGAGATGAGTGAGTATAAAGTAAGTGACTTTCACATTTATAAGTATAGATATCTATCTATACTTATAATTGCAAAAGTCACTTACTTAACACACATTGGTCTCTGTTTCTCCGTACTGGTAAGTTCTAGGAGGCTAAAATTTGTAATGTTGTTGCCTTTTATGCCTGAGGAGAGCAATTTTTTTATTTTCAACAGTCCAACTGGGGCAAACATTTTAATCACTCTTTCCATACCAGTACATTTTCACAGGGTAAAATTTTGTGTGTAGGTTCGTTTTAAGTTATTAATGTGCAGTAGAGACCACGGTTTAAACAGCTCGTACTGTATTTTATGACTATAAAAGGTAGGTATTAACTGCTGGTATATTAAAAAAAAAAAAAAAAAATAGAAGACAAATGGATATAAAAATAAACTGCCAATTTATGAACACAATCGCTAGATTCTGAGATTTTTTACTGAATCTCTTGTGTCTACAAACCAATCCTCCTCAAATTTATTTTACATGGAATAATACAATTTTTCCTACATTCTATATATTTTACAACAAAAAAATCTATACCGGCAAGTCAAAGACCTTTATTTTGCACTTTTCCTTAAATTTTTTCTTTAATATCACTGCTCAACAATGATTTTTTCAATAAAAATACTAATACTTTGTTAAACGCTAATACGCATATTAATAATTATTATGTACATACAAAAAATTATAAAAATCATGTATTGTGTACCATTCACGAGTTATTATATCAGTAATTTGTGTTATTATATCAAAATTTTAGTGGGTAGCGAAGAATCATAGGACTTTTCCGTATCTATTTATACTTATAATAGACTTTTCAGTATCCTAATAATATCTTATTTTTGCCTATGATGTCGTCACTGGTCGCTGCTCACATTAAACAGGTACCTCATTTTGCCGCGCGAGGTATGAGTAGACCCCGAATATCCAAGTACAGAGCAGAAGAGATCGTACGAACCCAGGTCACCGTGCGTACAATTCCTAGCGCGCTAACTCACTCGGCCACGGTGACTATGCTGAAAGCGTTTAAGTAAAAAGTTAGAGGTGAGGCGCATGGTCTGTATCTCCAAGAACCGCTAGTGCGAAGTTCATCAATTTAAAATGGGCCCATTTACATCTACAATACGTCTTCTACAAGTAGGTATACAGGGTGTCTCATTTTAAACGGACCAGCGCGATTACTCTAAAACTATTGATTCTACAGAGAAATTATTTTGACCAAGTGTTCCTTAAAACTAGGGAGGAAAACTGATGGTGACCTCGAATATTTTCTCAAGGTCGTTCTTCTAGTGGATGTACAAATTGAACAAATCTAGTAGATATAAGTAGGAGTATGAGGGAACTAAGTAGATGTACATAAATAGGAGTATGCATGCATCTGAATCTTAATATACAACTAACGTATAAAATAAATATATAAAGAGTTGTAACCTAACTCTTTTCGTTTCGAAACTCTCTGTCATCCTCAAAAGAAATGCATTAAGAATGGAGGAGATGTAATGAAATAAAATTAACTCAATTAGAAAAAAGAGCGAGAAGGACGATGAGATGAGAGTACATTTAGAAAAGTGATGGCGCGGAGATGCACTTGATATTTTTTGTGCTTACACTAAAGTTTAATGAATTGAATTAGAAAGTTAAGATGAGTGAAGAGCTTGGCAATCACTGGAACATCGCAACTCTTTTGTGATATGGCTCGTCAACAACTCCTAGGGGTTTTATTCTAACCTGAGCTTGAAGTTTATTCATTGTGTTCCCGTGTTTGTGGACATGGAACGAGAACTTTTGTATCGTGTTGTAATGGCCGGCATCTGAATGCTGAGTTTCATCATGACAATTTCACAAGTTAGTCCACTGGCGTAACATCTACTCCTACAAACATTTAAATCAAATATGTATTAATTAAACAGACCAAATGGATATGCATTAATTGTATGACCATAAAATAAATGTACTTTTATTAAAGCTTCATCGTCTGGAATGGCCTAGAAAAAGAGAAGTTATAAAATTAAGATTCTGCAGAAATTGACAAGTTCAATGTCATTGTTGGACATCACTACAAAATATACATATCATTGATAGTTAGATAACTTCCTACCTGTTTTTTTTTCATCTAGTCACTTTCACAATTTTTTATTATACGAGGTCTGTCCCGAAAGTTCGTATAAAAATGAAATAAAAATTTTATATTACAATTAATCGGGTAATTCAATTTTGTCTCCTTCAAAATACTCTCTCTGGGACACAATGCACTTCTGCCATAGCCGTTTCCACTGTTTGAAGGTTTCTTAAAAGTCCTCAGTTTGAAGGCTTCTCAGCTGACTCGTCGTTGCTGTTTTAATGGCCTCAACGTCCCCCAAATGCCGCCCCTGAAGCACGAATTTTGTTTTTGGGAATAAAAAGAAGTCACAAGGTGCCAAATCCGGTGAATAAGGGGGGTGTTCAGTCGCTATGATCGAATTGTCAGCCAGAAACTCATGCACAACGAGGGGGTGTGAGCGGGGGCATTGACATGGTGGAGGATCCACCGCCCCTCTCGCGCCAAATAGTTGTTTTGTTCAAAGAAAGCTCTTCAGACACCTGTCTGACGGTTAAACGACGGTCCTGCAGGACACAGGATCGAATTCTTTCCACATTGTTAGAAGTGCTGGAAGTGGAAGGACGTCCTGACCGAGGGTCATCTTCGAGACTTTCTCGGCCCTCACGAAATCTTTTTAACCACTTGTGGACTGTTGGTTCCTTGAAAACATCATCTCCATAAACTTGGTTGAGATCATTAAAAATTTCGCGGCCATTCTTGCCGAGTTTCGCGAGAAATTTGATGATGACGCGCTGTTCTTGAATGACTGAGAGCTCCGACGCCGACGAGTGGTAGAGAGAGGGGTCACTTCACAGGTACCGGGACGATCCAGTTTTTATCGTAAGGCGATCGAACGCACACTGAGAATTGTTTGGATGTTGTAGAAGGGGAAATTGCCAGAACACTTTTATACGAACTTTCGGGACAGACCTCGTAGTATTAATATTGTTAATACCTAGATCCTCTTTGGGGCCCAAATAAATGTATGAATTCATAAACAATTCCACAGGGAAAAAGAACCAAGAAAGAAAGCTAATTTCAGGAATGCGGGAATGCAGAAAGAGGAATATTGAGCTCAAGCCCACTGAGCTTTTAATTGTAAAAAATACATAACCAGGAGGATTAAGTACTGGAGCAGAAAGAAATATTCCCGGCGAAATAAAAAATACAAAAGTCAAGAAAGACAAAATTCCGTTCTGTTATTTTCCTACTGATCTGTTGTCTTATTCATTTATTCATGGCTTCTAGAAAGTGCTTAGATCCTTTTAATTTCGCATGAGTACTCTAGAATAAAATGAAAATCTGGTGGTGGTTGTTATCGGAATGAAAGATTGTGAAAAAAACATGATAAACTAAAATAATCTCATTTTCAACTGTCAAACTCTTATCCTAGTTACTAGTAGGTATAAATAATACATGTGAGTATATCATTATGTACTATATAAAGCGTATTTTATACTCACCAGTTAGTGAGTGGGTGTACTATTATGTTGCATGCAGTTACATTGAGCAGGGAAGTGGGCATAACGAAAATGTAAACTCCTCACTTGCCTGCTCATTCCTTAACATAGGTGGTTCTAGCCTTAAATTTTGATGGAGGTTGGAGGTGGTTCTAGCCTTAAATTTTGATGGAGGTTGGAAAATATGCTGGTCAGCTTGTTCTAGCGGTAGCATGCTCTAGGAAAGTACCTGCTACCTACCTAAATACCTAACTTTGGCTATTCAAACATACGAAGACAAAATGATTTTTTTACAAATTGACAATAAATTCGTAGTGTTGAACCCCCATAAAACCGATTCAACGTATCAAAAGATCTTTTGAAACCTTCAAAAGAGACTTACCTACTAGAGATTATACATAAAGTAGAAATTTTTAGTGTCTTGGAAACTGATTCAAAACAATAAACTGTAATTTTTGCTCTGCTCACTTCTGTTAATATTGTGAACACATCAAAATATATCTTCGTAATTAAATACGTCATGTTGGATTTTTTTCCAATGGACCGTATTCACAAAAAGGAGCAAAAGCTTTTCCTTGCAAAATCGGAAGAACTGCTTCAGTCGGTACTTATAAAGTTTTGAGAGCTATTGCTCTTAAGGGGTTGTCTGTTTACAATACCACAGCCCAAGCGGTAACAGATATTGGAGTTTTAATGCGAGTTTTTAAGTTAGAGGAGCTAATGAGCTAATAAAAGGAAGAGGTCAGTTATATGAATATCGATGTATCATTTACTTGTAAAGAAGGAAAAGATTTTGCTTTATATTACAAGGAAAGCAATTGATGCTCTCAAAACTTTATGAATACCGACTGAAGCAACTCCTTTGAATTTTGCAAGGAAAAGCTTTGGCTTGTTTTTATGAACACGGCCCAATATGTTTTCTTCAAGTGCTGGCTTTTCTCTTTCTACTATTCCACTCCGTCTCCTTCTGGTGTAGTGCCACTGTTGCTTGGTTTGTTTAATCCCAGATTAAATTAGTATTCTTGAATATATTTTATATAAAAAAAACAAAAGAAGAGCGAGGTCGCGCGGGAGCTGGGAGAGGGGAGGATGTTGGAACAAAGGCGGGATTAAATTGTTATTGGAAACGGCGAGAGACAGTGACGAAGCATAGTCAAGTCACCTCCAACATTAGGAAGCCCTTTGAGCTTACGAGTTCAAATCATGGTCGAGGCAGCATTTTATGACAAGGACTTTCCACTACTGAAATACTGGAATGACAGGCTGTGGTATTTACTAACCGGGATTAATGCTAACGAGGTTCGAGGATAGTTGAATCTCAAGGGATTTAGCTTAAAAGTTTTTACCCAGAATGGTGTCTGCCTCCACATTAATTAATTTCCATTGTGAGGCGCCTCTGGCTTTACAACAGAAAGATCCAAAGCCATTCTCAGACCAATTTTTATTCATTGATAGAAAAGACCCTTGTTTCAATAAAATCTTGGTTGATTTAGACCTCCACGGATCTTGAAGTTTACTTTCGGATCTTGGTGTAACAAAATGATGTAAGGTTCTTGGTGACAATTATTCAGTGTAATTCTTCATCTGAAAAAAAATATATATCTATACATATGAAAGGTCAGCACTTGTAAGATAATATCAGAGATCAAACATTCACATCCAATATAATATGTACAATTTTATTGTACATATACGTATTTCATTTTTTTCTATTTTTGGTCTTCTTTTTTATTGCGGTGTGCAATAACAAAGGATTTATTTGGTGCTCTAAATCGGATGGTAGGCATAGGAAACAATTGGAGAAGTGCCGACGTACAGAGGAAATAGTGTTTATCCACAAGATCCACCACTGGTGGAAAAGACGCTGCTAGGACGGGAGGTATCTTACCCCCCAGTGGAAAAGCATGAAGAGTTTTATGCTTTTTTTAATCTTCCAATGGAGGACGCTCTGATTAAACAGGATTAATTGAACCTTCTTATTGTAATTTAAAAAGCTCTTTCCTTCTGAGACAAAACAAGAGGGAGTTTTGGTGATTCTGTTTGTTTTGGGACTAAACTTTAGAAGAGATAATTAATATTCCATTGCATTCGAGCTAGAGATTCTGGCAGTTTGATTTGATTTCACTATTATTAAATTGATAATTTCATACAGAAAAACAATAAAAAATCTGGTGTAAACATCACACGACTTTTCTCATCCTATTAGGAATGGGAACGGGACCAAAAGCCACTGGTGACAGAATGCGGCCGATTTCAACCAAAAGTTTCGTGTTTCGCCTGGTGTATAAAATTAATTTCCATAATATCAAATTTCAAGTGTCTAGCTCTAACCATTCTCGAGATATCGTGTTCACACACAGACATACACACACACACACGGACGCACAGGCCTATGGCCGTGAACAACTTTTTTGGTGTCCTGAGGCTTCGTCCTGAGATTCGTCCAGAAATGTGAAAAACTGGGTTGGTCAAATGTTCGAGGAAGACAATTCTTTCCTTATTATAGGATAAGGAAAGTAAAAAGACAAAGCCGAAGAGAGAAGGAACAAAAATACCTAAATTAAAGAATAGGTACATCAATATATGTACCTACAAGACCTAACCTAAATTGGTAATATTGTTCCAATTTAACAATAGAGGTAAACCTCAATTTAAATATCTCAAAAACCCTTTCTATACTTATTAAACTGACAGGCTAAGTTTAAAGATAAAAATAGGCTTTATTGTAGAGAATTTTTTTTTGCAGTTTTAAATTCAAACTTCCTATAGAAGCCAGCGTAGGTGACGCGTTGAATACACCAGTTCTCGTAAGCTCACTATGTTAAGCAACATACAGCAAGGCGAAGACTTAGTGGTTGAGAGAGCGTAATGTGCAATGGGTGAGGCGGTTTGTTAGTTTCCTGCGAAAAGACATCGATGTTCATGAGACCTATTAGTAATAAAAATACTCTTCATTGGAAGGTAGGTACCAGGCGAGTTTAATGCTTAAAGCATTTTCTACCACCTAACCCACAGAATCTTATTAGTATATGGTCCCAAACTCAAATTTGAACCAACGGATCCCTACGCTACCTGGATTACTAACTGATGCACGAAGCTAAAAACGTTTTTGAATGTTTAAGCTTTGAACGTTTGAGGGAGCAGAAATTAATATTTCAAAATGCCTGGAAATCAAGAGAGTGTTCAAAGTCCACGCTATTCCGCATCCACGCAAACTTTAAACTCTAACTTTTGGGAGGGTTCATCAAAAGCCACATGTACTCGTATGTTTGTTTACCTATACAATTATACGTAAACACTAATTGAATCGAAACCCAAAAGCGACTATCCAAATAATTATGATGATGACTTTTTTATGTACCTAAGTGAATGTTGGGGAAATGTTCCGTTAATCGCACCAGCTAGGAAGCTCCCAAATCGCACTACCACTGATTAAAGCTCAACTCGATATTTTATTTTATGGAGCTAGCTATCTAGCTGAACAAAACCTACTTCCAAAATGATGCAAAAAGTAATAAAAACATTTTTCATTTCCGTTTTATCAGTGAGCGGCAAAAGTGAATAAGAGGTAGGTACCTATATTTAAGAAGTGCCCTAGCCAACATAAAATATATATTATGTTCAATGCTGCATGCTTAATGTTGCCTCATTGGAATTTCATCTTCAGGATCCTCGCATTGTAAACACACATCTGCGGCGCAAAGTACAAGACACCCAACTCTAAACTTTGTGCACAGAAATAAAGCTTATTAGAAAACTTTTTGTCCGGATTATTGCAAAGATTTATTTCACTGAATGTCTTACTAGCAGGGTCGTGGGAACATTAAGAAAACGCAGGTTACCTTGGGTAAACAGAGCATGATCATAACTTTGAAAGCCAGCAGGGATACACAGGGAGAAGTTGTTTCAGAATACACATCACTTATTATCTGAAATCTCTCTTCTCAAACACACATGGGGCAACATTCTACAAGTGTAAGAAAATGTATACAGGGTGAGCGAGAAAAGTCTATTTAAATTTAAATAGGAGAAAATTTCTCCATCTAAATATTTTGAAATGCTAATTATGGACACAATACTTCTTTATGAATGGCAATCATATTTTTCGTCATTCTACTATCACTAGAATCAGAGATTTTTTACTATATCACCTGTATCTACAAAAGTTTTCCATCGATTTTGTTGAAATTTGTTTTATGTGGTAAAATACCGTTCTTCCTACATTCTAGGTTCAACAAAAAAATCGGTATTGGAAAGTCAGAGACCTTATTACTTCCGATAACCCTTTCAGAACCAACCTATACAGTTGTGATATCCAACTTGGGGTCCCTATTTCGAATGGATATTTCTTTTCGATTGCGTTCAGAACCATCTCGCATGATTGTGAACATTATTTTATTTGGTTTGAACCGGTCAATTAACTATTGTTTCCAGTTTTGATGTTTTTGATACTGTGTGACCAGACCTCCAAGCAGTGAAGAAATTGATTTTTTGGTAAGTTGAAATTATTGTTTTAATTATTTTTATTGCATAATGTAACTAAGAAGAATATATTAATTTATTTTAACTGTCTTTCATGTGTTCTCAAAGTTTAGCTGTCACAATTGTTACATTTGGTTCTAGAATACAAACTGCTTGTTGCAGATGATGGAGAACGTTGCCAGTGATCCATTTGGAATAGCAGACCTAATCAATGGAGACATTGCAGATTGCGAATTTTGCAAAGACATTGATTACGAAGACGAAGTCATCACACGTGATGGTCTGGTAGTATTCCTACCTCCTGTTGAAGAAATGTCATTTTCTGTTGCACCTCCGCTTCCTACTGCGAATATTGGTCAGGTAAAAGTGATATGTTCCAAGTGCAACGCACACCTTTGCCTCAGCAAAGTTTATTGGGTTTTATACTAGAAAAAACTTGGTTCAGACGATCAGAGAAAATGTATTAAATGTATTTTTTTGATTTTTTTTTTTCCAATATATCTATCTACCTATGTTTGTGTCGTCTTTTTTCATTCAAAATTTTTCATTTACAATTTGCTTAATTTCTTGAAAGGAAAGAAAGCAAGTTTTTTTACATTTCTAATCAATGTTTTTAGGTAGGTATTATAATAGAGTACAAATTTAAAAAAAAAATCTTCCGGTTTGTAGAACACCCTGTAAGAAATGAACAGCTCTGACAATTTTCCTCTATATGTCCCTAGAGATCACTTTTATTGTATTAGGTATAACATACTTACAATGTACACTATAAGTTTTCCAGTACAAAGTGTTGCTACATGTAAGGTACCTACATAAATATTAGAATAATACTCAATTCATAAACTAGTTATTTAAATATGAAGTTAAACAAAATATCTATAAAAATTATACGAATATTGAGGAGGTAAGAATTTCGAATTCAAAAAAGAACATGCTTTGAATTTAAGTGCGACATTATTGCAGTCTAAATATTCTGTAAAAAATGATACGAACGGACCATTACTTTTTTACTTTCCTTATCCTATTATAGGAAGGAAAGTAATGGAATAACCCAAAAAAATTACAACGGATATAAAAATTACTTTTTTGAAATCAGAAGAGTCTAATTCTAATACGTCCAGAAATGTTATCAGTTCAATGAAAAAAAAACAACCGAAAACAATACTTTCTATGTATACCTTATAGGTAATAGAAAGTAAAAATGTTATAATATTTCTGTTAATCAGTGATATAAAAATACACATTGAAGAATTCTGCTCTATTCGGTAGAACTGATTCAATTACAAGCATGTGTAAGACATACAAACAGTATCACTCCCAGATAACGCGGTGAAATTGTTTGTTTTATTTTTTTGGTGTGAAAATTGAGTCCTGAATCAAAATAAGTGCTGTCAACTTGTCACTCGGACTCAAAACAAAGAGCTTGAGGTGTCGCCAACTAACCTCAACAAGCTGATTTAATTAGAAAAATCCACAATGTAGTACCTTTCACCAGATGGGGCTGACGTCCTTCTGGAAGGACGTCAGCCCCATCTGGGTTAATAATTATTTATTTTCCTATATGCTATATTTTATATGTAACTATGTAATGTAAAGGAAATGTACAATAAAACACATTATTATTATTATTTAAAAAAAAGAGCAACCTTGCATTAGTAAAGTAAGAAGTATCAATGAATCCCATGAATGTTTTCCTGTTATTAATAAGTAAAGGACACAATACCCGTACATTTCTATACGACTCTGAGTCGAATTTTCAATACAATAGGTAGCTGTATAATTGAGCGTTTGAAATTTCAAATCCTCCATCTTCATGGAAAGTATAATTCCACGACAAAACATTATTTTCCACACAAAATTTTGTCCTAATTTCGAAAAGAATATTTTAGCTTTTTTCCAACAACCTACCCACCGATCTCATTTTGCTTTGACATATTATAATGAAGATCATTATGAAATTTAAAAATGCTAGCTTAGTACTTATTATTTTCTGTCTGCGTATACGTTAGGAATGCACAATGTAAAAGATACATCTTATAGGGTTTTGATATTGCTATAGAGGGCTAAGTCTAATAATAATGAGCCATTATAATATAATTACCATAAGTCTGAAGGTGAATAATGAATTATTTTTTATGCATTGCATATTTTTTCTGTTTAATATTTTATATTTTAAACTCTGCATAAAAATTAGAAAACAGGTGAAATTGTTAATGTTTTTTTTTTTATCTAGGTAACCGACCTCATAACAATTAATATAATTATAGATTAATTCTTGGTATGTTGACATAACTACCTAGGTTGTTTGGCTAGGGGCTAAGGGCATGGTAGCCAAAGCTCGATCGATAGTGGGCTTTGATTTATGTGTAAAGGGTATATTTTTTCCCGAGAATATCTTATACTAGTAGTTCTGTGAACTGTAGACCTCACACAGATTCAACTATCGCATTATAAATGTTCAATCAAGCATGAGGACATCGAGACCTTTCATTCAATACCCCACGCGATAGGTTTAGGTTTTAATTAAAAATATCAACCGTCCCTTTTTCGATTTTTTACCACAGTGCGGCCCCCTTAGCTTTCACGATCACCAAATTTCACTACTGAACTCAAATACATTTTCTCAACGACTCTAAAGAATTTTAAGAGCTTTGCTGGTTTCAATAAAAATAGAAAAATCGTTTTCAATTTTCACCAAAACAGCCCTCATTTGGAACTAAGTGAACTAATTCGGCCTAAAAACTAAAGGTATTTATTACAAATGCACTATGTAAAACACTAATACGCACAAACATACAAAATTTCATTAAACTGATTCATGGTAGAGCACAATGCATAACTGATTTCAATTTCAGGCGTTCATAAGAAGAAGACCTTGGCGTTTAGGAGATGACGTGATATTGAACGCTGGGAACCTTTCCCCGTAATATGATACTGGTTTCATTCATGTACTCGATGACGTAAGACTTGGGCCCATTTTATGTTTTTTATACGCCCGCCACGAGTGAACGCCCCAGCTGCAGCCAGGCAGACTGTGCTTTGCTGAGTTTCTATAGGCCATTCCGCATCATACCTAGGAGCTGAAATTTTTGTACTTTATGACGTAAGAAATAAAAGGATAGCTCCCCTAATAGGGTTCGAAGCACCCCGCCAGCTCTTACCTATTTTTAATAATTTGCATAACTCTTGTTCTCCAAACATTACCATAGTTCTTCCTAAGTCAAGAAAAAATATTAATAATGAATTTGAGCTCAAAAAATCTTTTCCTTTTTACACAAAAAGAGAGTTGCAGAAAAAATAAAGACAAGATAATTAAAGATGTCGACGAAAAAGTAACGTAAGACTTCATTTTTTTCCAGCTTTATGCATGAAGAAAAGAAAAATTTAAGCTCATGGATTGTTTACAAAGCTTAGGTACTTTTTTCCCTTTTCTTTTGATAAATGAATTATTAAAGCTCAAAGATATTTGCGATATCATGACGTCATTAGTGCTTTCGCTACCCAGGTGTTTCAGTATGTAGAAATAGCTTTGTTCATTTTGTTATATAAGTAGAGAGAGATATAGTAGAATGGGTAAAATAATGATCAATTACCGAAACTATCGAAAATTTCGGGTGTTTCCATTACTTTTCTCTTTATCCTCATCAATAGTTGAAGGTAATGGTTCATCATTTTTTTACCGCCTGATTCTCAGACTTCTAGTAATACCTATGTACATTTGTGTTCACATTCACTAATGAGGAAACATACATGGATTGGTCGGAAGCCCATCACTCTCAACATCACGCTGCCTGTACTGTGTACACTGTACAGTACATAGATAGGGGTAGATGCTTTGGGCCAATGTCGGGTAGAACCTCTAACAAAACCACTAAATTGGTCCTTTAAAATTATTTTTGCATACCTAAAGTTCAACACCAAAAGCTAGTATGCTAGTAAGGCTAAAAGTTCAGCACAAGTAGCTAGTATGCTAGTAAGGCTAAAAGTTCAGCACAAGTAGCTAGTATGCTAGTAAGACTAAAAGTTCAGCACAAGTAGCTAGTATGCTAGTAAGGCTAAAAGTTCAGCATCAGTAGCTAGTATGCTAGTAAGGCTAAAAGTTCAGCACAGGTAGCTAGTATACTAATAAAGCTAAAAGTTCAGCACAAGTAGGTAGCTAGTATGCTAGTAGGGCTAAAAGTTCAGCTCAAGTAGCTTGTATGCTAGTAAGGCTAAAAGTTCAGCATCAGTAGCTAGTATGCTAGTAAGACTAAAAGTTCAGCACAGGTAGCTAGTATACTAATAAGGCTAAAAGTTCAGCACAAGTAGCTACTAAGGCTAAAAAGCTTTCTTGAAAAACTCTCATCATATTTAGGCGAAAAAGAAATGAGAGAGAGAAGGGGAGAGAGAGAGAGAGAGAGAGAGAGAGAGAGAGAGAGAAAGAAAGAAGGAGAGAACAAATGAATGACTTAAAAAATACAATTTGGAATGTTTTTACCTGCAGAAAAAGAAGTGAAAGGTTAAAAGGGCTCAAGTCCCCATTACGATTTTTTTCTTCCGAGATCATTAACGTAAAGGACATCTTCAGCCTTGAGCCCTGACTGTCTAAGTTGCGTATTTAAAATTCAATTAACATAAAAAGATAATATTTTTATATTCATAAAATGAAAAGAAAAATCTGCTATAACGAAACCATATTTTAACTAAGGAAGGAAAAGAAATGAGCACAATACCTAAGATTTAATCATCTTTAACATGCTATCTCCGGCCGAAGCTTAGAGACACAGTAGATTTTTTTTGTTGATTTTTACCTTGAATCATTCTCACTTATCAGACGTATTAGGAGGTCTAATAGATAGGTAAACTATCCATTTGTATACAACACTAACCACAAGCATTTGAAGTACCTGATGTTCTATGTTAATGGAATATAAAAATTACGAAACAAACAAATATATTTACTACCAACTATATGCAAATAAAATGTAACCACTCTCCCTCCTAATGTTTCAGAGAAATCCTTTTTCCCCTTCTCCTATCTGCATAAGAAACCCACAAGAAAGCTCTACAGTTGCTATTATCTGATGAGGGGGAGAAATCTTACCTACCTCATACATAAATGAATCACTGGTAGTGATAAGAAATCATCAATAATTCAAGAACATGTAATCAGTGGTTGTTTTCTACGTGTTAGCACATTTGAATTGAAGAGAGAAAAACAATACTTTCCTTGTTATAGGATATCATCATACGGTGGCGTCATCGTGAACGATGGTAGCCAGACAGTGGAGGAATGAGTCAGCACTTCTACGTCTGTCTTTACAAGGAGGCTAATAATTAACAAGGGCCCCCAGAACCAAGCCAATGCTGGTCTACTCCCTGTTTATAGTCCCCCAGCCAGACTGATAATATTGTTTTTTAATCAAATAATTTTGTATCAATGAATATTTTTTTTAGTGCAAATAAAATTGAATTACCATTGAATACTTCACAGCCGTATGACTATTAATCCTTTGGTTTACGTGTGAGGATTGAGCACATCAAGCAACATGAGAATGTAGTATTCTAGTTCATACTCGTTCGTACCTAACAGCAATGAAAAAAATTCATCTACTTTCAAAATTCGATACCCTACTTAGGTATGCTGATAATATGTAGTTAGATCCTAGAGATCAAACACCTCGGCCGAGGTGTGAAGAACGCCTATACAAAGAAAGAGACAGCCCGGCAGAGTGTAAGGTTACGGAAAACATAGTTCCCATGCATTTCATGTACTTTCAGCCAGCGAAAAGTGCAACATGAATTTCAAATATTGCGATTTTTATTGCAGAAATGGACTCTACGTTGAAAAATAAACTGATTTGACTTTTTGTTTGACTTCCTAGACCAACGGGAACCCTATTTTCGAGACCCCCCAACAATCGTGAAAGACATGAAAAGATTCATAATTTTTTTTTTTTTTTTCTGTTTTTTTTCATACGGATCCTTTGAGACCCGACTTCGTGTCTTTAACTTGGCACTGAAGATTAAGTGAGGTGTCTAAAGTGATCAAGATAAAATGGAGATGAGCCTGGACCAAAAAAAAATTCTAAAATATAACGGGCGGCCTATTTGGGCGGCCTCGGGTTTTGGGAGCCCAAATCGGGAATTGAAGGATAATAATATTCTTAAGTGGTATCAAATGAAAGATCTTGATGAGCAAATACCAAATTTATTGATTTTATTCCTTCATCCGGTCCACTGGGTGGCACCTGGTGGCCTTTTCATTTTCCTTGGCGGGTAGGTACTCGTACCTTCGAATCCTTAGCTTAGTGGTCAGATCTTGGCCAGTGTGTATTTTTCGAGATGACCTCGCTCTCTCACTGCAAAATTTTAATGTTTAAGTTTCCAAGTATTAATTTAGTTAGTTCATTTTCCGTCCGTTTCTTTAGAAGATAACTTTGTCTATTGGTAGCATGCTCGACCTCCCACCCAGTCAGCATGGGTTCGAATCCAGGCAGGGACGACAATTTTTAGGTCTATATATTCAATTTGAGCTTAACGTTGTTTTGTTTTTCCGATCTTTATATTTGATCTTCATGACGATCCCATTACCCTCGCGAGGAAAATTTTAGTAGTTGCAGAATTCGCCAATGACCTGTGGCGGCATTACGAGATTGATTTTGGACAATCATGGTTGGATGGAGATAAAATATGATGAATTAGCTCTCATAATATCGATGCTACTCACTAAAAGTTGTGACAAAGTAGTGACTTTGGCCTAGTGGGTAGAATACTAGGCTTGCACGCACGATGACTTGGGTTCGGTCCCCTTCAAGGAAGTTTTTTTTCTCTGTCCATTATGTCCGGGGTACACTCATACCTCGTGATGTATTGATAAGGGACGTCACCACCGAGTTCTCTCCCGCTCATGGTTTTATCAACACCAAATTGTCTCCCGTCGCGTCGCTTGCATTTTTACCTGATTTTATACCTACATAGTTTAGGCCTAGCATAAAATTTATAATCGAAACACCTAGGAATCATTGATATAGACTTGAGGCATGGCCTTCTCTGTATTTTTCCTAACCCTATGATAAACCCAAGGCATGGCCTTCTATATATTTACCTAACCCTACTATAAACCCGAGGCATTGCCTTCTATGTATTATCCCTAACCCTAGTATATTCCTGAGGCATGGCCTTGTATGTATTTTACCTAACCCTACTATACACTGAAGCCATTGCCTTTCATTAGTTAGAGATTTTAAAGATTTCCTTTTAAAAGGCCAATTATTATATAAAAATGATAATTTTATAGTTTTCATTTTCTTAAATACCTAATGTAAAAAAGCATGGTCTCATTTCCGGGAGAGTTACTCGTGGTGACCCCTGTAACAAGCCGGAGAGAATTCGGGTAAGAAAAGATCAACGGGAGAGAACTCATTACCTCACCTTGATAAGGTGATTACAAATTAATTTATTTGGCATTTGTAAATCCAGGTGTTTTAGTGTCCCTCATGTGGAGTATAGAATCAAAAGGTCTTGCATTGCAAATTTATATATTATTTACTCACTTTGGGGACTCAGGGGGCCAAATCTGTGATCCAAATACATATTGACCTTCGAAAAATTAAATACGTACTGCTAAAACTATATCTTAAAAAAAGACAACTTGGTACATTCACATTTTCCCAGCTTATTTACTTTTGTTATTCATAATGTTTCAGTAGTGTATGAACCTATATTTTCGTACAAAAAGAACTGATATCCCCCCAAAAACACCACTTCGTGGTTAAAAAAGAAGAACGCCTCACTCAAAAGAATGATTATAATTAGCTAAAAATAAATGATATCAAATTGAGAACACCTTACCCCCTCTCTTTCTATATCTCTGCACTCCTCTCTGAATTTATTCCTCTTATGTTTATCTTTCTGTATCCTTTCTAGGGGTCATCCCAAACTTGATTTGTCTTTAAATTTACTTGTTGCACGGCAATAAAAAATGGCGGTCGGGGTATAATTTTCTCGATTCAAATCAAATAAGTTCAGAAAAATCATACTCCGACCGCCATTCTTTATTGCCGTGCAACAAGTAAATTTAAAGACAAATCAAGTTTGGGATGACCCCTAGAAAGGATACAGAAAGATAAACATAAGAGGAATAAATTCAGAGAGGAGTGCAGAGATATAGAAAGAGAGGGGGTAAGGTGTTCTCAATTTGATATCATTTATTTTTAGCTAATTATAATCATTCTTTTGAGTGAGGCGTTCTTCTTTTTTAACCACGAAGTGGTGTTTTTGGGGGGATAGGTACCTACATAAAAAATATTATTATAAAAAAATTCTAATAAAATAGTTTAACAACTAGGATGCATGTAATCTAGATTTTCCACAATAAAAACAATTGCAAATAAATTACAAATCACCTAAAATATTATGTAATGTGTTTTTTTATTCAGCTAGATACATTAATATAATATTAACGAATATGTGTACCCCTAATTCGAGTGAGAAGGCTTCAATAAAATTACCTTCAACTACACCACTGAGCTTTCAGATGTGATGTTCCAGAAATTTGAGGTATCTTAAGACACAAGGAACGTTTGATTTACATAATTCAAATATCACATCTCCAAAATCTCCTCAGATGGAATTAGCGAGGTGAGAAATTTCCACTAAAACATTTGTTTCCTGAGCGCGCGGGTTGATTAAAAATGTATTGCCACTTTCGAACTCACCTTTGCTGTAATGGGACATTTATTCTTGAGCTGACTCACCCAGAATATCTAGATCCGACATTAAAATGCACATGGAAGCTTCATATTATTTCTCATTTGAATTAAAAGGTAGGTATAGCTTTGTAAACACTGACTCCACACAGTAGTCACTGTGGCAGAGCGAGTTAGCGCGCTAGGCATTGCACACATGGTGACCTGGGTTCGATTCCCAGCGGGGGAGGATTTTTTCTGCTCTGTACTTGGATGTTCGGGGTCCACTCATACCTCGTGAGGAAAAATGAGTAGTTACTTGTATGAGTAACGACCAGTGGCGGCATTACCAGAGTAAAAAGAAATTAATGTAATAGAATAATTCGAAATGTAAAGGAGGCTCTTAGTAATGCTGCGCTACCCACAAAAATTGTGAAGAGGCCTTGTGCTTCACCACAAAGAAATTCGTACATACATACATACACTGACTCCACACACTGATCTCTCTATCTCCACAATGATAATATCTAGGAAACTTAAATATGGCATAAAAGTTTCTCTCCTTGTCTCTATGTGCAAAAATAAGAAAAGTTTTCTAATTCCAAAAGTGACCGATCAGACTCTGTCGAGAGCGCCGATTCTCTTTTGAGCTACTTTAAGACTATTAAGCTGTACACCCAAGTATAAAACACCAGAAGAATCAGCGTGAACGACCTGTCTAGTAACAGTGTTAAAGTGTTTAATAGAAGAAAAAAAAGTGACCGAATAACAGACTTCAGCGAACTGTTAGGTTTTGAGTTCATGTATGTGATAAGTATATTAGAATTATTATCTGGAGACTAAAGTGTGTTACCCTGAAATAACAGCGGAGGGGAGGAGAGCTTACTGCTTGAAGGAAGTCTGTGTTTGATTAGAGTCATATAATTGAATCCAGAGCGGTGTAAAGGCTTAAGTATTAGCACCTAATATACCCATGTTATTCATAGGAGAGCGCCTCCATGCACAAGACTCGCTTCACCCGAACTTGAAACTTCACTAGAGACAAGCTTTTCATCATATTCTTGTTTTAATCAGATTTCCTATTTATAATAATTACGAGAATGTTAACACGAGGTGTATAATCTCGACAGGGTGGCACGGCCGAGGAACTACCTTCACATCCTGATACCAAGGATCAGGGTTCTAGTCCCGCTCTGGGTGGAATTTTCCGCTACTGGAGGTATGACTCTCAGAAGCCCCATCTATAGTGCTCACGCAATACAAAGCTATATAATTAAATAAACAAGTCTTTATCTGATAGAATGTAGGTAATGTCAAATAAAATAACATTTTGTTATTGTTCGGTCATTATTCTTTTAATAAATAATAAAGCTACTTATATTGCAGCGATGCAAGTAGAAGTAAAACTAAAACCATTGTAGTCAAACTTAAAGTAATTTCCAGAAACAACTAAAATGTCCACTTTATCTCGGTGTGAGTATTTTGTTCTTACAAGAGTCTCAAGTTACTAGCTGAAAAACTCAAATCTGCTCGATCTGGGGCCTGAAAATACTTCATTATGTGTATTAATTAAAAGAACTTGGTTTTCTTGGCGTTATAAAACGCTATAGAGTCGTGTCCACACCATCACACCATCATAGTCCCAGTGTTTTAGTGACCCAGTATACTTCATTTTGAGGTAAGAACTAAGAACATGCTAGCACAGAAGAGGTATGGAAGTGTACGAAATGTAAATCCTTTTCAACCAATTATCTTTTGCGATGATGATGTTCTCTCCTTGAATGATTCAATCAATCTTTTCATTTGACTAATACGATGAAACGAGCTTAATTTTCTTTCATATTGAGGGCAAGTCTTGGTATAAGACTCATGAGGACCTAATACTTTTCTTGTGTAGAATTATGTTGGATTTATTGGAAATCAAAATTAGATCATTTCATGTTTGTTTATCTTTTACCTACTTTCTATAGGAAATATTAATATGTATAATTTTTTTTTTTTTAGTATTTTAGCATAAATTTTTGAATGGGTATTTGCCCATTCAAAAATTCTGATATTTGCCGTGATATTTGATAATCTTTATATGTGTGGCACAGTAGCACAAAGTAGGTAAGTATACCAATTACTTACTTCAAATTCCTTTATTCCTATACCAAGAGTGTAGACTTAACAATAAATTGGCAATCAAGGAATTTTTTCGCAAATCTATAATGTATTCCACGTAGTGTAAATATATCTCCGAAGACAACAGGAAACCGGGTATTTTTTCTGTTTTTATCTCTAGGAGTCTCTTTTCGGAATCAATTTTTGTTTGATCGGCTTGAATTTTGATTGACCGACAAAGACGCGAGGAGTAAAGCAGAGACGTGTCTTCATTTATAAAACCATCTGCACCCCGGTTCTCTATATCTACATTAGTTCATAATCGGAATTATTAATTATTTGTTACCTCTATAAAAATGTGCAATTTTTTCTTCTTTTACTTTTGCAAATCTAATATTTCGCAATTTGAAGGAAACGCTAGGGAAGAGGCGGCTCATGTAGTGTGGTGAAGTATTCTGATACGTACAGGGTGAAGTATTCTGATACGTACAGGGTGAAGTATTCTGATACGTACAGGGTGAAGTATTCTGATAAGTACAGGGTTACCTGTTCAGGTTTAGTGGCGGCCAGATGTGTTTCGTGATTTTGAGTTTCTATACTTTTAAGCAATTTTAGTCATATATAAATTTGTAAATAACTCATTCAAATAAACATACATGATGGGTTTAAGAAAAAATACTCTGCAAGTGTAATGGAACACTTTGCCATAAGCTGAGTCTCAATAGAGAATTAGGTCCTTGTACTTTACAGTTGTCATGTCGGTGTCATATATACACACGATTGTTATAAATGTTTCCATTAAGTGATGTCCAATGAAATGGACTCCTGTCATATTCTTCTCCTCCTGGATAGTTCCTAACTCCGCCATCAGTCATTTGCACTGGGAAATATCACGGCCTAACGGTCTTCTAAAGTGATCTAAATAAGATTTATTGAATTGAAGAAAACTGTATCTTAGATAATAATGATAAAAATAAGAAAGAAATATCTGCTCAGATCAAAATATCAATGGTGGAATATTTCTTGATACAAATAAACGAGCTACTTGTTTCCTCAAACCGAATCTGATTTAGGCGAATCGAATAGTGATGCATGGCAGAATATCAATATCAATACGCATGCACAGGACACGGAAAGAGCCCAGAATACTACTTCTGGGTGTTCAAGGGATTCATTATCAATCCTTCTACCACCTTGGGATAACACTCAACACACTCATAGAATGAGTTGCAATACAGAACAGACCACTAATCCTCAAATTCTCACCTTCCTCTTACTCTCAGGACTGTCACACTGAAGGACTCTCGCATCACACTGTCCTCAAAACATTTTAGATTCAAATCATCAAGAAGGTAAATCAAAAGTACATAGTAAATTATAATTACCTTGTATTATTTCACCTAATACAGTCTTCTGAAATAGGAGATTCCAAACAGCTAAACAAAATGGGGAAGAATTCATTTCATGGTTGGAATTGAACCTAATAATAATAACATGATAACTAAAAGCCACGTCCAGCGATATGGCTTGTGAGTTTCCTGCGAATGGAGGGTAACACCCCCATCGTGATATGACCCTGCAGTTGAAAGCGACGTTAAACACAAATTAAAAAAGACAATACATATTATTATGTGGTCAAAATGCCAAATAGGAGGATAACTTGTCATGTCCCGGCCGGGTTTCAAACCCGCGACCTGTGGATTACCAGACATATGCCTTGACCACTGACTTACGGGGGCAGATGGGAAGAATCTAAGTTCTTCTTACACCCTTAACAACTTATAAATACATACATATTAACAAGAAAGTTTAAATTTTTACCCAACGGAGAAATTTTTTTCTCCATATTTACTTAATTGACAATTCGAAGTTGCCTGTGGGAATATCTCCTCGAGTTGGTAACTTAGGAGGAAGAGTGGTGCGCCGTATTAGCAACAGAGTGAGAAATTCAGATTTGCAGAAGAGTGACTGTCCCCTGATGATATCTCTAGGAGGTCTCAGGTCCTGTCACTATCAGTTCCAGCTAGACTATTAGGAGCAGCAAATCTCCGAACCAATCTGACGTAAATATTTCAAAGAAATAGCATGAGATGAGACCAGAGTTTAGGCCAAGATGGCAAAAAAACTGTCATCATTTTTCAACATTTCTATCAATATTGCATCGCTGTCACATTTTACAATTTATGAGCAATAAACACCAGCGTAAACGACTGTTTCTTCTGTTCGTCATTTCTCAAAAACCTGTACTGAGTTATTTCGCAATATAATTACCCACGTATAATTGTGTCCTCAGATAATACAATAGATTTTTTTTTCAATCACACAACCGACTAAACTTTGTCTACATAAAAGGCAGGACTAACTAAAAGATAAGATTGTCTGCATGGAAAACAGAATCCTTAATTAGAGGTAGAATGGATTCTTCCTGAGAAAGAAAAGAAGATTTTCCTCTCAAGACTTTCCATTTTCCAATTAAAAATAATGCTTTCTTCTTCCCAGTTTTAAGGTTAGGTTTAAGTGACTGGTGCTACCAGGCTTCTTTGTCTTTGTATTTTAAAATATCCAGCCCGAGTCCTTTTCTCTTCCTGATCTTAGCGGCATTGAGTTTCCATCTTTAAAATCTGAGGCTCTTCTGAAAGGGTTGCAATATTAATTTAACTCGATTATGTTCCGAGTCTTGAGCTTTTAGCCTTTCTTTCTTTCTTTATAATTTTTCATCTCTACCTGACTGCCTGGCTGTCCTATCCTCCCCGCTTCAGTTGATGCTGCCTCTCTTGTCTGGTCGCAAGAATCATTTGATGCTATTAACATTTTTTTTTACTTCCGAGAAATTTCTAATATTAGAAATCGGATGTATTGTGTTCGTTTTTGTATATAAAAAAATAAGTGTATAGAATGTGAAATCTTTACAAGGAAGTATGGTGTACAATACTTTGAGATTTCATACTAAATCACTAGATGTAAATTTAAAAAAAAATATATATATATAAAAAAATTACATAATATGACCTTTTATCCCATGCATTGAGTAGATTTCCACAATTAACGTACAACGCACACATAGGCTCTATCTAGTTCCAGCTTTGATAGGATGATGTCCTCTGCATTTGTCTAATGTTCTTCTCTTAAGTTTTGAATAACTGATGCAATGGGGGTTTGAATTAAAAGCTTTAGGTATTAGACAGATCTTTTTCTAAAGTTCTTACCTAAAGATGATTTCTTTTATCTTTGTAAGTGGGTGTGCTATATCTCCATCCACATACATACATAATGTATGTAGATATTAATCATCTAACATTAGGGAACCTACTACGAAAGAATTAGTTCAAAGTTCTGTCTATATCTACATACTTATGTATGTAGTGATGGATAAGCACCCATTACAAAGATAAAGAATCATTTTAGTAAAATTAGAAAAGGGTTGAGGTATAATATCCTTTAAATCTTTTTCCACAGTTCGATAAAAATCATAAAGCAACAGATATAAAATCAAAAGCAACATCCACCAATGTGTCATGATGTACGCCACATTGCCTATCTGTAAATTCACTTAGAGTGCACTAAACAAGTACCTGTCCCCCCCCCCCCCCCCCCCTCGCAAAGTTTGCATCAGTAATCAGAACGTGTACAACTGACTGCCGCTCTGCTCCGCTGGATTTGTGAAGAGGACGGAACTTTCGCGCTAAGCTCCTCCTAGTCGGATAAAGTTGCCAATAAAATTAGCATGAGCTGGAGTGCGGAGTCCTGATGTGCATGCTAAGCGTTCATGCGGCCAGGGTCGTTCCTAAACCTTCTCACGCGGTTCAGGGATTACCAGCGCGGGGATTAGTGAGTTCGGACCCCACCTGATGGATGAATTTTTCATAGAATTTTTTTTTGAGAACTCTGCCACTTGAAAGGGCATCAAAACAACTGCTCGATTAAGACGGCTAGCTAATCGGGCAGTAGGTATATGAACAAGTTAGGTATAAATATATTTTTTTTTTACTGCATAAATAATTATTATTTAAGGGTGAATTAAATTATAAAACTATAACCTATAGTTGTTATCAAACAAACTATATGAAATTTGTTAATTTTTATAATTGAAATTAGTTTTTTCGTGTGTATATAAGAATAGTTGAACACAGGCGGGCAGTGTGTTTTTCAAAGTTCATCACACGAATTTCTATTCAAAAAATTGATTTAAAAAAAAAAAAATTAACAATGTAGATAGGTTTCAAGACAAAAGTTTCAAAAATCGATTTGTCAGTAACAAGTCAACCACCCCTCTGACCCATTCTACTTCCGAAGTATTGCATTCTTTTTGTTTTCATATTTCTGGACGTTTCATAACCTCTTGAAGAACTTTGGTTTTGTCTCCATTGTCGGTCTGTTAAATACTTTTTGTAACGCGCACATCTCAGAAACTTACTGGCCGGATTTAACGAAATTTTGAACACATATAGGAGACTTATGTAGATGGTCCCATCAACTTTGCCACTTCGCATTCATTAACTTTCCACTGGCTGTTCATAGAGATAGAGACTAATTGTGCGCTCAAGTCACATTACCCTTTAACAAAAAGCATTGGTCAGAATTTCAAGTTATTTTTTAAATCTATTAGGTATTTCCCGTCCACACAGACTCCGTGGCGTAATGGTTCTGACTACTGCCCGTATTCCAGAGATCCTGAGTTCGATCCCCGGTCGGAGCAGACTTTTCGAAGAAAATTCTGTTCCATCCAAACACGTGAGGCTGGCATTTCCGGCCCTACCCAGGATGGGTGAGATTAATGTAGGTAGCTGGTACGATTTCCAGCGAATGGAGGGTAACACCCCTGTCCTGATTAGGAAGTTAAATCCAAATAGAACGTTGGTGTTAGGAGAAGTAGGTTCACTCCAGCCTCAATGAGTTAAAACGACCCAATGACATATCCATCCTATTAAAGAAAGTACTACTATACCAACCTCCACACCTTGGGGTTTGAAACAATGTCCGCGACCCCCAACCATGCAACATATAGCTTTTAATGTGGTAAAAGGCAAAGGTGAGATAAACATATTTCCGGTCCATACAACGGCGAAATGTTGAAGGGAAATAAATGAAAGAAAATATACGAGAGTAAGGTATACCAATAAATCAATATTCAAGTGGAGAATAGTTGTGTTTTCCAACTTTGACACGTCCAATCTACATCAGGATACATTCCCAAGGGATAGGATGCACCTGACTGCTGACAGGAGCAACCTATGAACACCTCCGGCCGGCAGACAGAACCAGGAATCCCACCTTTCGGCTCCCACCTCCATTAACTCTGCCATTAAAGGCTCTATTAGATTTTATTACCCCAGGCAGGTCTGTCGGGCGGTGACAATTAGATTTACAATAATCATAATCCACATCCTAAAATGGTAATGCGCTAACTACGTTCGTGTTCACGTCCAGTTTTTTTTTCTACTTCAACATCAAAGAAATAAATCTGGTTGCTGCAAGTTGACAAAACCAGTGGAGGCTCCGAGGGAGGGTTTAACTTACTCGTATATCTTGCTCCGAAAGAATAGAGATGCTATCATTCTGTTCATGTTGTGTTGGTAGAATTTGCCTGATTTCTTTCTTTTGGTATGTTCTGGCCCTGCCATTTCTCTGTGAAGAAAACATCAATACGACAGTTTGCGGTCGGTGATAATGTTAATAATAATAAATTTATTGAATTCATCTAAAATTAATAGTTTCACAGGATAGAGGGTAGACACCTATGTATGGATGATAAATTTCCTTCGCAATGCAAAAAAAAGTTTTACATACTGTTTTTGGTTCCATTTTTCTTTTATTATAATACTAGCGGGCTGTCGCCCGCTTTGCGGGCCGAGGCATGGCCGTGAAAGCAAAAAATCCAAAGGCAGGTGTTGTAGTGGGAATTTCGAAAAATCCCGTCTTATTGCACATCTAGGCTATAAGACAAAGCTACCTACCAAATTTCAGCTCGCTAGGTATTACGGTTTGGGCTGTAGAGCGATGATCAGTCAGTCAGTCAGTCAGTGACTTTGACATTTATATATTAAGATGTATTTATTACTGATAATAATCGTTCAACGATCAGTAGCAATCATCATTGACGAAGGAGAAAAATAGCCAGTCAATAAATCATCTCGCAGAACTGTGTTATCAATATTTTATTTTCATTTTTTGTAAACAATATTTTCCATTTATTTATTTGCTTTTCATTTACAAAGGTATTTATCCTAATAATGCTTCTAAATATGACTTGCATTCTGAAGTAACAAATCCTTCAAGATGTACCTACCACTTTAGTGACGGCACAGACCTACAAGTTCACATAAAGAGGCAGAGGCATTAACCTCCTGACTGGGATGTCCGCAGTCTCTCCCGTCGCTAGACAAAGCCACGCCAGCACTGGATCTAGTACTCGGAACTCTAATGATAATGAAGAAGATCAAGTCTGAAGATAATATTCGCGATGATGACGATATTTATGAAGTTTGAATTTTAATTAAAAACAAAAGAATTTATAAATAACCAAGACGGGATGCAGGAATGAAGAATTTTGGCGATATACACGGCGCAGACGCAAGGAACGCAGACATAAAAGACACGACTTGTTTTGAAATCGTCAGATTATCCATTTCATTATTTGCTGCTCACCAGGTTGCAAATCGAGAGGAGGGAGCTAGGCAGGCTCCAAGTTTTCTCTAGATTAGATACTTTTAATTTTGCTGTACATCCGTGGGTTTTGTGTCACAGCGAACTTTGGAAAAATCCTCTCCGATGAAGACCTACCTAATTTGTTGTGAAAGTGAAGGAATTTTTGCTAGGTAATAGTTCATTTCATATGAAATAGGTCATAGTTAAATAGGACTTCTCTCTATGCAGCTTCTTGGTTGAACACGTGAGTATTTTTTATAATCATTATGTTGATATAGTTGCTCAAATTTAAGTTGAGGACTTGAGGACAACCTTCAGAAGAGAAAATAAATTAATGGTATGAAGGTCGATTATAATTTCAGGTTATTTCAGGTTCGGCCGGAAATGCTGTTGGAAAATTCCACCCCCAACTGATACACCACGGTGACGGGCAACAATGGAAGGTACTAACTCGATTATGAGCTCCGAATCCTCGGTTAAAAGGTGAAATTGGAAATTAATTTCCGTATAGTGGTACATAAATTAATGCTGATGAAAGTTGTTCAAAATAAGGTAGGACTTGAATTGTTAAATCTTCCTTTAATAAAACAAAATTGTTCTAAAAAAAAAAAAAAGTTGTTCAAAACTAATTAGACGGTAACTTAGTTCTACAAAAAAAATGCTGATGTTAGTGGTACAGAGCAGCCACCCCTGACACCAGCAACAGCAATATTCCGAGCGAGCGTTGATCAAGTGAGGCATTGTCGCCTCTGTTCATCTGTCTCTTTTTTATTTCCCTCTGCTGCATGCTCCTCTCTATTTATAAATTCCTTCATTCTTTTATATTTCCTTAAAAATCTGCAGTGCTGTGCTGTATCTAGGTACTATTTTCGTCTCGCCTGCTAAGGTTGAAGGGGTTGAAAAACAATGCAAACATAAGATTAATATTAGGTACCTGGGTATAAAAGAAAGTGTTAAGAAAGGACTAATCTGTTCCTGTGGTAGAGCTCAGTTAGAGTGTGATAGTTGAGTTAGAGTGTGATAATTGAGTTAGAGTGTGGTAATTGAGTTAGATTGTTAGAGTACGTGTACAAGAGTTTTTTATTTGCTCTTGTTGCAGGTGTTAAACAAAAGTTATAGCAGCAACTGGTTTATAGATTTTCTTCAAATTTCATTATTCATATTTTCATGTATATTGTACATTGTACAATAAGAATAATTATGGTCAGTTTTTACATCTATACTTAGAACTTCTTAATCATTAAAATTCGAACCCTCTTATTGATGCTGGCTATTTCCGGCCAACCAAGGCTAGGTGAGGCTACTGTGGGTTATTTGGGAATTTCCAGAGATTCAAAAACCTCCTTGTCGAATGACCTATATGTTTATGTAATAATTTTGCGGCACGCATTCTTTGGAAGTGAAAAATAAGAGTATGACTGTTATTGTGCAAGATAAACAATAAACAGTATAAGTGTATGTGTACACAACGTAATTAAAACTAGAACTAAAACCAAATTATGAAAAAGTAGAATAAACTATTTATATGATTGTATGAAAACAAACAATAAATAAACATGCATTTTATAAGGACACATAGAAAAAGACAGAAAAGCACCCTCTCTCGAAAAAAAAGATAATGCCAATTGTATAATGGAACGCTTCCGTGGTTGTGTGACATTCATCATTTCAGAGGACACGCAGATCTCCTATTCTCAACACCCTCCTGTGAAGTGACGTGATTACATATTCATGACTTCATCGCCGTCACAATCAATGGGTCATAAAACCGTGAGGATAATCTTGCCTATTCATCGATATCCTGTTCTTAACTTGGAATAAATCAGCTTCGGAAGACCACCTGTATTGTTCCTCAAGAGCTGTCTGCACATTGGTCGGCAAGGTGAGATAGTTCGTCCTGATTATTGTAAGACGTGTCTTGTGCTTTGTTACCGGTAGTTTCAGTGC
Source organism: Bactericera cockerelli (assembly GCA_024516035.1). Taxonomy (NCBI): domain Eukaryota; kingdom Metazoa; phylum Arthropoda; class Insecta; order Hemiptera; family Triozidae; genus Bactericera; species Bactericera cockerelli. Next base: position 25,800,469 of record CM044957.1, on the reverse strand, counting down.
CAAGGATGATATAAGTAAGGCGAGTGAGGTTAATTGTTACATCACAGTGAATATCACAAATATTGTTATCACCTGAACATAGTCATTTTATTTCTAATCCTTTGACATTGAAATCTGGTTTAGGCCACTCAGGTAAGGTGGTCATATCAGAAGCGTTAGGTGTAATACATCGAATCTTAAATATAAGACGTCATCAAAAGAGTAATACCTGTGCTTGCTATTTCATTTTCTACTTTGGTCCCTAAAAAAATCGAGCGGAATTTAGATGCATTGCCAATCTTATCGTATTAGCAGGAAAATTTCGCATCGCAACTAACTGTTTTGAATGAAATCATTATTTTCTACCCACTCTAGCAAGACGTAAATGTTTTCGTCTACGTCCATATTTACACTGTTTCCTAGTGCCTAAGTGATTCAGGGACCTTTTGTGATAAAAGTTCAGTAAGGTCCGTACGCACAGTCTGTTAAGGAAAACTATAGAGTGCTTCAAGCAGCGCCCAGTGTTACACCGGTTCACCCACCTCTGTCACCGGAAAACACACTTCAGTATGCGTCAGAGCCGACCTATAGCTATGTACTATAAGTACTGATTAGTGATTAGATTTACCAAATCACTCATTCATAGAGGCATACTGATTGACCTTCTAGGAAGAGGTATCCTCATAGAAAGGGTCCGCAGCTCAGGTGAGCATAGTGTCGTGCTTCAGAGAGCCAAGGTCAGTTTTACTCAAACTTGTACTATAACAGATCCTCTTCTTAATCCATTCACTAATCCGTTGCCTGGATCCTTGAGTCTCATCTCTAGATGTAATAGGACTGTCAGTACCTAATACACAACATTATCCATATACCATCAGTAATCTGAACAAAGGATCTAATCTTGAATTGAATATAATGTGTCATGTCAAACAGATGACATGGGAATTATGATCTTGTAGACAGTGGAGTTATGACTAGTGCACAACTTTGATTTATTACTTTCAAATGATAAAAAAATGACCAGATTCCTTGTATCTCCAGACTCTTTATAAAAAAATCCCCCAGAGATTTTTTTATCGACACTTTAATTATCATAGCGATAGTGGTTCCGAAGGATATGGTCATTATAAAGGAAGATAATATTTTATTATCTCGCAAACAAAAGTCCTGCTTGTTGGCGAATAAGACATGGCATTGTTTCATCACGCGTAGGCACTAAAGAGAGGCATGCGATATGACTAGGAACATAATGACCAACAAAGAGAATGAATAATGAATAGATTGAGTTTTCTCATAATCAACAATATATCCCATCCTCATCAAATAAAAATCCAATACCCGCTACATAAAGGAAAGAACCAATGGAAATAGTTATGTCAAAACAGAGAGCGATATTGTTTGATTTGAATAGAACTTTTTGTTCCCAATGGAATTGTTAGAATGACTATAAAATCATGTTTTGCGAATCAAGAGTTGTATGGAAGTAAAAAGCAAGTGTACTGGGCCTGTGTACTGAAATTCCCAAAGAATCCCAGAACTCAGTATTGCAAGAGGTTCAGCAGACAAGTGACAGAGTTCAATAGTCGTGACACTATGTGAAAGCCTAGCTCGCTAGGAAATCTATTAAACTATTTCCAAATCATTTTCCTCTGAACTTGTTGAGCAGATTACAGGAATTCAAATATTTCTTCTCAATCCCAAGGTTACCAAATTAGAACGATGAACCAGATCCTAATCGAGACAACCTCGCGCGGGATCCTCATTAGACAAAGAAAATCTCATTTTTCACTACTCCTACAAACAATAGCACGCCGCGTTCCACGCATTCTTGATCGCATTCCTCGCATACCAGAGATTAGAATATAAATAGTTGGAATCAATCTGGACGTCTTCAAATAGCCAGAACATTGGTTTTGTCTAATTCAAGGATGAATTCGTCAGGATGGACGAGATGCACAATGCACTCTGCACTTGCACTTCTCGCTCGAGTGTGACATTCTCCACATTCCTCGCATTCCTTACAATCCGTTCCGCTATCATTATTTTCATATTATTTTCCAATTTAACTTACCTGCCTAATTCACTTGTTAAGGTCTGGTAATGTTTTAACAAATCTCCAATTTAGGATACGGGAGTCTTGGTGAATATTAGATGTCTTAGATCGGGGGCCATGCAGTACTTCTATATGCAGAACATGATTATTATGTCTTTTATTAATAAATAATAATTGGTACCTACTTTTAATCTTGTAGATAATAGTATACATGCGTTTTCACTTTTAAGCTTCTAATTATCATATCTTTTCTGTTGATTTGTACAATATTTTTCGTGCACAATGATTTACATCAGTATTATTAAAAATGACTATCTGATGAATAATTAATTGAAAACGCAGCCTAGTGAGTAGATTTTGTCACGAGATGAAATACCTAATATGGATATTATCAACTTATATCACTAACTAAGTCCCTTTTGTTATTAATGTATATTTTCCAGCAATATTCGGGTCAAAGATATTCAATTATTATAAATATTTAATCTTGTTTCTGAGAAGCTGTTTCTTTATTCAGATGCATAATAAAGCAGTTTAAAGAATTTATATTTCAATTCTATAAAGACATCAAGACTAAACGGCATACTCTTATTCTGAAAAGACGTATATTTTCTCATCCGGATATATCATGTGGGATCTTGGTCCTTTGATTCTCATCAAACGTTAATCTTTTGTAGATACTTTGTTGGTTCCCCAAAGTATCAGAAACGTTCTAGTGTAGGTATTTAGTATTCTATCTCTATCCCTTCTTGTAGCCATATAAAGTAATAATTGCTCATAATATATTTTTTTTAAACATGTGAGATTTGGTGGACATGTTTTGAAATATATGATGGTTAGATTGACAGGCTTGACTTTGAACGAACAGAATTATTTTCCCTTTCAGAATCCATCGCAAAATTTGTGGAGTTGATAGTTTCATCATAATATTATGTACATAATTATTATAAAATGAAATTACTCCTAAGAATATGAATCGATAGTTCAGATTCTTATTGAGAAGAGAAGCAAAGTTACAAGAAAACATAATGAACTATTAGGAAATGTTCCAGAGGAAGCGTTAGTGGAGATGCGGCATGGCGACTCTAATTCCATCAAAGAGAAAGGGAATAGGGATATATTACAAAAAAGGGTTTATCAAATCAAAGACTCGCTTTGGCAGTGAAGGATATTATAAGATCCTGAAAAGGATTACCTGGGGAAGAGAGGTAGGAAAAGTTTGTTTTTCTGTGCATGACTTCATTGAGTCTGAGTTCATTCCCGGGAGACAATCCGATTTCATGCCCTCCGAGTATAAAAAAATTGATTCCGGAAGAACTTGAGCTAGAAATAATTATGTATAGATGTGTAGGTACTGCCATATAGATACTGCCATTTACCAAGATAGTACCTTAGGTTCACTATACTCGTATTTTAAATATAAAAAAAAATCAGGAGCTTTAGAACTCTTGTGGTTAGGTTGGAAAATAATATATTTCATATAAGAAAGATTACCTAATCAGGATGGGCATAAGAAAAGAACATAATCTAATAGACGCTATTTATTGCATAAGGAGAAATCTAGATTGATGCTGGATCAACAAATATAATTCTGGTGATAAAATAATACGACATCAGCTACTGAAAGACTTTGTTAATCAATTAGAACCCGAGGTATTGTTTGTTCTTCGTAAAATGTGAACTGAACCTACTTTACGAAGCATCAGAAGTAATAGCCGCGGGTCTAATGAAGATACATACTGTGTAGGGTATTCTGTACGAGACGACGCAGACATTGCCTTGGACACAAGTCATCCTGTTGAGGTGCTGGGTCAACACGAAAGCACTGAAAGGTGTCCTTTCCAAACATATTATATATATCAAATGGCGATGGTGATTTTCGACGGCCCTAAGATTCGGACCCCCGATCTTCTGCATGATAAGTGAGGAATCATATCTACATATTTGTTGTCATGTAGAAGTCAGGGGTACGAAGGTAAGCAAGAAAGAGGTCTTATAAGTCTTGTTAGAGGAAATTATAATTATTTTGAAGGGTTCAATTTTCAGGATTCCAATATTATCACCATTCTACAGGTAACTCGTGAAAGACTCAGACATTTTCACTAAAAAAGCCCACTCCTTGTCCGAGTATGTAGCAGATGTAGCATTGTAGCTACTATCAAGTTATTAATTTCAGAATGTATGCTCTACTCTTATTATTATTTGCTGGTGTGTTGTCTCAGATTCTTCAGACATTAACCTCCCCCGGACTGAATGAGACTGGTAGAATACCGTCACCAATTCATATCCTCACCATGCTCGACGGAGTTCTGTTGGGAACAGGTGTACCAATATTCTACGCGCTATATTTATTGTCAACAATATCTTGGGTTTATCTAATACATCTATTCTGCCTATCATTTAATGATCAATGCTTGATGCCATCCCGTATAATACGATAGCTGCTTTAATCATGTCTATTCTGATTAATTATTCCTATCAATCCAACAGAAAAACTTTCGCTGCAGAAGCTTATGCAGACACATAGTTATCTATATCGCACCAGTCTACACAAGCACATCTTCAGTATAGAATATGAGCAAAATATAAAAACCCTTGAAATGCCTGAGGAATGAGGATATTAAATACTAAGTATCATGGCACGAGATAGATAAGTAACAATATACAGAGGACCAAGGATAAATGAATAGTAGCAATGATGACAACAAAGAGGAACCTTATGAAAGAATTAACTTTATTGTTTTCGCTGCATACGTGTTCATCATGGACAATCAAGTTGAACAATTTCTGCAAGTGCAGTTCTCTGCAATTTTACACTCATCTTCGAGTGCCAATAAAATTGAATTTACTTTTTTTTATGGTAAAAACGAAACAATGAGAATTATGAAGTTCTTCGTGTATGAGGAATATTGAGGTTGGAATTTGGATGGACTCCCGTCACTCCTGTGGAGTGGTCAGAAGTAGGAAACGCAAGATGAATCATTCTCTTTCAGTTTTGCCGCCGAGAAAACTCAAAGCGCCCATTCCCTACATTTTCCGCCAATGAATGCTAAATATAGATCTGTCCGATACCACTTTTGTACCGACGTTCTTATAATTATTGAATCATCTTTAAAATAAAATAGTCATGATGGTCACCTAAGAGCTTCGCTTACTCTTTAAACTAAGAAATTTTCTACGAGAAGCTTTGTACATCTATTTCTAACTTGTATATTCTTCCTCAACTCTGAGAGGACCTGTTCCCGTTAGAGGTTAGAGCCACCTTGTATAGCAGACCTCATCTTCCTGGTACATACTAGCCAGTGTTGCCATGTCTATAATCCCTGTCCATTGACCATCAGGCAATGGCGAAGCTAAACTTTTAGTGATAACTCAAATCACCGTGCTCAAAGGATCATCATAAAACACGTTTATAAATGTCAATTTTTTTAAGAAACATGAAAAAAAAACAAGTTTATTTCATTTTTATATTTCTTAATCGGATAAGGTTCGCTAATCATCGGATAACTCCGTCCTTGGTCCTGATGTAAAGAAGATTTCTCAAATAAGCTTATTACATTTGAAAACATTAATCTGCTTCTTCGGCTTAAATAATTTCAAATTTCACAAGATCATAAGTAGACTACAGGGTGAATCACTTGACCAATCTGAAATCTAGGTCGCTAGAGAAACCCTTTCAACTGAGATCACTGCAAACTTCCTCCTGTGGCCCTAAACCATCTACGGCAATGCCTTATTCTGTAGAGTTGGTATAGGAAAAATAAATATAGGGCCATGCCTCGGGTGCAGTCAAATTCCTCAGTTAATTGATACGAGTTATAGGGTTTGCAACTGTACCTACTAGACCCTGGTTTGAAAGGCCATGGTTGTAGTATTATACTGTTGAACATGCGAAGAATCTCGACCTCAGTAGCTCGGTGGTTGAGGGCGGCGGACTCGTAACCGGAGGTCGGTGGTTCGATTCCTACGATCAACAAAAAAATAGTGAGATTGAGTAATTGTGATATCACATCGTGATTATCACAAATTATGATAATCACGAAGAATCTAATCCTGTTCCTATGCTAAAACAAATCAGAATTAGAACCTTAAGTATGAACTGAAAAATCCCTTATGATTTCAAGGGATTGAAAAGATTCTTATTTGTATAAGAAACTTCAATTTGTAAGAAACTACCTCCCGATAGGTGTCTAGCTGATGGCTATTTTGGATTCATTTTTTATTATTTGTCTATTTCCACTCAGAATATCTCGAATGGGAACCCCAGAGCCAAGAGAAAAAAAAAAATCATATTTTATTTTAATTGCAGTTCCGGTGTTGACCCAGCACCTAAATGGAAAGTATTGTGTCACAGGATACCTAGCCTAAGTAATGTAAGGATTGCCAATCATTTCATCTGAAAACAGTAAAGGTGTAGAAACAGCCCACCCTGTTCAACATCACACAAAAATATTAATCTTTACCTTTCTTAATACCTAAACGGATAAAAAAGCCCTAACTATTATTTTTATCGGCGATATTTCATGCAATATAATTTTTAATCACTACTGCTTACATGAATATCACAAATCAGAAACTTAAAGTTTAACGTGATGGTATTTTATTGAATTTTTTGGAAGTTCAAAGCTTTAGAATCCGTTTCATCTGGTATTCGAAGATGAGCGTAAGGTGTTAGTATTGGAGCAATTCTGAGTTTTTGACCTCATAAGTATATTTGTGAAATGAGCTTCCATGAATGATAGGAATACAACATATTAAACATGTAGTATTATTTTTTGTTGTGGAATTTGAGGTTATAAAATCTGGAGCCTGACAATGTTAAATTGTTATTCTCGGGTAAAATTTTTCTGTTAAATCAAGTTAAATTTATCTTGTTCATTTATCTACCTAAGAAAGATTGTCAGAGAATATTTTTCAGCAACTGCTTGCTATCCATTCAACTCAGAAATGTCTCGAATCCTGGTGACGGAGGGAACCATTCTTACTGAGAATTGAAATAAAATATTATCGCCCGCCGCGCTGTTCACTTCCTTTATCAAAATAATAATAAGTACATACTATAGTGTACACATAGTATGTACAGTTATATTATGTCATTATAGTATGGATGATGAGGGCTATGATGTTGGAGTATGCAGAGAGGAGCGCGGTGAATATCTGATGAGATTCAGTGATGATGATGCTGATAGAAGATCATCAGAACAATTCTGGGAATGGTGTAGGTGTAGTGATATACATATACTCGTACATGCTCCATGAATTTCAATACTGATGTGAGGGATAAGTCTTGGAAATTTTGCATAGTTATACCTAATCCCTGTGAATCAATAGCGCACATCCCATCTATTAGTCGAATTATCAATCTAGGTACGCTCTGATGATTTAGGTTACAGGCAAGTTAGATAAAAAAAGGTGACTGTTTCACAGTCTTTTTTTTATTTCGTAGCCATGAACAGCACTGTACACGCTTGTGGTCTATATTGTAGCTTGTCCATCCCGAGGTATACCTCCACTATGATGAATAATAAGTGATACAATACTGCCCATTTAGGTACTGGGTCAACACGAGCGCACCGGAAGGTATCCCTTACAAACAACTGTAAACAAATTTAGAATACACATTTTTTTTCGGCTCGGGGGATTGCACCCGGGGGCGCATTACGATTCGGCCCAAAAAGGTTTATGAAAAAGGTTTTCGATTTCAGGTAAAAAAGGTCACCGAACGATTCGGCCCAGTGCAACATTCGAAGTACCGTACATATTGAGGGATTTTTTATTATTCAACATTAAATTACGAAATTACCTTCTATGTACTCGTATATCAGGCTCTGGCCTTCTATGTATTAGGCATGGCCTACTATGTATTTTACCTAACCCTACTATATTCTTGAGGCATTGCCTTATATTATGTATTAACCCTAACCCTACTATATTCTTGAGGCATGGCCTTCTATGTATTTTACCTAACCCTACTATAAACCCAAGGCATTGCCTTCTATGTATTATCCCTAACCCTACTATATTCTTGAGGCATGGCCTTCTATGTATTTTACCTAACCCTACTATATTCTTGAGGCATGGCCTTCTATGTATTTTACCTTACCCCACTATATTCTTGAGGCATGGCCTTCTATGTATTTTACCTAACCCTACTATATTCTTGAGGCATGGCCTTCTATGTATTTTACCTAACCCCAGTGCCGGATTACCCATATGGCGGATTTGGCAGATGCCAAGGGCCCCGCGCTTTAGGGGGCCCCGCGCTTGAGCAGCTTACACTAGATATTATGAGTTTTTTGAAAAGCTTACACTAGGTACTTTTGGTTAATGAGTAAGAAGAAGAAGAAATAAAAGTGAAATCACACACTCACAGCAAAGTACATAAATTGAAAGAAAAGCGCGGGGCTCCCTATTATTATCTATTCCTTGAATAAACAATGATCAACCACATAGACATTAGCGGATTACCTACCAACATGTCAGATTTGGTAGATGCCAAGTTCCCCGCGATTTTGGGGGCCCCCGCGTTTCGGGCAGCTTACATAAATTATAAGTGTTTTTGAATGACCTTTAACTTGGTTTTTCTGGATTTTAATATTAAATAAAATCACAGCCAGTTGAGCAAAATAGTGACCACATATATGAAAAGAGGTAGAAATCTATACGTTTTGCCTGCGGCTCTTTATATAATATAATAACTCGTATTTGAAAAGAATAATATTGACAAAGGATGTGATTATCGCCTTAGTCTGCCATAAAACCCAATGCCATCTGAGTGCTCAGTGATCGGCTTTATCGACATCTTAACCAATGATCTTCATTGTAGTTGCCTGCGGCGCTTATAATTAATTTTTCAAGATATCTTTTTGTATTTATTTTCCGGGTACTTTACCCCATAACTTTGCAAAAATTTCGCCTGCGGCGCCGTCAAAATTACTTATCTTGATGGTTTGGATTGTTTTTCAAGACATGCGAGAAAAAAATCTTTGGGCATTTTCGAAGTGTCTTTTGATTGCTTGGAATTAATTTGAAAAGTTACCTTTCAAAAAAGTAGCATTCAATACTAGCGATAAAATCTTCATAGTAAAAGATGATCTACTTTCTACACATCTTACCTAATGACATCTTTCTACACATATTCTTTTCATAATACATATTTAGATATGCCTACTATTATTCGGGAAAAATGTTGCCTTCGGTGTTATAAACGTCGTTTTGGATACTATTATGGATTGGTGCTCAGGACACTTGGCTTCGATTTCAAGGTTCTAAAAATAGTATTTTAGAATAAACTCAGTACAATTTTGGGGCCCCGCGCCTTGAAATTGCCAAGGGCCCCGCGCAGCCTTAATCCGGCACTGCCTAACCCTACTATATTCTTGAGGCATGGCCTTCTATGTATTTTACCTAACCCTACTATATTCTTGAGGCATGGCCTTCTATGTATATTACCTAACCCTAATACTGTCAAACACTCAAATAAACACTGATAACAAAGATGACTGTTACTAGTTTAAAACAATAACATCGTGAACATCGCCATTGTTCTCAGTTCTTTCAGGGCAACGTTTCCATACTATTTTATAGGGATTTTTTGGTGGAATGAAAGTGGGACTTTTTGTTAGAATGAAAGTGGGACTTTTTGTGTGGGATCAAAACTTGATAGTGTGTTTTGGGACGAATCATGCTATGGAAAAGGTCTCCTCAGGTAATTTGGGCCGAATCGTGAAGTTCCCGCACCCGGGACCTCCCGCATGGCAAGCGAGTGCTTAACCACTGAGCTAATCTCAGTTAGATAAGTGTTTTTTTTTTTTTTGGATGAGTGTTTCACAGACTTTTTATTTCGTAGCCATGAAAAAATGTATCATGTATAATGTATAGCTTTTCAAATTTAAATTCAATTTAAATTTGAAAAGCTACATGAGGAACAATCAACCAGTGATGTCTAGTCCAGAGAAAGAAAATATTAATCACACTTCTAAACACACTTGCTAATCATAATATTATCAACCTAAAATGCATCAGTATATTGATTGAAAAGTAAAATGTTGGCTTGAGTAATATGTTGAGAACATTAGAACAGAATTGAGCTCATATCGTCAATTTTATGTAAAAAAATGCTCCACCCATTAAAATCAATTTGAAATTACTAATACCTAACAGAGAATTTCAGACAAGAAACTTAGTCAACAAGGAAATACTTGGAACATATCACAGAACAGAAAGTAAGAATTCTCTGAACTTTGGGTCGATGACCTTCCTTTTGCCTTCCAAAGGAAGATAATTAGATAGAAAGCTTTTTTGGTAAGCGCAAGAGAGAGAGAGAGAAAGAGAGAGAGAGAAAATGAGAGAGAGAGAGGAGAAGGCCAGATAAATAAGGGCCAGTCAACCAGTACAGCAAATAGACACCTGCTTGAAAGGTAACAGATAATACTCGGCATTAACTTATCACCGGAGTACAACAGGCAGTCATTTGAATGTCACAATTACTGAAACCACACAGACATTACTCACACTTCTAACTAACCGAACCCGGGACTCGAACCATCGACCACCAGGATACAAGTCCGCCGCATTATCGATCTAGCCACTGAGATCGGTGAATAGCAAATTAAAAGTTTTGTATCGAGGGTGATCGAACTCACGATCCATCAGTTGAAGGCAGAAGCTCTGCAGAAGATTGCAGATATCACTCACTTTTTGCAATGCTTCTTCATCGAAGTAATTTGGAGAAATGAACACTTGTCTGGTTGTGCCCTTTGATGTTCTACTGTTAACACTGTTAACAGTTCCTATTCCTAACATGGTTGATAGTGATCATTATGACAAAACTTTGCACTCGGTTAGTTTAAAAGTTTCTTGAGTTTGGATAGTCCGGAAAGTCGGATTCCTTTTCATTCCCTCAAGCATTTTGAATTTGTATGTTGAAAATTACGCTCATTTCTGCGTTGGAACTAATGCAGAAATCCTCGAGACTATGCAAAACATTCGCCCGGATTGTAAGGTCCCACCGCTGCCCGTATTTAAAGGAATTAATGGAAAGAATCAAAGAAAATAAAATTAAATAATGATTCCTGATGCGGTCGCTACATAATCAAATGATATTAATGGTCAAATTATTCAAAATCGAATTCGCTCGAGTCAATTGCCATGTTTAACCCATTCCGTTCAATACTGACAGGAGGAATGTAAGACAGGAATTCCTTGGTATTTCCATGATGGAAATAAACTAAAGTTGTATGAAAAATATTTAAAAAGGGGTAGGTATTTTATACGTAGGAATTGAAAAGAAATCTATGGAAAAACTAGTGCCTCATTTAAAAAAAAAATCAAACAATATTTTCTAATCGGACATCCAGACAACATTGGTAACTCATACGAGATGAATAAATGAAACACTTTCGTCATGGAGGTAGCTGAAACGTTGAGGCAGTGGACTCCTGTCTCCTAATCTTAGAGACTTTAGTAATACTATAACATCACTCTAGTGATAAACACATTTTTTTAATCTAGCAATCAGCAGAAATGCTGACAGCATCTCTGTTTTATTGTTATTTAATAAATAATAAAACATTTGTTTCTCTCTGAATCGTGGTGTTTGGTGTTCAACCCTGAATGTTAATTTATATAAGAGCGGTATTTACTTCTAGAAAACAATAATTTTTATACCATAATACACCTTACTCTTGGCAAACAAATTTCCTAGAGATCGCAATTCAAGGAGGGAACATCTAGGGTTAATAACGATTACGATTAAATTATAGATTAAGTTTGAGCTTCTGTTTAATAAGCTGCAGGGAGTTCACTGCTAATGATAGTGTTGCTGTCAAAAGAAATAATAAGAGCACAATTCAGCCCAGAACCGCCTGTCTGGCGGGAGGCAAGGGGTTCGTATCCCGGCCGATGCGATCTTTGTTCCACTTTAAGTGGGCATACTTCAAATTTCAAGAGACTTCTCACTCTAAACTTGATTGTGGTATGTAAGCTATCTTTACCTTTGTACCTATGTGTGATTTGTGTGTGTTAGATAATTTCATGTCCGAACTTTACAATATAGAAATTATAATTATGGTAGAAAACAACTTCTAGAATCAATCACCAAAGTATAGGGAGATTCGGACTTAATCAAATTAGATGGATGGCAGGATATGGAGAGATAATATCAGATATTCAATAAAATATATATCCATTTTCCAATGAACAAAAAATATACATAACTACAAAAAACAGTTTATGCAAGCATTACGCATCATCAAGAGTTATTTTACATGACATAATGATTCAGGATAACGCTCTCCATTATGATTATTAGGAAATGCAACCTTTGTGTCCAGGATCAGGTACCCGGGTACCAAGGAATAATGATAATTCCCACGGTTTTTTCGATACTGAACAAATAACTGAGTCTTCATAAAGGCAATTCATCTAGTTACCCTATTACATAAGCATGCATTACGCTCAGACAGGTAAAATTACAACAGACTCTTTAGCAACCCGCTGATCCTAAATTCAAAGGTAAAACAATACTTTGACGCCGCGAAAACAAAAGGTTACGAAAAAAGGATATCCAAAATCTGAAAGAATTATCTTTTTTCTAAAAATAGATACTAGTTCGTGGAAGGCAAAGTCCTAGGAACCAGAATTAGGAGACAAGTTCTTACCTCTCAGCTCTACTTTGAACCCTTACATTTGGATCATCTCTTGAACAACGAAAAGTTCTTAATTCAATATTTTCAGAGTACCTCTTTTCATATTTCCGTGTGTAGTAGCTTCCAGGTAAACCATTTTGGTTCCTGAAATATTTGATCAGAAAAATAGAAAGCCATTAAGATTAAACGACATTCACTTTAAACAACATTCACTGTTGTCCTACAAATTTAAACACTACGCTAATATCAGGTACCTATCATGATAATTTGTCATAATTACCTATTACTTCATTAAAATATTAAAATAATCTATTGGATTTGAATGATCATTTCCTTCGTGATGATATTAGTTCAAGAGAGTATTCTGTTAGCTTAAATTAATTAATCGCGAGTCTGGCATCCCCAGAACAATAGAGGAAGGATCAGGCTCTGTTACTTGCCAAATTTTACCCCGTCTTAAAATGAGTGCCGATGTTAATTCAAGATGTATAGTGTCTCCTCGCGTGCAATAAATGTAATGAAATTAGACATACAGGGTGATTCATTAGTCTTCACTTCTTTGACAATTAAGGAAATTAAGAACTGATACGTACTTGCCTTATCCACATCCAAAACTTATACGAAAGAAAGTCTACTCAAAAATCACCTGTCATTCTGAATACTTGTGATTCTGAGGAAGCTGTAACGTTTTAATAGGTTTCTTGAACTCTAAATAGACAAAATTATTTTGGTTACTTTTAGTGATTATCAAAGGATAAGATCAGGGCTATAAGTTTTCATTTAAATTTCCAGTTAACAATACTTCCTCAGACCCATCACAAGAACTTGGCAGCAGCACTGGATAATGTGGCTGGGTGTCCCTGAGGTTGCTAAGAGCACCTGCCAATCCATTTACTCTACCTCTGAGAAAATTAACACAAAACAAAATTTATTAGACTTTAAAGGAAAGAAGGGTACTAGTTCGTCGAGTCGAGATACTTACGGCGGAATTAATAAACTTTTTTGCAATATGTCTGTGGATTTAAGTTTAGATGCAGGTATTGTGTGTTGCTTTAATTGGGTAAGCACTGACTCGAAGTGTTGTTCATTATGTCTATTAATTTCACCCAAAGTCTGCTACTTAGAGCTGGGTGAGCTGACTTGGAGATTTCATCAATCACAGAGCTCCAAAAGCAACTGTGAGTGGTGGAGACCTGATGCTGTGAGCTAGTAGCCAGCAGCCAGCCCACCCTGTAGTCTGCACTGTGCGGAAGTAAACACCAGACTAGAGGTACGAAAATGTGTCTTGCGTCTAACATGACCCACTCGGTGAGAGAACATTCATTGCGTCTCAGTTCTCTTCTAGTCTGCTAGGGGTCTATTTATAACAATTTGGAAGTATTTTGGATAAGTCGCGTCTGGTAGCTTGTAGATCCTATTCGGTCCCGAGTTTGCACTTGTGAGGAAGAAATAATTAACTAAGATATAATCTCTGATAACACATAATAACACACCTCATGCATATCCGAGGAATAGCGTTTCAGCAGACAGCCACAGCAGTTGTATTCGGTAGCACGCATTGTCCTGTGCTCAGTTTACTAATTAAATGAATCTGGGCATTGGTTGGGATCCAAACTTACGGATATTAATGCTTCTATTATACTCTCTAATGAAGGGTCATATAATTTCTGGCATATTGGGATATGCCAGAAATAGGTCAAATCCAAGTTGAAAATCGAACTGACATCCCGATACTAACTTCCCTGTGGTGTGTTTGTCTAGCTGGAGTTGATTTTCAGTTTTAGTTACATGAATCAAACAAAGTACAAGAAGTTCATTATCAACACGTTGTACAGGCGTGTTTGTTAGGTTTTTATCTTCTCACATGCTCGAGACAAAGTTGTAAAATTAAAACGGAGGAAAACCTGTGGAAAGAGAAAGAAGGAGGTGGGGGAGAATATTCTGCTGGGGACTCAGGACTGCTTCAGTAATAATTGTGGAAGGGGACAAAACGTGAAGAATAAATCTTGGTAAATATGTTTATCGTGAAAGAATAGAACAGATAGTAAATACAATGAAATACAATGTCTATTTCTTTGAGAAATTAACACGAATCTACATGGTAAATTTCTTTAATAAATGAGGTCAAATTAATGCATTAGCGGATAAGTCATTAAAAGTCTGTGTGTCTAATCATTTTTATTCTATACATATACCCTATTTCTATCGCAGTCATTTAATGGCGTTCTTCACAAAACGCCTGTAGTACAAGCTGCATCTCAAAGGTTCTCCCCGTATACCTGGGGTGCTGTAGGTTGTAGGATAGGCCCTGCAGTGAAAAGTCTGCGAGGGAAATGAATATGTAGGTAAGAAAAGTTATGAAACATTAGCTGATGTTTTTGTATGATGTTTAGGTATATTATTTCAGGGATAGGGAAAATCAATTTTTATTAACTTCCCCAGTTTGTTCCTATATTCCAGCCTGAGGTGGGAGGGGGCGACTGTTTAGTTTAGAAATTAGGTTAAAGGATTTGAGCATGCTTGACATTACACAATGTCATGTGCCGTTTTATTTAAGAATCTGAAGAGTGAAGAGTTGATGTTGAGGAAACTGTTACTGTGAAAAAAATCCGCTCATGTTAATTCGAAACAATCAAGGCTGATGTTAAATTTACAAAATTGTCACTAAAAAAGTTTGAAATTCCGCAAATCTCCAGATAACTTCGGAGGCATTTGAGTTTCTTTCATGTCAGATCGGAGTGCCTGCTCCACTCAAAACAAAGACATGAAGAATTAATATCTTCAGTCTTTGATTTTGTTTCTTTCTTTATTTGAAAATCCATTTCGCAGAAGTGTAGGTATACAGGGTGGTCACTAATTTGTAATAAGTAGATTTTTCTCGGAAATACTTGGAATTTTCAAAAAAAGAAATAACACATAATTCTTTAATTTTTGAGGGGAGTATTTTCCACTTTTAAAAAATATACAGGACGTCCCCTAGGTAGGTTATTTGAATGCTATTTTTCGATTTTCAAATAAGATACCCCATTTTTTTAAATTCAGATTCCCCACCGAATTCTACACATTTTTGAGTATTCACTTGTTTTTCTGATAAGTGATTATACAGGGTGTGCCTCAAATACCTACATTAGATAAAAAACAAGTAAAGACCCAAGTGCAACATATCAAATAGCATTGATTTTCACTTTGAGCAACGTAGTATCTCTAGATCTTCGATCAGATTAATTTGGACCAACCTTGTAGGTTGGTCCAAATTAATGTGTTACTCAAAGTGTCAAAAGTACACGTATTAACTAGCGATATTTCTTAACGTTGAATAATGAGGTACTAAGGGTACACCCTGTATATTTTTGTAAAATTGGAAAATACTCTCCTCAAAAATCAAATAATTGCGGGTTTTTTTTTGGAAAATTCAAATTCCAAGTGGTTCCGAGGAAAATCTAGTGATCACAAATTCGTGACCACCCTGTATAAAACAAAATAATTATTTCATTTTTTTATCATTTGGATTTTTTCCTTTTACTTCTTATCTTCATGTTTATAGGATGGGTGATGAATATGAAACTGAATTCATTCAGGAAGCGATTTATTTTAATGTTCCGTTCTTCATTTGAAATAGCTGATAAAATAACGAGAAAATCAGCTGACGTAATTAATGAATTAATGCACACCTACATAAATGCATATTATAGTATTCTCTAATGCTATCCGGAACTTACCAGACAGACTTACTGGCACGTTTGCAAACGTAAATTCCAATCACATTCGTTATAGTAAACACACATTCTCAGCTTTAAAAGCGCTTGGTACTTTTTCTTCTTCTTTTACTCTGTCTTATCCCGCTCAAGCAGGGTCGACGTTGTTCAACCTCGTGGTTGAGGTTGATTGGTTTTGGCACATTTTTTACGGCTGGATGCCCTTCCTAACGCCAACGATTCTATTTGATTTAACGTCCTGGATTAGGACGTTGGTTTTACCCTCCATTCGCTGGGAATCGTACCAGTTGTTATGTTTGTGTTGTATTTTGATTATTGAAAATTGACAATATATGATTATGAGCATATATTATAAGCATTTCAAATCTAGCTTGCATACTTCCGCGAACATTAGTGTACAAGAATAAACTCCTCACTCAGAACATTGTTGCAAGTGGTACTGCCTTGGAAAGGTGACAGGTGTCGCTAGTAGCGAAAGGTATCCATTGAAGATTCCATCAAAAAATCTACCGTGCTTTTCTGAAGTGAATAGCAAGAGGCAGCACCGATTAAGATTAATGTCTATTATAGAATAAGGAATACCAACACAACACGGCACAGAACGTATAATTTCGAGACAGTGGTCCGGCCTGGGGCGCAAATTACAAGTGGTACCCGAGCAAAAACCAGAAAGCCGGGCAGCTTCTGTATCCTGCCTCCAGATTCCGAACCACGACCACATTCAATTCAGCAAACAAAACATTTTTCAACTTCTTCTTCTGGTTTTAATTCGCGACGATTATTATTAGTGTTTATGTATTGTGGCCAAGTTATTAGTGTTTATGTATTGTGGCCAAGTCCTCTCGGTCACAACACACCACGATATGTCAAGATCGGATTCGATAACGCAGAGCACTACTCGTCTAACTTATCTGATCAGCTCAACAAGGATATGGAGAGAGCTTAAACTTTGCAACAGTTTGCTTTGATTTTATTTTTTATAACGATAACCACATTTTATCTACACAATAATCTGTCTCACCAGCACATGGAATCTTAGTCAGACTCGTAATCAAGAGAATAAGAAATCGAGTCCAGCTACCACTCACCAGTCAAAATTAATTCAAGACATGAGTGAAAATTATAGTATACACATTGCACACATAATCACTTCATAAAAAATAAATAATTAAAGTTATGAATTACAAAAATAACCTTGAAATTTGGGATAAGATTCCTATTGAAAGAAACAGATAGGACCTTATTTACTTACTCTCTTTTATCATGTGTCCTCATGCAGTATTTTCATTATAATAAAAAATTAAAATCAGACTTGTAAATTAATCAGACTTTTGTGTTGAGAACAAGGAATAAATGTGTTTTCTTTATTATCTGAATAAGTTGCTTTAATTGCTCTCAGGTAATTGAACGCTGTGAACATCAATTTTCAATTCATGAACAATAATAATATTTCTACCAAAAAGTGATTAATTCCGTAAACTTGATTTTGTGAGCGATAATCAAATAATCACAATGATTCTTAATTATCTTTGGGTTTTCAATTGTATCTTCTAATTTCATTAAATTTGTTTATTGTTATTGATTAGTATTATCCTGTAACCCTCTCAGCTCGTTCAGTATGTAGTGTGTATCAGAAATAATGTTGTTTTCATATGTTTTATTTAAATTTTATGTAATAAACTAATGTTTAAGAATACCCTTTAATAGATTTTTTATATATAATAACTTTTTAGCCAAAAAGTGAAAGATTTTTTCGTTATTATGATTGTGTATTATTTTACATACTTCTTACATGTTCACAATACCTACTGTCGAATATTGTCAAAATAACTATTATTTCAGCATTCAGAGGATCAGTTATATCTTTCCAGCCAACTGTGCTACCACAAGTTATAGTAACATAAGTTTAAGCATGCATTAGCTTGTGAAGGACAAAGCGGGTTAATATCATCTTAATGAACCAAACTACATACTATAATGTGGATGAGTATGAAATAAAAAATAATATTGACTGCTCAGATATTTTTACTTGAGTTTAATGTACAGGTTTGTTTCAATTAACAATAGGTACTTAACAAATAAGATGACTCCAAGTTATCTTTGTCGAAAATGAACCGATATTTAAGATATGCATTTCTTATGGCCTGTTGTTCTTCATTGCAACAGATCTTTTTTTTTATCTCTCTCTCTCTCACACACACATACACACACTTTTTGTCTCTCACCACATCCAAGGCGTGCTGAACAGGATTAATTTTACCTTGTGGTGAGTACACTAGAGGATTACCCATACGATTACGGATTCGGCAGGCTTTTGGGGCCCCGCACATTGGCAAGCATACACTTAGGTAGATATTAAAAGGCCATGGCTGAGGTTTATCATAGGGTTAGGAAAAATAAATAGAATGCCATGCCTCAGGTCTAATTCAATGATACCTATTAGATGTTTCTAATACAAAATTTATGCTAGGCCTAAAATATATTGGTATAAACTCGGGTAAAAAATGCAAGCAACTGGAGAGAATTCGGTGTTGATAAAACCATGAGCAGGAGAGAACTCGTGGTACTCGACCTGACTAAAATTTGGGTCGGGAAAGAACTCGGACACGTCACAAAAATATGGCTTGTGGCGCTTTCATGGTATTTTGTTTTTCAGGACATTTTATATCTACTACATTGTTCAGAAAAAAAGTTACCTTTGGCGCTATCTACATATAAGTGCTTTGGGAACATTTTTGATTTGGGTCTAGTACAATTTTGGGGCCTCGCGCTGGCATAAACCAGCACTGGCTGAGCACAGACTGCAGGTTAGGCAGAATTATGTAGTGGATATTATTTAGGAAGAATTGTCACATCCACCAAAAATCGAAATGGACTTTTTATCGTCCCTTCATAAACATTGATACAGAGCTCCACAAAATTCAAGTTGATAGAGTTGTGTGTCATAATTTTTTTAGGGAGGTCGACCAACTTTTCTTCTCGTTGTAATCAACTGAACTCACTTAGTTTAGTATTTTACCATGAATGCTTATCTGAGTGAGACTTGTCTAGCACCTAAAGAAACCCTCAGCCAAAATTAACTGACTGCATTTTGAATGTTTTCATTTTTTCTCTTGCTTATTCAAACGGACGCTAACGAGTTCCTTCCGAACCTTTTTTTTACTCAGGTAGTGATACCGAGTTACTTCCCGTACACGAAAGGTAAATACACGTGTTGCTTCCCGATGCAAACACCGAGTACCTGAGACCTGGGTCATGAGTTACCATGGAATGACAAAATTATAGTATTTTTTTCCTCATAGGCATGGCCTTCAATGTATTTTACCTAAGCCTACTACATATAAACCCAAGGCATGGCCTACATTGTATTTTACCTAACCCTGCTATTAACCCAAGGCATGGTCTTCATTGTATTTTACCTAACCCTACTATAAACCCAAGGCATGGCCTTCAATGTATTTTACCTAACCCTACTATAAACCCAAGGCATGGCCTTCATTGTATTTTACCTAACCCTACTATAAACCCAAGGCATGGCCTTCAATGTATTTTACCTAACCCTACTATAAAAGCGAGGCATGGCCTACATTGTATTTTACGTAACCCTACTATAAACCCAACCCTACTATAAACCCAGGCCTTCATTTTATTTTACCTCACCCTACTATAAACCCAAGGCATGGCCTTCATTTTGTTTTTCTTTTAGACCTGGTGGTGAACGGGAAGCAAGTCGTTATCGGGGAGGAACTCCAGGGTTAAGTGGCAGAGAATGCCTAAGGCATTAACTTCGCCCCGGATTACAAAACAATTGTAATAAAAATTAATATTTCTTTTTGTACATATTTCTAAGTTTTTTTTTAAATTTATTGTTATATTTTTTGTTGTTGTTGATGATTGTTTTGTAAAAAAAAAATAAAGTGTAAAAAAAAAAAAAAACGGGAAGCAAGTCGGTAAGGTCAAAACCATGACCAGGAAGGAAGTCGGTAAAAAAAAGGTCGATGGGAAGGAACTCGGTTCCCCCGTATTCAAACAAATAGAAAATGTCGATATTGTGAACTCTAGAATAATTCTAGAGTCTAGATAGTTCCAGGAAAAAATTCAGGGTCTTCCCACTTTTGATTTGTAAAGAATTTCGCTGAAAATATAGATATCAAAATATTTATTGGTGGATGTGCCTAATGCCTTAAAATTTAACTATTAAACATTCCGATATACCTACCTAATAGATTATAATTATGTATTATATGGGTAGATATGGTACTCAGAGTCATTCTGATGCCTATATCTAATCAATTGATGCCTTGTATTATAATTATGAACAAGTGACCACATTAGATTAATGCACAAGGGGCCGCACTCGTATGACCGGCATGGAGGCCGGCATGCAAAAAATTAGAAAGGCGAGTTTGAGTAACTGTGACGTCACGCGGGTTGTGATGAACACAAACATAATTATATACAAGATTTTTCAAATTTGAAACTTATAAAATGAAAATAAGGGGAATTCATCTGATAATTATTTCATTTAAATATGAAACCAACATAAGCATGGTCTGGTCAAAAGGGGGTGTATGGGTATGGCCATGGGTTTTCGGAAATTTTTTATTATTCCGGATAACGTGGATTTTGGAGTGTCCTTCATGAGAATTCTTACTTACACACACAAGTTTTATTTTTTCAATTTGTCGAATATTAGTGGATGTGCCAAATGCACAATCCATACGCCTTCAAGAAAGCTCTCTCACTCTCATAATCCCCAAATCTCCTTTTCAACTGCACTCTGATTGAGTTATCAGGGTAAGCAAGACTTCTGATTGGGTTGTTAGAAGGAAATTTGACGGTTGACAGGGATATGTGGGGATTTAAGAGTGAAAGTGATCTCTGAAATGAACTGCATTAGGTAAATAATTTTGGCTCGGTATACTTCATTTAACAATTTTGTAGAATGTGAGAATAGTAATATGCCAACTCATCCAAATTAATAAAACATTATATAAAAATTATTATTTTGGGAAATTAAGATTGATATTGATATTATAGCTTTCTATCTAGGCAGGATCTGACCAAACCTTTTTAAAATAAATATGACTTTGCTTGGACATTTTCTATGGAGTCACACAACATTTCACCTAAAGTTGATAGATAAAATAAAATCCACAGCAATGTAAACCAATCGAGGTAAGTTTAATTTTTCTTTTCAGCAAACAAAAGAGATAGCAAGGGTGGGGGTGCTAAACTTTAGAGCACATCCCCAAAGCTCAGATTGGTAACCATGGATGATACCCTCAGCAGCCTTCTGAGAAGAGAAATACATAATCTGGGCAGTGGAATTATCTCATATCTTGGATAAATAGATTAAATACAGGAGCTAAATAAATTTTTAGTAAACGCCCCAAAATCCCGCTCTCGAGCTCTGCGATTAACGATTTAGTATAAGCATTTGAGACATAGAAAAAAGGTTAAATCCCGCCCTTGTGTCGAAGATAAAACCGCCCATATTTTTTAAGAAAATGCCATGCGCTTAAAAAAAGGGTCCTAGATGTAGGGGATTTTGCGCTTTCAAGTGAGTCTTGTTCCCCGTAATTTTCGAAAGGAACTTTCGTTAAGTCTTTTAAGATTTTTTCCTGTTATCTTTGAGATTTTTTAAAAATTATTCTAATTTAAAAAAAAATTCGATACAGGCCCTAAAAACAAGGTTTGAAAAAAAAAAAATGCGCATGATAATAATTATTTTTTCCACAAGAAAAAGCGGGTTCTAGCGGGGTTGAGGATAGCTACCGGTACTCCTCACCTCTGCCCCGGCCATGCCATGCTGCTGTACTAGCGCCGCAACCAACATTTCAGTTTCAGTTGAACGTAAACTTATCTCGCGTAGACTACACGAGCACGGTGACAGTTTTTCTAATTTTTAACGGAACGTGATTTTTTTCCGTAAATATTTTAATGTACGCACTTTTCACCAATTTTTTAACGTAATTAATTCATGTTAATTTAAAATGTTACATCTAATATTATTTTAAATAATCTTTTTCATAATTAAAAAAAAACTTGGAGAAGAAATTTTTTTTAAATACCTAAAAAGTTTTATGGAAATTTAAAATGACTAGATAAATTACTATCCAAAAAATTCCCAAATTACTATTTTTTAAAAAAAAATTCTGCCAATTTGAACTATGGATTTGCAGAGTGCTATGGAAACTTTCGCAGCCTGGGCCAATGTCTCCGTCAAGCAACCCTTCAGTTTGATGTCGTCAAATGGACCACAGGTAAATTCTTTTATTACCATTTTTTTGTTGTAAAATTAAACTGTAGATAATTTATACGGAATATATTTTCTCACCATCCAAATTATTATGTATCAATCAATTCATGTTGACTCTCAATTTTATAAAATCTAAATATTATAATTTTAATTCCTAAGATATTTTATAGATTGAAAGAGGACACTAGTTGAGCATAATACCTATTTGTTGACCACTGATAAAAGCTCTTTAAATGTTGGATGCTGGTTTAAATACATAATTTTTTATGTTATAACTTATAAACTTTAAGACAGTGTTTATATTTACACACCGAGTTCAATAGCTTGATTGATCAGGCGGCGAATTTACCAGGGGTCGGAGGTTCATGTCCCAAGTTAAGCACTAATTTATCAAAGCGAATGCGAGCAATTGTGATGTATATTACGAATGTGAGTAACACATGATATATATTGATAGTTTAACGTTTACATTTTACAATAATTTTATTTACGTTTACACTGAACTTATTGGCTAAACTAATCTGAGTGGTGTATCTATGTGTAACTGACTAATTTAAAAAAGTGGTATGCAGGATAAAAAAACTTATCCACGTAGTTAATGCATCCTCAAAATTTTAATGCGTGTGTGTCTCAATTTATAGCAAAACTTCGTATATCAAAATCATACTTCCAAAATATTATGAAACTGTGGACAAGTGGACATCCAGTGATGAAAAATTATCCTTTATTCTTCCATACAAATTGGTTCTAAATATTATAATATTAAATAATATCAGAAAGCAGAAAGCGGTTGTCCTGACAGTGCCCCAGTCAGAAGTTGGTCTGCCCGTTTGGCGCCAAGTTACGGCCCAAAACGATGTACGGTAATGCCTCATTGTGTAGGGTTAGGACAAATAAATACTGGGCCGTAACTCGGGAGCAGCTGGTCTAGCCAATGTACAAAAGATAAGAGTCTAACTAAACCATGCATAAAACCCACTTGTGGCGCGAACGACATGCCCCAGCAAAGTTAAAGCGCCTAAAAGGAAAAAAAACCAACTTTTAACGAGTTAGCCGCCAATTATTATTTATAAGTACTTGCGGTGATCTCAAGATAGTTATCCCACTCAGCGGCTAGCTCTGTGGGCTAGGATTTGTTCAGCGCCAGAAAACAGGTAACGTGCGCTTTTACTACAAATATGTAGTAGGCAATATTGTGACAACACCTCTGGAGTTCCAAATATATATGTGTATTCTTAAAATCCCGGTATTTAAGGCAAAACCAAGAGTATTTTTACTCCTGGTTGGTACACATGAAATTGAGGATGAGTTGGTTATAGACTTCTGCCATCAATCCTTCATCCGCCTTCTATGGTCTTTGTCGTGCTAGATATAATTGTTAAAATTATTCATTTCCATTCGTATAAAACAAAATCAGGTTTATTTTAGGTATTATATTTATAGGTGTTTTTCTTGATGTGGCAATTTGAAAACAGTTTTTTATAGCATTTCTGCTTCTACCCTAAGAAGCAGAAATGTTTCATCAAGCTTAAAAGTGGCTTTTAATAGGCAGCATTAATGGGAGATTGAATTCACCAATTTTCGTTCTGTAACTGAAGTTAAGCAACGTCTAGTGAGGTTAGGACTTCAAACCCTCGTGATGCTGGCTATTCCCGTCCTAACACATGCTGGGTGACATTCCAGCGAAGGTTAAACCCTCCTCTTGATATGACCCGAGCACTTGACAGGGACATGAGACCAAAAACAAAAACAAAAAAAAATGCACAACATACTCTGCTTAATCCTCAAGTATAATGCAAAAACTGGATTACCTCGGATATTTTGACAGCTTATTTATTCAACAATAAAGCTTCTGAATGCGCTTCCTTGATTCACTTATCCCAATGAAGACAAATAGAGATTAACGATTTGTTTGAATTGGAAGATGGAAATGATAAATGATGAAGCTATTCATTGTAATGAAGACTCCTTGCTTCGGTAGTCCCTAGTCATCCCGCCCACCAGACAGTGTTTCGCCCCAAGACAGATATCCGAAGATAAAAGATCTTTGAAATTTATTAACTGGAAATGTTTTAGCCATGCTCAATTATATCTTGGGATGAAGAAGGAAGGATCCTAAGGTATCATTTTCATTTCAGTAGCAACTTGAACCACTTCGTCTTAATGTGTATAATTATCTGGCATTATGGCTTTGCCCACATTATGTCCTATTCTACATTCAGCATCAGCAATTCCAAATATGTTGAATCGAATTCTTGTTAAATTTTTGTGCTTCATATTTGCATATTTGTAATTTTCTTCCTCCTTATTACTCCGTGTAGCCATTTTAGATCTTAGCTGGGGGCTGTTGGAAATTCTTCTGGTAAAAAAGTTGCTATCATAGTATTAAAGAAAAAATAAGTATTAGGTAGGTACCTCTAAATTGACTTTTTAAAATGGTATTGCTATCTTAACATGCTACATTGTAATACTGTTTTGTGTCCACATTTTTAAATAGTGAAATATGAATCTAATTTTCCAATATTTCGAGACTGGCAATTTTCCCATCAAGTAATAAAGGCATAAACTGTAATAGGTAAATTTTCTAATTGTAAAGGGCAGCATTCATTTTAAACGTCTGATTAATTATCATGTGTGTATTATCAGTCAATTCTTCTGTTCTGACCGTTAAAAAATTATTTGATCGTCGTAAAAGGTGATAATTTATATCTTTTTTACGTCTGATATTTTATTTTTCCAATTTCTTACGCCTTGTCTTATCTTAGGTGCAACTTATTTTCTTTATGTTTCACGGGTTTTCACTTTTCACTAATAAGTTTTGCTATTTAATGGCTAACATAGGTACTTGGTTAAATTAAAGTAATAAACTACCTTCAGGTGAAGTGACGGTTATTGCGTCGTCCTTCATTTTTAGATTAATAAATACTTTGCATGAAATTAGCTGATAAAATTTAAATGACTTCAAACTAACCCACTGTGGTTCAATATTTTCATCTAAATATAATTTTCGCGAATACATTTAGAGTATTTCACTTATCCTCTTATCCATACCATGGGTATTTTCTTATGTAAAACTAATTAATGATGACTAGCCACATTTGTAATATGTATTTATCAAGGTAGGTACACCGGGATAGTAGTTACAGAAATCTCTAAAGGTTTTGTCTTTCATAGAATCAATTTTCATTCGTGTTAATTTTATACTGTCATGTTATCCGTCCACCCTGTATCTTGTGTGTACCATGTTGCTAGTCGGTGTTTCAACCACTTCCATCGCTTCAACCAGATGAATATCATCCGTCCCAGACAGGTAATATATTAATTCCGATTCAACGCAGGTGTATTCCTCTACACATCGCTACATCAGCATAATATACAAATACTCGAACGTACCATAAATGCTAGCAGAAGGTTAATTTACCTGTATGAATATGATTTTAATAGCCATTCATTTCAACTCATTTGACACGATTCTAGATATCAATAGACCCTGATAAGAGTGATAGTTCTAGTTCATCGATAAAATTACCTATAGGCTGATCAAGTACCTCTAGCACATTAAATAAGTCCACGACCCGAGAACTACTCTTTTACACTAAATTTACTTTTCCTTCATTTTCATTTACTGAAAAATTACACTTAGGGCGGAATTAATAGACAAATTATTTATCACAAGTTACTGCTAAACGTCGGTTTTCCCTATCTTACACAGTACGCAATCCGTGACTTAGCGTCACAGAGGTATTACAAAAACGTCTATTAATTCCGCTCTTAAGGTATAATAAAATTTTGGACAGATTTCAAAATAATTCTCAAGCAGGTTATACGTTATACACCTACCTTGTTACCTGTTTTGAAAGAAAATCATAACTATCATGTAGAATGAACATACTTGTTAAAACTCTTCTAAATCAAAATATGAAGTCATCATCTTAATGGTGGCAAGTACTTTGAGAATAAAAAATGGAAACTACCATAAAAATCTACGATTCCGTTTTTATTTGAACTTAACAGGCTATCTTATCATAGTTTTGATCACCCCAGATCTGGACTCGGATTTGTGAGCTAATCACATCTCACCCCTGCACCCACTTGGTTCCAATCAATCACTTGACTTTGTTGTTCTACATGGATGCACCAGATTTACCTAGGTGGAACGCAGGCACCGGAAGACATCAAAGTTTAGTTAATCCAGTCATCCCGCATCTCTGCTTAACCACGTGATCTCTACAACTTCCCATCAACTATCGTCACTACCTACTTACCTAGGTATCTATGTGATCGTATCTATACTGTCGTCACTACCTACTTACCTAGGTATCTATGTGATCGTACCTATACTGTCGTCACCATCGCCTCATTATCCATGAGTGGTTACGGTTAGGTCTCCTTTTGGTAATTTTTACAAAGATTTGGAGACAGTACTACACAACGGTCACGCTTTAATTTGACTCCCATCCTAGATATACCTATCTTTCATTTACGAGTAACACGCATTGATAGTGGAAATAGAGGAATCGCTCACCGAACCACCCAGCCATGAGTCATAGGTTTAATAGGTTTGCTCTCTGATCAGGACATGGAATTATGCTCATTCATAATAGCTAATTGGAGGGTTTGAGTATGCCCGTCCGTTCATCTACCATCGTGACATGATTGTGAACTTTTCACGGGGGTGCGAAGTAAATCGCCGCTGCCTTAAAATAATTATGCTTTATATCGAAGGTATGTTGTATGTATAACTAGCGGTTTCAAGGAATTGGTCATGGTATCCACCAAAATCATTTCACAGCCATTGTAAATACATGCTGAAGCTGTTTTTCTTTTTAAAAATCCGTTGACTATTTCATACCGTGCCTTAACACGTTTGACCCTGTGGTAGTCTGATTTCGGAAATATTGAAATTGAGGAGTCTGCACAAAGAGCTTCTGGTCATAAGAAGCGATAAAGAATCAAATTTAAAACTTTCCTCCTTCATTCCTCGGGGATATCTTGAAACGGCATCACAATATGGAGAGGAAAGATTCGCCAGTCTTTCAATTTTTACAGTCTACAGGGTAAGTCGCTCATTCATTGTTCATATCCTCGTTCTTCTCAAAGTTCTAAGACAGCATCTACCAACCTTGTCTGGGGTTCTTGCATTCCCTGTATTTTATTAGTCGTGTTTTTGCTGTAGATTACCTAATAAATGAATAAATGAACATTGCCTAGGGTCCTTGGCAACATATCGCGCCATTATCAAAATTACATATCCTCTCCGTTGAATTTTCGATTATTGATACGAAATTCGGAAGCCCAGCAAAACTACAATATTTCAGTGCATCCGTCCCGGTTGCATGTAAATTTTCTAATTTGAAAAAGTAAACTGCTGTTTTTAACTTTGCTGCACCTATTTAATAATAATAATAAATCTAATAATTGCAAATCTTTATAAGTAAAACTATTACTATAAGCCCAGAACAGCTATTATTTCTTGTGAATTCAACACAATTATGGATTTGTATATAGAATATTATTCTAAGGGAATTTACGAGTCATACATGTAATAGTAATTGCCTATATAGTAAAAAAAGGCTGTTAAACACTCATTTTTATAAATATATATAAATTTATAAAACAAAACGAATCCTACTGGAATTCTTCCAAAAAATAACAATTTGGAAAAACAAAAATATCCACAGTACCTATGCGGGCTATTGTCTGTTTATTTAAATAGGATTAAATGTATTAATATAATGTTATTTTCCTCTAAGAGGCCTTTTGATTATGCTAAGAAGTACATTTTTATGTTTACAACTCAGTATGTAAGTGCAATTTTTGCGATACACGTTAGTAGTTTACTCATGTTCTTTATGTTGCAAGAGCCTTTGTCTTCATGATTTTAGCTCTCGACTGAATAATTGAGCGTAGGTGTCAATTACCACGAGCTCTGGCCACTACCGAACATAATCATAGTTTAGTCAGTAAAACTTATCGCGGTTTTTATTCCTTTTGTGAAATTATGAGCGTGGAATGCCTGAGGGTATTCCGACTTGTTGATGCATTTCAATAATTTCATATTGTTTTCCATACAAAAGTGTGTTGGCTCGGAACCCGACATGATTACTGATCTTAGACAATGGTGCGGTTTTGACATGAATTTGTCCATATTTATCATAAGTACCCGGTGTGCTCGTACGAAATACTGTTCATGCATGATTCTCTACTACCTATAGTACCCATATCTAATACCATCGCAGTAGCAAGTATTCCTCTGATGGCTTGAGAATTACTAGGTATTAAGTCCAACACATGAGTTGTGTTTTGATTGGCTAAGAGTGGCGAGCAAATTGTTGTGATGCATGTTGAATAAGATAAGATTTTCTCTAGTGCTAAACAAATCATGCTTGTGCTCATAATGGTAAACTTGTTTTGTCGAAGCAGATCATCGGCTCTGTAACTTGTGCTGCTGTCAGCAATGAGGCGTCCATTTCTACAACATGAGATTCCTCAAGGAGCCTGCCTGCTTGGACACTCGTGTGTAGTGTTGTATGTTGTATTGAGTCTTTCGAGTTACTCTTATTCATGGAGAAATTATTGAATTTTCTAGTTGTCTATCTGAAAGATAATTTACGGGGTAACAGCGGCTTTTTCTAGTGCATCTTCCGTTAACATTAGATTTCCTCCGGTTGCTGTGGTGGTGTATGAACTGGTGGTGCTAATTTTATCCATTGTGTGTTCGTTATAATTTAATGCATTATAATATTTGTGGAAATGCTAATCCATACCATATTTAAATTTTTTATATAAGATGAAAAATATATAAGATGAGTTGTTAAAACAACATACATTAATATGTAGGTAGAAAAAGTCTACTTAAATCAATCTGCACATTTTTTTGTACAATACAATTTACCTACCTACAAAGAAATATTAGATTTAAATAAATTCCGTTACTCAAGTTCTTAATAAATAATTTCTTAATTTGAGATAAGTGAATAGCCAAAATAGCGTATTAAAATGTTTTAGCAAAGAAGTGTTTAATGTGAATATTCCATGTTAGAACTCTCGTAATCAGCGTTAAATTGGTAGATCAACACAATCATCTGATCGTGCAATGTTATAACGGTACGCAGGATAGTACTAGCACCACGTACTGTGCGTATTATAATCACTGGTGTGGCAGTTTAGATTCTGTTTGGTCATCACCCAATCAAGACAGGAGGAATAAGTCCATGTAGGATCTAGGATCAATGCTTATTATTGTTAAGTACCTATATCAAATGGACAAAAAAGTTCATAAAAAATATTTCATATAATCACTATCATAATAAATTGTTGAAAATTCGAAACCTACAATAAATATAGAGAAATCGCGACATCACGTCGGCGTCGTGTAATATAGTAGTTCAGATTCTAGGCCGCCCATTTCCATCAAATTTGGACATTTTACCCTCATGTGCTTGTACCAACAAAAATACTGTGGTGAGTGGTCTCAAAATGAACATCAGAAATGAAGTTTACAAGAGACCTTACAAATATTCCAAACCAAACTGTTGACCTGTGTTTTGGTTTCCAGTGTCACCAAATCCTTTGTCATCTTGCCTACTAATTATGCCACTTGGATTTCCATGGAACAACTCATGCTAAAATATTCCAAAGCCACAGAGAGAAGAAGAACTACCATAAATAGGAAAAGAATTCCAGCAACAAAAACAAGAGAAAAAACAACAAGCTGATAATCATGTTCCATGTAAACACAATCTTGATCCGATTACATGATTAAACATAAATTTCACAAATTCATTCTTAATTCAGAAAGAGAAGGATTCAGCCTTCAGCGAACCAAAAATTCTCTGAAAAAGAATTTTTAATATTTAATGATTTGAAAACATGTTTTTCGGGACGATAAGATTATACTGATGTGATCCAAGTTGAATCTTTTTCTAATCTTAATTATATGTGGCATTATGTTTGTATTAATTTAAAATGGTCTAAGTCTAACAGATTTAAAATATACATAAGTGTACGACCTATGTATGACTGATCTGGTCTGTTAACAAATTGCTACATAATAATAATAAGCCTCAACTATGTAGTATATCTTGTTCATACGGCTGCTACAATCTTCAAACTTCTACATCAAATTCTTTTCTGCTTCAATCTAATGTAGGTGTTTATGACTTACCTTTAGCAAATATTGTATCATAGATTATTATTTTTGCTGTCAGTACTATCTATTGAAATTACAGAATAAATTGTATCCAGAATGAGCCCATGCCCCATATGTTTATTCTTACAAGTCCTCCTAACTGGAGCTACGTTAAGACCTATTCATTTAGAATGTTCAACCAATATGAATTATTATAATAGTGTGTTTACTGAGGAAAAATATTTATATTGTTTACAATATTTGTGTTACTCACTTTCGTGATATCACAACTACTCAATCTAGCTTTACTAAATCTACGCTGAATCCGGGACATGAACCACTGCCCTCCAGGATACACGTCCGCCACCTTATCGATTAAACTACTGAGGTCGGTAGCTTGATCAATCAGGGCTAACAGCTAAATATAATTTTAGGTATTATGACTTTATAGGTTGCACATTTTAGAACAAAACTACCACATGAAAAAAACGCCA
Organism: Bactericera cockerelli; assembly: GCA_024516035.1. Lineage (NCBI taxonomy): Eukaryota > Metazoa > Arthropoda > Insecta > Hemiptera > Triozidae > Bactericera > Bactericera cockerelli. Next base: position 25,769,185 of record CM044957.1, on the reverse strand, counting down.
ATCTTTCTCCAAATTTAATAATTTTTGCTCTGCATTTTTTTTTAGTAAAAGCTTATTTTTTTTGACTCTAAAATATCGTTCCATTAATAGAGTTATTCAAGATCTTCTGATATATCTAAGTCACGGTATTGCTATGATCCGTCTATAAAAATAAATGAGCACCTTTGTTTACTGAGCCATCCGATTGAATCATGTTCCAATCGAACGCCACTTTGTGACCACCTTATAGAGACTTTTTACAGTCTGAACTTGACTCCAATTTACTGGCTATAATAACGTGCCATGGCATGAGAGTAATATCAGAATTTCTCTGTCGACTTAATATAACGACCACAGTAGGGACCAAGTAACGGAATAGTGGTGGGGAATAGAGGGAATCGGTCTCCAGTGTCTTCTAAGCGTATCTAAAATAAGTGCAAAGTTTTTTGATGTAGTGATTCGTTCGTCCGTGAAATTTTCTAGTGAAGATTTTTCGTTCGCAAAACGTGAAATGGCTTCAAGAACGACAAACATGAACAAATCGACACCTGTCGTGAGACCTTGCAAACATCGTCAACTTGAAATGCGGATAGCTGAGTTCAATCAGAGATTTACTGAAATTTGATCTGAAGGATGCACAATTTGTCCTCGCCTCTCTCCGACATCAACAAGACGTGAGACTTCAGCCTTTGCTGCAAATCGTGATGAGACCGATTTTTTGCTAAGGTATACTGGATGATCTGGTGAGGCTGACCCGAAATTTTAGCCTCGTGCTCGCCGCATCAGCCATTTCACGGTGCCATTCACTTTTTCGCCAAAACGGAAAAGTCGTTTCACTAGAAAAATTTCACGGACGAACGAATGCACTCAGCAAATGACTTTGCACACTTACTTGGGAGTAGCGCTTGAAGAATCACTGGAACCCGATCCCCCTCCGTGTTCCCCCACACTAATTCCCGTATTGGGTCCCCCTCGTATCTCTATGATGTTGGCAAACAAACAGAAGTATATTAATCAGAATTGATTAATTTTAAAAGGGAAGTACGAATTCTACTTATTCAATGCTTGTGCTTTCGGATGATGTCGAATCTGGGGGAATACATGGAATACGTATAGTCAATAATTATGTTGGATAGAAATACTTCGAGAGATAAAATACTTTATTATTAATATCAAAAAACCATCAAATACATTATTAGTAAGTAAATAACATCTAAATAAATTACCTCTTTGGTAAATATTTATTTTTACAACTTCAAGTGTTTTCAATAATTTGGAAACTCCTGCCTGAATATCGTTAACTTAAAAGGTAGTTAAATGTATTAAATCAAGAGAATATTAACCTACAAAACCGAATAATAAATATTTTAATTGGCAGATTAGATAAAGAACTCGTAAATCTGACTAATTTGAATATAAAAGCACATCATCAGGTGCTAACTGAGTCACGTAGAAACTGGGACCGTATTCTGGTCCACTTCTTTTACATAGTTGTGTCCCCATAATACTACTTATATGAAATTCTACTATGAATGAGTTTGATGTCAATGTTTTGCTTAGTTTTGTTCTTAATATGGTAGAAATACTTTCCCCCAGTATCTTTAGTAGTGTAAGATTTCCTAGCGCTTGACCTTACTATTAGGTATTGCTGTATCAAAAAGTAAAATACGATTTAACTATAAATTAATTGGGTTTTGGAAGTATTTGTTCTCTGACTAATTCAATGACTTGAACACGAAGCTCGGTGCCTCTAGAACGCTTTCCACGCAGCAGTGGTTTGTGGATGTCAGATAATTAAATCCTGCTATAATGATCAGGATCATCTGTTAAATTTTGTGTTTAATATTTTTTCAAAACTTTTGTCATTGATAAAACATGATTCAGCTGTCAACATTAACACCCCAATTATGTAAAAAAAAAAAAAAAACTATTGTTCCGGGAATCACGAGCAGGGAACCATCAACCGTGAGAGCTTGAGAATGAAGCACAAGAAATGACTTTCAAACTATTCACAAAAGTTACCTGATTTGTGGAAGTTTATGCGCCCTCGCGGTCGTTATAACACATCATAAGAAGAATCATGTCCTAGAAATTCCTGGTACTATGACTGATATCCCTAGAATGATCCCTGGATTATTAAAATAATCTTCAAATTCCACACAAGTGAGTTGCACCTCCAAACTGTCAATCAAGTACTTGAAATCTGAGTGGCTCGGATCTATTTACCTGAGATATCATACCTACGTGTCTAAATCAATTTGAACCCAGTGATAACAAAATCATTAGAAGTGGTTATGGGATAGATTAAACCACACTTTGAACTAACTACCGGATAAAAAATGTTTGCTTCTCTATCTGCTAGGGTAATCTCCGTCGGTAGACTCATTTCCTTACTACCTATTCAATTGATCAGACTTTGACTCTGCCATATTTACTCAAGACGCGTCAAGTCTTCTCAGAACAATGATTGCATCACTGACATAGAATTTAAATTATTACCATCGATAAGATTACAAAGAGATTAATACTTTTTTACTGAATTGTTAACCAGTGTTTTTAACTTTCTGAGATTTGGTGCAGAAAGGGTTCGGTTTGATGGTTAATTTCAAGTCTTATGCCGTATCGATGGAGTTTTTCAGAAATGTTACCGTCAAAGATCACTCTGAAGTCTCCAGAGTCAAGAGCCCTTGTAATGAAAGATTACACTCTTGAATTAAATCATCAAAGCAAGTAAACCACTTTGTCATCAAGTGATTGATTCGAGGAACCATTGACTCGGAACAGACCGTTCTGATTCGGAAATTCGTTTCCAGATTGTTGAACCTAAACCTAATATTGGAGAATTTATTCTCCTGACTCCTGATCCTCTTTTAGTGCACCCAAATAGTTTTGCTCAAATTCAACTTGACTTGGACTGGGACTTATCTACCAGAAACTGCGTTTCTCTAACGGTCTTTCCATGGGCTAACTTTCTACCCAAGTGTTTTTAATCACCCTACGTAATTATTTATATAAATGTAAGAGACTTGCTATGACATAGTCTTATGTTTGTTGCCCTGTACCTACATACTAAAGTTCTTAAATATTTTTACTTTTCATTTATCATGATATATTGTGATGTCTGCAGGAGCATTTTATTCACTCTTCAGCTACTAATAGTTGATCTTCTTTTATTGAACTTCAGCAAATCAATTATAATTTTAGTGTTGAATGTATTGCATCTGTCAATTTATTCACAGGTGATAGAAAGCTTTACTAGATTCTTGAAAGTTTCTTAACGTTCAGTCAATCTGCCTTCCATTATACATAGAAATGAAAATGAAATCCAATACATTCTCAAGTCATGTTATTTGAAAATATAAATATTAAATCTATCTTCTTCTACAAAACTAGTTATTGACATCATTATACAGCATTACATCAATGAGGACTTGCTAATTAAGAAGTCTACACATGTCATCAATTAGTTATTCCACATTGCTTTATGTATGTTTCAAGTTTCTTCATGTTGCAAGCATATTATATCTGTGCAGCGGACTAATGTTGTACGGTACGCTTTGCCAAAAGCGGATCTATTGATGATAGATTTGCTATCTATAAAGTATTTGAATTGGAAGAGGTATTCAATGTATTATTGACCTTGCAGTTTTGATTTGCATTTTCTATTGGAAAAGGATATCTCTATTTCAGTTTTAATTTATTTCTTGTACATTCTTCTTTAAAAATCGTAGGTCCTGGCATTCGGTGTTTCGTTTTGTGTAGAATGCATTAAACCTTTTTTTTTTTTTTTTTTTTTCATGTATATTTTATTATAGGTACAATAAATATAACTATAAAATCCCTATCGAGCATCTTAGGCCATGTAAGGGAGAGGTGTTATTATGATTAATGAAGGTTATGATTTTCTTATGTACTGGGTTTATTAATAATAATTACATGGCCTTAGATAGGTACATATTTGAAATTGATAATGGTACTTAATAATAATAGTAATAAAATATATAAGTAGTGATAGGTTTTTTTTTTTTTTTTTAAATTCCATGAATTTCTGATTTTTCCAAGTACACAAATATTTTGTGTACTTGGTCAGAACTGTCGCCTAACATATGGCTTAAGTTTTGTTCAGTGGGGTGGTATAGCTGATTTCTGATGTTTCTGCGGATGCTGCAAGATGTGAGCAGGTGTTTAACTGTCAGGCGTTCTCCACACTGGCAGATTGGAGGATCTTCTCTTTTCAGCAGGAACTGGTGAGTGAGGCGGCTGTGTCCAGTTCTCAGTCGGGCGAGGGTGGTTTCTATGGATCTGGATTTATGAAAAGATGAGTCCCATGTTGCTGGTTGAGGTTTTATTTCCGTTATTTTATTTTGAATGGAGTGGTAGGACTGTCGCCATTTGGTAAGTATATCATGTTTTATGTATTGCTTGAGGTCCGAGTGTAAAAGCAAGTCATAGGTGGGAGTTTCACTATTGAGTGAATTTTTTGCAGCCTGGTCCGCAGCTTCATTTCCCGGGATTCCACAATGACTGGGGCACCAAATAAATTGTATTTGTTGGTTATTCTGCTGGATCTGATGGGTAAGTAATTGGATATCAGCCACTAGTTGATTGGGAACTTTATGTATGTTACTTAAAGCTTTTAAAGCAGCTTGGGAATCTGATATGATGATGAAGTTTTTATGTGTATTAATTTCTTGTACATGATTTAGAGCCATGTATATGGCATAGAGCTCAGCGGCGTATATACTTGATGTAGAGTTTAGCTGGTACATGGATGTGATGTTGAGTTCAGGGATGACGAAGGCACACCCTGTAGAACTTTCGTTTTTAGATCCGTCGGTATATATTTTTAAATAACCCTGGTACTCTTGAAACAAAGAGAAAAAGATAGTCCTAATTGTGAGGGGATTGATTTCTTGTTTGGAATATGTATTTAATTGAAAATTAATTGGTATGGAGCTGTGAATCCATGGGGGTGAGGTTTGGGATTTACGCTGTTGTATTTTTTCAAACGAAGAAAAATATTCTTGAAGGAAGATATTTATCCCGTTCAACTTCTTTTCTCTGAAGTTTTGTTGATATTTAGGGAACTTCAAAGTTCTGTAGCATGGGTGTTCGGGAGTGCTAAGTATATTGACTGCATAATTGACTGCTATTATTTTTCTTCTAACATCCAGTGGCGGCTCATTAGTCTCGATGTGTAGTGCCGAGATGGGTGTTGTGCAAAATACTCCTGTGGCGAGTCTCAAGCTTTGGTTGTGTACAGGATTCAATATTTTAAGGACGTTCTCTGAGGCAGAATTGTAAATTGCAGCGCCGTACTCAATCCTGCTTCTGATGAGCGTTTTATAGAGCATAGTAAGCATTTTCCTGTCCGCACCCCAGGTTTGTTTACTCAATACTTTTAAAATTTTCATTGCTCTTTGGCATTTATTTTTAACAGTTTTGAGATGATTCACCCATTTTAATTTCTGGTCGAATTTCATACCAAGATATGTAATTTCTTGTGTGAATAAAATGTTTTCGTTCTTGTAAATAAAATCAGAAATTTGAGGTATTTTCCGTTTTCTTGTAAAAAGAATGGCTTTGGATTTACTGGTCGAGAGTTCAAGACCAGTTTTTTCCGAAAATGTCTGTAAATTAGTTAGAGATTCTTGAATATACTGATGAGCTATTTGTAGGTTCTTGTGCCGGATGTATATTATAAAGTCATCGATAAAAAGTCCTTTATTTACAAGTGGATGAACGTAATTAATTATTTTGTTAATTGCTATTAAGAAAAGTTTGTTACTCAAAACACCACCTTGAGGTATTGAATCCTTAATGAACCGTAAAGAAGATTTTTCATTTCCAAGGCGTACATAAAATTGTCTATTTGACAAATAATTATTAATAAACACAGGTAGATTTCCTCTTAAGCCCCACTGGTGTAGTTGAGACATGACAACATTTTTCTGCACGCTCTGGTAGGCATGGCTGATATCGCACGCTATGCATAGAAGATATTCATTTTTTGAGAATGATGTAAGGATTTCGTTTTGTAGAAGTAAAAGTTGATCGTAAGTGGATCTTTTAGTTCTACCGCCGGACTGTTCTTTAACAATTAAATTATTAGAGTCTAGGTACCATTCTAGTCTTTTTGAAATAATCTTTTCTAGAAGTTTACACAGGCAAGAGGTGAGAGAAATGGGCCTGAGATTTTCAGGGCTGGTACTGGGCTTACCTTGCTTAGGAATAGGTACAATCTCTGATTTTAGCCATTCATTAGGGAAAACTTGTTTTTTCCATATAAAATTAAAATAATTTAACAAATTAACTTTGGCTTCTCCAGAAAGTTTTGCGAGCATCTGATTATGTACAAGGTCAGGACCGGCTGAAGATGAAAGTTTCAGTGATTGAATAGAATAGTCTAGTTCTGAAAGTGTTAAATCTGAGTTATAGATCTCGGTTTGTTCTGATGAAATAAAATTTAGGGACATTTCATTTTGGTCTCCGGAATTTTCACTAGTGTCACTTTGAGATAGGTGATTCGCTATGAGCTCAGTCATCTGTTTCTCGTCCGTTATTACTTGATTATTAACTACCAAAGATTTTATTTTAGGTTTTTCCTCCCAGCTTCCTTTTATTTTCTTTATTCTATCCCATACAACATTAATAGGAGTCTTGTGATTAATTGTGTTCGTAAATCTAATCCACGATTTATTTTCCTCTTCTCTGATAATTTTCCTGGCTAAAGCTTTATTTTTCTTATATGTTATCCAATTATCTACAGTAGGACATCTTTTGAATATACGAAAGGATTTTTTCTTGTTTCTGATAGCAGTTGAACAATTCCCATTCCACCATGGAACGTTGAATTTGGGTATTTTACCTGACGATTTGGGAATCGATAATTCAGAAGCTTGTATAAGTTCATTCGAAATATTTTGAGTTAAATTATTAATATTTGTATCCTCATTAATAATTTTAGCACTGTTAAAGTTAATAGACTGAGTAAAAAGTTGCCAATCAGCTTTATGAAATAACCACTTTTTATTTGTCAAAGTGGTAGTTGGATTTCGGGAGCTAAGTGAAATTCGAATAGGATAGTGATCACTGGAACATAGGTAGTCATGCCTCGCCCATGTTAGTTTGGTGCTGATAGCAGAGGAGCTGAACGCGAGGTCTATAGTAGATTCTGTTCTTGTTGATATATTGAAATGAGTAGGTACACCAAATTGGTTCAACAAAACAATGTTGTTATATTGAGCTAAAATTTCTTCTATGATTTTACCTTTGCAATTGGTAAAATGAGAGTTCCACAAAATATTGTGGGCGTTGAAATCGCCCACTAAAATAAATGGTGACTCAAGTTGGTTTAATATATTTAATATACTTGCTTTATCAATATTTTGCAATGGTGGTAAGTAAAGGTTGCATACGGTATATTTTATTGGTTTATAAACTTTAACCGCTATTACTTGAAGCGAACTATTTATTTGAACGGGTTCATAATAAATATTATCTCGAATAAATATTGCAACTCCACCACAGGCTCTGGTTCCTTCTAAAAAATCCTTTCTAGAAATGGAATAATTATTTAGTTTGACATTGTTTTGAGGGTTGAGTTGAGTTTCCTGTAAACAAATTATATCAGGGCCATAACTACGAACAAGTAATTTAAGTTCGTTACGTTTTTGGTTGTAACTATCGAGATTCCATTGTAGAATAGTCGTATACGTCATAGTGAGATAATAATTTATAGGTACGTATCTAGAGTAGTAGGTGATGTGGTAGAAAAATACATAAGTAAATAATAATATATCAACTAGAGATGATTCTGGGTTGAATACAGGTAAGTTTGGTTAGTAATATAAATACAGGAGGTATGAATGAAGTACTTATGCATGCATTGAGTTCTGAGAGTTTATTGATTCTGAGTCACTGAACTCCTTTTCATTGTCAATTAATAGAGTTGCGATTTTCTTAGCTCTATTTTTATAGGATTTCATAATTGTTGGAGACATACCAATGGATGAGAATATTATTAATAAGTCTGATTTAGGGAGGTTGTGATTATCAAGGATTGACTTTTTGTTTTGGGAGCCTTTGAGCTCTAACCAAAGTCTTGTTATTTCTTGAGGTTCTATTAAAATATTAGGGTAGTTCTTCAATATTTCTGTTACAATTTCCAAGATTTGAATCTCCTCACTTTTCGTTATCTTTTTTATATCTGGCTGGGGTAGAGAGGGAGAGATTTCAGTTAACCTTTTATTGTTTTGGTTAATGGGGGTTGTAGGTGTAAGAAATAACTCACTTTGATCAAAAGAGTTTTCCATAAAACTATCTTCATTTACGGATATGTTTTTAATACTCTGCGTCTGTTGTGATGTTTGTATACTCTCAATAATTTCACTATTATGAATTATATTGTTAACTTCCCCAGTTAGATTAACAAAATTATTTTGGCTGTCCATAATCTGATCTTCATCAGCGGTAGTACCTTCATGACCCCGAGTCTGTTCTATTGTTTGGATACACTCTGTATTTGAATTATCAGTGCTAGTGTGAGGAATGGTACCTGCAGTCTGAGAGTTCTTAGCATTGTCCAATCGAACATGCAAGTCTGACCTCTCGGGAGCTTGTTTGCTAGGGCATCTATTCGTAGGGTGTGAATCTTTGCATATTTTGCACCTATTTTCTATCTCTAGGTATATTCTATACGTAACTCCCTCATACGTTACAATTAGATAGTCTGGGATTTTTATTTCATTTGAATCATTGGACTGAATAAATACATATCTTTTGAAAAAGGAGATTTTGTTGAAGTCCCTATCTTGAAAACCCATAGACATGTCTTTTATGGGAGATATGAGCAGTACAGAGCGATCCAAAATCTTATCAAGGGCCTCTTCAAAAAGGTAGTTTGGAAGAAAGGGGTAAATATTACACAGTATTAATTTAACTGCTGGCTGCACGAAAGGAGAAGTATTAAACTGGATATTGTTTACCTCGATAGTTGGATGATCCTTGAGGACATTTTTGGCCAGTTCCGACGAGGCTAGGAATAAGCAGAACTTGGCACCTGGAACTTTGGATGCTGCGACAATGTTGTGAGGACCAACAACGCTGGCAACAGCACGGATGAACAAATAGTAGGGAGTGTCGTGAACATATCCTGGGCTGCTTGCAGTCAGGATAATAGCTTGATCCTTGGTTGGTCTTCTTTCTGCTACTTTCCTTGAAGGATTGAACGGCGGTCGGAAATTCCTACCTTCATTTTCACTGTTCTGCACTACACTAGAAAAAGAATTTAGAGACATACTGTATGACAGTATGCCTCTCTTCGAAAATTAATTTTATTTGAAAACAAACTGATCGGAATTATTTACGTAATCACACGTGGTTATCACTACCGAGGTAACTTTCAAACTCATTAAACCTTTTATTCATTTACTTACCTGTAAGTGTAACTTTATCTATGTGTAGTTGTGTACTGTACATATTATGCATGTGCCGTTTCACTACAGGGTTATTAGTTTGTGTTCTTCGCACTGCTGGATAATCTTTCGAGAGTAATTAGATACCTTCAGTTATTTTTCCCATATAAGCCCATCATCCAAAGTCCTAACATTTGTAATGTGGGTAGCTGATTTGTGAGTTTCCAGACTTTCCTTGGAATGGAGGATAGAACCCCCCTCTTCTACCTGTGAGAGGGCCTCGATTGACCTAAGAAACGTTTTTAAAAAAATGAAGTAATATTGGCTCCATAACGAGTCAACCGACAGTCCAACATGCTCTGAGGTTCCTGATTTAGTAGAACTTTTCGTTTTCACTAATTAAATAAAGGTTTTAAGTCTTCAATAATCAGGCTTCCATACGTTAACGCAGAAGTTATGAACAAATGATTATTGAACATGACATTTCTGTGTTGTGTTGAGCTGTTTGCTGCTTACTAGTAGGTATAATAGTTGTTCTGGACCTTGTCTCATCCTGTATGGTATATGCGTGGAATAGAACAGATTAGCAACAAGTTAATTTGTTAATTCAGTGCATTCATAACAAGTTGTTTTACAGCTTGTTGTAGTGATATGTTATACATTTTAATTAATTCCGCTCGCCGGTAACGGTTGGTATCAAGCTCATGTAGGTATTATATTATACACTCGCGATACCTTGTCAACATAAAAGAAGACAGTTTATATTATTTTATAATTTTGTGGTAATTTCATGGGGATATGTAGTCTATCTTGGCACTCGTATTTTCATTTTCTTTAGTTTTATTTACTTTCTGTATTTTTAAGTGACCAACCACGATGTCCAGGTCACGTAAGTAGCTTTAGTTCAATCGAGAAACACTTTGAATTACCAGGGGGAAAAATGTTGTCCCGCTTAAAGTAACTAAAATTCCTAATTGGTGATCGCTAAAGGTGGCTATCAGTTTTATGTCCTGGAGAATTTTTCAAAAATTCCGTGGTTCTTTGATTCACTTATACACTTGATTTTAGTATTCTATCACTCTTTGCTGAGTTTGGTTTGGGAAAAGTCAAAGTAAAAGCAGATTCCTCTTTGCAGCTCAGAACCTTTCACGTTTCACGTCCTTCTTACTTCCCAGGAGCCAAGCCCTGAGCATTGAAAGGGTTCGGTTAAATGACCTGCAAGGAGATTGCTACTGCCAGCTACCAGCAAGCAGCATCTTATTTCGGCTCCTCTAGGCTAATTCGATAATAACCACAAACTCAATAATGATTCTCGCGAAGAGGCGAGGCGTGGTGAAGCAAGACATCTCTCCCATTGGTTGATTATCGCAATTCGCTGCAGATTAAATCTAACTATTGGTTTATAGCTGTTACAGAGTTATAGCTAATTCTCTGCTCTGCTTTATTTTTTCAAGGAAGAAACTCTGGGAAAAATAGTTGGGTAGTAATTTTTCATAGTAAGTAGAACCAGTCATTTAGGATCATTATTTTTCCAAGATGGCTTTTTCCTCCAGAACCAGTGTCGGTTGGTGATGAGATGAGTGCCGCTCTCAATTACTAATTTTATTGTTTCCGAGATCAACTCCAAGTGTTAAGCTTATGTTTCTCACAATATTGCAGCTGTTCACTTCTCCACCTTCTTGTTTTATACAATTTATTGATCAGATGAGACGTAAAAGAAAATGTACCTAACGTTCCTATTTTCAAATTTTTAGCTGCCGAGACAAAGTTGGGTTGAGGTACAGAAAAAATCCATAACTATGCTATGGATTTGTTCTGTAACAGAGGCCATGATTAAAAAATTAGGGTAGTTCAGACACATAATTTAGCACTAGTGAAAGGATTTGCTATTTTGAAAAATCTCAATGCTCGTTGAAGCATTGATTTTAAAGGCGCGCAACTGCGCATCACATATATGTCTTGTCAATGTGGAAAATCAAAATACTTAATCTGGTAAAATATTTAGAAACCATGAATTCAAAGTTCAAATCCAGCACTGGTCACGATACTTCTCAAGTCAACAAAATTCTTTTAATTCTGCAGAAAATCCTCAAGGAACGTAATTCAGCGTATCATTGCAGGATCCAGAAGTTAGCCAAAGGAAATCTCTTACTGATAATTTAGAACTTAATAGCGACAAGCTATACACTTGAAGGAAATGCTCTGAGCTAGATAGGATAGCTATATCTGTCTTATTATTGGTTTCCTCCCCATTGCTTACTCCATTTATTCGTAGATACTTGATCGTGCGGATCTAGCGTGCGGCTGGACTTTTTCAACTACACCCATTCTCTGCTGAGACTATAACTTCACCTAAGATTATAGAATCTACACGTACATCATATTTAAATAACCTCAAACGTTAAAACATGCTGAAATCATCTCCATTTGAATTTGGTTCATGTTTTTATCTTATCATCATGGGCCTCAATCCTCAATCAATTTACTTCGTTTGGCATTCCTTAGGACTTTTGATAGGCGTTTGATAGTTATTTCAAACTACATTCGGTTCCGGAAAATTTGGGCTGAAATTTGGTTAAAGAAAGGTCAACAGGCCTCAATTCAGTAGGATCCGCTCTGCTGCCGGAGCAACGGAGGGAGCACGGGCTTATGATCAATTGCTTTGTACTGTATTAAACTCTAGCAACTGGTTTTCTTCTTTCTCTCTATTATTTGGTTAACCGTGCAAAATAAGTGGCTGGAAAAATGGTTTCTAGCTGGGACTATCTAGGTGTTAGGTGTATCGGGTCCTGTTATTCAGTTATTGCCAGGTCTCATCGCTGCGGCTATGCCACTCCTCACCCATAACATTATGATTGGGCTCTCTACCGTCAACACCATCAGCTCTAGTATGCTGGTGGTAATCATCTGTGCCATTTAGTGCTTTTCAGTTACATTTCTACACTTTTCAGTTACATTTCTACACTTTTCTCACTCTAACTGAGTTCGAGATCGCATAGGCTAGCGTAGATTACACATGTGGGGAATAAGTTAAATAATTTCAGAGCCATCATAGAATTTTACTTAACTCTTGAAATTAAAATGTTTTCCTCGTAAATTTTCCCTAGAAAAAGTTCATAAAGATGATATTAATACCTAAATAATATCTTCTTAAACTGTTCAAATGAGGTTTAACTTGGGAATTTTGATTTGTTCATATATGGTTTGGTGCCTTTTCTCTTGTTCTTTATTTTGCGTTCAATTTCCAATCGAAGGGAACTTCGATCTTTCTCGTCCAAGTATAGGTAAAAACTTGTGGACCTAGAAAGAAACGGTTCTTATAATATTGATTTATACAGGTAAACATTACACAAAAGTTAGTAAAGTATTTTTTTACTTTACAAAATTCTGTGATTGATCATTTGTGAATTTTTCCTCTTCCTGATGATTCCGGAAAAGAAAAGTAAAACTAATTAACACGATCAGGTACTTTCCTAGCTATTAATTCGATTACCACCATGTCGATTCAAACCTCTAATTTGATTACTCTGGCACTCTACGTTATAGGTGAAATTCAGATGATAATATCCGAGGTGTTGGGTTTTTCTCTTCTTTTGCATAATTCCATTAAATCATTGTTAGAATCATCTTGATACCTGATACAATAATTGGTCAAACAATGGCGGTCTTCTTGATTAATAAGCCTCAATTCTTCAAATATTAATTATTGTTTCTGTGATTTTTATTGTTTTTTTTTTTAATGTTGAATTTGTGATTAGTTTTTATCTTGGTTTTTATATTGCTGAATGTAAATTTCTTATGACTAACTGCTTGCATGAGTTGCGATACTTATTATAAAACAGGATTAGATCCTGTTTTTAATTCTGTTTTGCCCTTAACACACCTTCTAGTTAGAATTTCAACCAATCACAGTGCATTTATATCAGCTGTTAAGTCATAGTGACTTCAATGTTAAAGAATTATTATTAGAAAAGGCATATTTTTCGATTGACGAATTTTTAAATGACCAACTAAGCTAGACATTGTATGGTTTTATTTTATTTATTGTTATGTGCCTTATTTATTTACCTACCTACTACTTTTTTGTTTAGTTTCTTGACAATTTATAGTATTATTTGATTTAAGCTTAGTCAATGGTCTTTATTTTCAATGTCATAACATTGTAATTTACTTTTGTTTTATTCCCTTAGTATTAGATTAATTTTAAGTATTGACTTTGTAAGATGCCCTCGGGCTTTATTTACAATAAAATTATTCTATTCTATTCTATTCAATGAACAAATGCTAGATATATTTAATTATGTTTCATAATTCGGCCCTTACACTGATAGAGGCCATAATCTTCCAAGTTAAGATAAAAAGATTATAATTACACGAGGTCATATTTTTCATTAATGATAAAGTTAATTTCTTATTGATTTCGCATCTAAAATTAGGATTATACCGAAATCTACGTGTTATTGACACTTGGTTGTTCATAATTCTGTATGTAGATAGTTATAAAATTAGGTAAATCAATTCAATTACAAAAAAAATCTTGTTTTTTTTGCTGTTGCCAAAATCATCCGCTGCTTGCGAGTCAACCGGATGAAGAATGCTAACTTGGGGATCTTCTATTTATTCTGACGAGCATGGGATTTTCTCAGGGTTTTCTTCTAGTCATTGCAGTAAATGATTGTGTCCTCCTGACATAGATAAGACGGAGGTGTTATTTTTCTGTTTTTACCCGGGAAACCCGCATAGTTACCACTGAGAATAATGAAGATCTGACACTCAACGACAATACCTACTTGACTGTGTTATTATTTTGATTATATACTCAAGCAAGTGAGGGATACTCATAATGTTTTGTTGGCATTATAAAACATGATGAGGATTTCGTGTGATTTGACTTTTCATGTGATTGTGTTTCCATGAGTGTTTCCTGCCTAGAGTGCCGAGGTTTTTGTTACCAGTGCCAGTGGTCATATGCTCTCTCAGTTGATATCAACAAGACCCACGTCCTACAGTGTATTTTCTGTATAAATGACCTCACATAATTAGTTGTGATAGTCTCTAATTTCTCTAAATGAGAAGAATTCTAAAGATAAACAAACCTACATGGATGGATATGAATGAGAGATAGAAAAAACTAGAAATCCACCAATTGCAATATAGGACCAGGAAATAATGAATAAAAGTTCTTTGGTACAAAGCTACAAAACAAATATATAACTTACCAAGTTATCAATGGAAAAAGGATTTTTAATATCAAAATTCGGAGGAATACTTTGTCCAAAGAGGTGAGTGGTGAAGGGAGGAGGGTATATTGTGAGGATCATGATATAAATTAATATGGTCTCATTTATGAGTATTGACTTACTGAGGTGACTGGATCAAACAAAATCCTGAAGTAAAAAAACAATATATTTACAATATACGATTAAGGACTTCGTCCCTGAATGTGTACATCTGTACATGACTTAGTTGACTTACCGCATCAAACAAAGAGTTAATTTTGCTAATATACATATTTCCTGTACTCGGTCAAATTTGTATTGGTATCATATTCTTGCTTAGTATAAATATGGCATGTTATGTTAACTGTTGCAAATAAAAGTTGGATGCTCGACACCCAGTGTTGAGTCAAAATTATCAAGTTTTTTTAATCACAAATACAAATTTCTCATTGGTACTCGTATAGGTATAATGTACATTGTACCTACATATTAACATATTAGGGAATTTAACAGCAGCGGTCTCATGGCATTCATACATCGTCTACTCTAAAGAAAGAGAATCTTCCAGCAAATGCTAGCACACTCGGTAGATACAAACGAAAAGAACAGAAATTTTAATCCTCAAGTTAAAATTCCTTGATGAGTGAATGGAATTGGAAAATTTTGAGAGTTTATTTAATACATCATAAGCACCAGACATCCTGGCAACAGATTCCCTTTGAAAAATAATAACGTACTGAGCTCACATGCTTATCAAATACAACTCCCAAATTCCCGAAGTTAGAGGTTGTAATACCCAATCCTCCTCACCCTGCCTGTAGGATTTCATCCTAATAACATCAGAACGATGGAGTGAGCATTATCTGGCATAACCTTTTTCTCCAAGTTTCATATTTTCCGAGGTAGCTATTTTTTCAGCAACTTATGATAATGATAGTTAAAGCGATGAACTGGAGTTTTGTTTAATTTACCTCTCAAATTTAATTTCATAAATATTCGTAACAGTACAAAGAGGTTATCCAATATACTTAATATTATATGTAATATGAACCCTTCAATTAATTGCACAACTCCGTGTCTTTTATCCAAAATTTCTTCATATTCATTATAATTTCGACTCATTTATTTATTTAGCATTTATTTTTTATAACATTTCAACGAGCTAAGTAGCTAACCTCATGTTCATTAATTAATAGCAGATACTTAATATTATGAAGCTATATAATAAAATAATAGAAAAGGTTATTTTCCCGTTTGTTCCATACCTTCACCTATTGATCAGTCATCCAGTAAATAATTTCAAGAAAAATATTTCTAATCTTGCTTTACTTCCGACAACCAAATACTGACAGATACCTCCTCTGCCAGGAGCTCTAATCCTTCCTCTTCACCAGGTATAGGGCGACAAATATGTCCTGCTATAATCTGCTTACCAGGTGTGATCACAAGGCTGACTTCACCCTTTCTGTTAGTTGAACAGTGATACATCCGATCGATTAATATTTATTCCTATTTTGTATCAGAAATAAACATGAAATAATTAATTCCTTTGAAACCTAAGAACCGATTTAAAAGGAAGTTCTACATTGTCATTGATGATTTTACGGGTAGTCTAGGCACTTCACATACTAGCTTCTCGATAATCTCTGTTGATGCATAAGTTACAAATCATCAAATGCACACCGTCCTAAAGTTTAATAAATTATACTCTAATAAAATTACATAGGTAATTATTTATATTATTTTATTAACTAATGTTCATGCTTATAATTTTGTGTTAAAATTAATTATCGAAGCAAAGTACCTACTTTACCTCAACCAGCCCTACTATCACAGCGAAGCAAAGAATCCTTCTATCACAATATATCCTAAAATATTTAAATTATTTCTCTTATACATATACGTATGATTCATAATTCCTATAATTAAATAGTAAACACTTACGTATATATTTAGTTCTAAAGCATTGCTAACATAGATGTATGTATATTATGTACATAACTCCAGATATTATTTTATAACGAAGGGATATGGCTAACAAAAGAGAGACTGAATTTTATTTCAAATGATGTTAAATCCTTAATCCCAATATCCGGATCAGGGATCAAAATTTCATTTTGAGCTCTATACACTCTGTCACTCCGCTAGACCATATAATGGGTGAACTTGTATAATAGCATCAAAAACCGGAATGCTTTCCCAAGCTGTCTTGTGAGCTTTAGTTGACAAAGTGTCCAAGTAGAGGAACAGCAGTGCGTGAGGCCAAGATACAAGAAACATCATTGTTCTACAATTCACAATAAGTTATTCATAAATAAATTACTTTTAATACTGAGGTTTTATTTCAACCATGCACCTCGTGCTTCACAAATTACTCCAACTTTTATGATAAGGTAAAGAATCACGTGTGTCCGAAAGAAGAATAAAAAATTGAACCACCAAGAACAATGCAGTGTTAACAAGTTGCAATATTACCATACAAAAGATCTCATACAAGTATTGGGTCTCGAGTACATCTAACGTTATGTATATCTTATCAAGATCGGCAGGAGAAGACTCCTCAAGAGTATAAAGTTATAGGACAAGCTCAAGTTCCCTCACTGGCGTCATGACATCTTAATCCGGCAAGTTGAAAGCTGACAGTCAGAACTGACGGTCCCTCCCATGCAAGGCTTACTGAGATCAATTAATACGAACATCTCTGTTATTCTCTCTGGACCTTATCAGAGATCTTGATCCCTAATAAAACCAATGAATTGAGTCCCAAGGACGAGACACTGCACATGCTGTTCCATACCAGTAGAGGATCAGTGAGGGCGTAGCTACACAAGACCAACCTCAGTAGCTGTCTATGTGGAACTCTCTGTCAGTGGGTGAGGGTGGGATAGATTGTTTTACTAGAAATCATCATTATTTGGTAGGTACTATACAAGGAGGTTTAAAGAACACTGCCCTTCGAGTTGAAAAAAAAATCGAGTAATTTTAGTTACGTTTTACCTATTTGAGTTATTAAAACAAGATAAAAAATTGACTCTCAATACAAGATGTCAGCTTTTTTCTGACGTAAAATAAACATACCCTTTCACTTTTTTGCCTCTGAAAAATTAATGGACAAGCTTTGTCACTCCGTTAGAAAGCATTTTTGCACCTTTCCTTATAGAGTTGAGGGGTCACCCTAAATTGGTTCATAATTAATTATTGTGGTAATGTGATTAACGGATTTACCAACCTTTTTGAATCACCCTGTATAATGTTAGTCAGCCGTAAGACTTCCGCTTGAGAAACATTCCAAACGTATTTAGAAGGTTGTACTTACCTACGTATGAAAAAAATCCGTCTACAAATAAATTTTGATAATTATGACTGTCACAAAATTGTCAATCATGTAAGAACCTTATTCACACATAATTATATTTAAATTTTCACCTCTTCTATTATCATCCATTGTTCACTAATCATTAGTAAGTTAAGGTGGTACATCTAGCACTTCATCACAAAGCTTTGGTTTCGCGGATGCGTTCATCGTCTTCTCTTGTGGCCTCGTTTTGATCTTTTCTCCAAGATTTCTCACAGCTCCAGGATTTCCATAATAAACTCGAATGAATGTGCAAGATTCACCAGGTGAAGCACAATGGCTGAAGTCATGTGACGTTCCCAGGCTACTCAGCATCGCCCACACTCTAAATTAATGATTCTCATTCTCTTGAGATAATTTTCTTAAAATAAGTGTTTTTTTTTTATCAAATAATTGTTTTTAGAGAGTTTGTTGAAGTGAAAATGCGAATGAGATCAGACACTGTCTCATCACTTTCATTTGCGTTGGATCAAAAAACTTGGTGGGCAGATTTACCATAAATATTGGTTGTTGACTGAAATATTTGTGTGTGTGAAATTATTCAGAATCAGTTTGCAAATCTCAAGAGGATATTGTCAACTCACATTGCCAATAGTATGATGAGATTCGTGACAGCCTAGTTCTTAGAAATTACGTCCATAAAACAACTCAGCCCGCATTGCGACGTGATCCCAGTCACGAGGAAATGCCAGGGAATAGGGATGCAGTGACGGTATGCTGGCTTGCTGGCCCTCTTCTAATCCGGTATGAATATCAAACTGAATTCATTAGCTTGGCTCTCATTTATGTATGTGTCATTTGTGTCATCCACATCAATATTCTTCGCCTGGTGTACTTCTCGAGTTGCAGATGGGTTTTCCAGAACTTCTCATTTAGTATTTATCAATAAAATTGTCGAATTGTGATTAAATCATCTCTAAACAAAACGTGATTAGCATGATAAATTAATCTTCGGTGATTCAGCTAAAGGGCGATTTGGTTCCAATGATCTACTCTCCCCAGCATTTTCCTATAAATTTTTCATACTTAGTAAAGTATTGAGAAGTGAATCCAAAGTGTTATCAGACTCAAAGAGTAATTCTTACTAAAGTACATAAGTCACGGACTGCAAACATCGGCTTCTAGGATGAAAGGAATAGAGTTAAACCCTTTAGGAAATATAGAAAATACCGTTAGTTTTTAGGATTTTATGATCAGAACTTCCAAGTCTTCGGGAGAGACCTGCAATAAAGAGAAGGGTTACTTTTAAATTGTATATTTTTGTGGAAAAGGATTGTTTTAACGTCAACCCTTTCATTCAAAATGTGATTGACTCCGTAACTAATCGAGATTGTTTAGATGTACGGGAATACGGGATATAGGTAAATCTAATGTGTTACTCGAACATGTTGTAATCATTGTAAACCCAGATAGTTGAAACACAAATTAAAGATCTAGTAATTACAAGAGTAACGACCTTTCTTAGGCCTTTGCAGTTCAATTAAAATCAAAGGTTTGTTCACCTAAAGGGTTGCATTTACAACTATTTTATTGATGAAAGGGTTTAGAACGGGATATAAAATAAAATCAAGGCCATCCGATGTTATGAGGTGTTTATGGTCGAAATCCATTATGTTGAAAGTACCGCTTGTCATAAATCCGGCTATTCCAAAACTATATCAAAGGAACCGGTGATCTACTGTGGCTGACAGCAATTAAACCAAAACAACCCTTTCTCTTCGTCGCTGTAAACAGAGATCATAATCTTCATGTTGTTCTGTAGGACAGTTAGACCATTTCCCAAGCCTTTGAAACTGCGGCGCCACCTAATTCCATTGCTTGGATATTACGGGGTTTTATTGTGTCCATTAGACCATTATTCAGTATTTTTTACTAAATCACCAACAAGAAATATTCAGTGAAATGTTAAGGCAATCTAAAAGGAGGAAGTGTCTAAACTATTAGAATCATTCCTGACCAATCCTTTGGTGTCATAAGTTATAATGTTAGAAAATTATCGGAAGTAAAAACTACCATAGTTGTATCTTGAAATTTATGGCAGCATTTCCGAAATGTTGTAATTGGACCTTTCCTTATAACCTTCTTTTCTAAAAGTAAAAGTTGTAGGTACCAAGCAGCTAGTTTATCCTTCTTCAAGGAAAAAGTTATAAAGGGTGAAAAGAACATTGGAAATAAAATCCTCATTTGAAAGATAAATAAAATAAGTGCAAAAACAATACGGAGCGATGGAGAATTTAAATGCAAATTTAAAGGATATATTTCTAATTCTCGAAATTCCTACTCATAAATTAGGCAGAACAAATGCATTTATGAGGATAGAGTCATATGTAATACAATATTTGCTTATATACCTACCTATATGTACTTGGAACAGATATAGAAGAATGTAAAATGGATTTTGTAAAGGGCTCAACATAATTCATACAGGGTGTTATCCACATAATGGAGATTTCTTATTTTTTAGTAATCCTGTTCATACTAGTAGGTAGCTCACTAAAAGTATATGTTTGCACAGATGTGACCTGGGTTCGAACCCCAGCTGTGTAGACAACTTTTCTACTCTTACCTCATGAGAAGAGAACGCTTACCTCATACTTGCATGATTAATGATCAACCGCTGTCGGCATTGCCATAGTATAAAGACAATAATTTAAAGGATTTAGATAAGTAAAGGAGGCTACTAGTAATCCTCAGCTTTCCTCAAATGTATTCAAGAGGCTCTAGCTTCATCACAAAGTCATATTTGAAATTTTTAAACCACAAATAATTGATATAAACCTTTTTTACAGTTGAGTAGAATATGATAATAAAAATTATAATTTAGTGCACAGTGCAAACAGCTTGTTGACTATTTAAATTATAGTAATAGCAAGAATTTGTTTGCCAGAATATAGTTTGAAAGGACGAACCTTGTTTAGACCGCTATATTTGAGAAAACAAGTGGTGCCTGATGCACCCTGTATACATCCCACATAAATCATATTGGCAAGCTGTTCATTTGAAAAAACAAAAGACTATTTTGTGTTTAGTCATATCAAAGGTCAAAATACACATCATGATGATTACAAAACAAGTTATAGGTCACTTGTTTTGTAGGTAAGACCACAAGCCTGATGCCTATTGTTCCAGCCGATCATCACCAGATAGTCCTTTATACGATGATTTATTTTTAGAATACATCTTATGTAAGGGACAAATATTAAGGAAAAAAATCTAGTCGTTATGTGATTTCTTAAATCCTTTTTCCTTCTTATGGCACCATAATATTTTTAACGGCGCCTTCCTACAAACATTTCGCTAGGACAAAATATTATGAAACCTTTATGTGCAGGTTGATATTGTATTAAAATGTAACTGTAAAATCAGGTCAGCTCTTATTTAATGAGGAAAATATTGATCCTGGACTTGTTTTTAGTTGTTTAGTTACCTGCTCTCTCCCATGCCTCTTCTCTCCCATGCCTCCTCTCTCCCATGCCTCCTCTCTGCTGGGGTCCTGGAACCTCCAGCTCTTGTGAACTTTGTAACTCCATGGCATTGGCTGCCTCCTTTCAATAGACAGTGTCTACATGTTACAGTTATATTTAGTTTTTATAGTTTCATTACCTATATTCAAGATGGTTCAGAAATGATAGTGTTTAGTGTTTAAGAAGTTTTAGATGACATCCAGCAATTGTTTTACAAGCTCTACTTACCTTAACATTGCTTCCAATTTATTTATTTTTAAACTTTGGGTGTCTGAGGTTCTTACCCAAGAGATGATTCTATTCCAAAAGAAAAATAAACAGGACCATAAGAGATAAATTTTCAGATCAAATAGGGGGTACAAGTGAAAATAACTTCTTTATAAGATAATCCTGGATAAAAGGGAAATTTCCGGTCCCTTGATTTCTCTTTTATCCAGGTTATAGACGTAAAGAAGTAAATATAAGAAGAAGTCAAGAGAAGGCAGTTTATAGATATAGTTTATTAGTTTATCAATCAATCGATGATGATAATACGATTTATTCTATTAGCAGTGTTAGAATTTATTCCATCAGCCATTCAGAATATAATAATCACCATCCGTTTACATCAGCTCAATATTGCCTGTATTGTTAGCCACTGGCTTTCTCCATTGATGCAGTCTATTTTCCCAGATATTCGCAGCAATTCACACCATCATCCTCAAGTGGTATGTCCATCAGAGAGAATTCAATATGGCTTGATTTAATCTTGGATGTGGCACAGCCCAATAGATATGCGTGAGTGTAGACATGATCTGGATATACGCAGTAGAGTGTAGACATGATCTCTTTCGTGGTAACATACTTCTGATCGATTGAATCTAGAGGAGTAGCTGCAGAATTGGCTTAAAAAACAAGAAAAGAAAATATGCAGAACTGTGTGACCAGTATAGTAGGGTTTGCGGTAGGTACAATGGGTGTTTTCTGTGAAGAAGCGAGGCGTTTTGTTCAAGAAATATTAGCGATGTTGGTAGATAAATCTGGAATGAAGATGGCTGAACAGTACTTATATCAGAGAATCAGCATTGAGATAAAATTGTGGGCGCGTGTCCAGTCCCAGAAGATCTCAATGAAATATTTTATTTAGAATAGTTTAAAATGTTTAAATTTCAATATACATTTCAATCTTTATTTGTTCTGATGTAACAGTTCTTATTCTAAGCAAATTATGAATCAAGCAAAACTAGTAGGTATACCAAATAAATTCCTAAAGATACTAGTCTTATGGCTGGGTAGAGATGCTTTTGCTAGGTCCAAGCTCATGTAGATGTATAAGGTCACGAGATCACTTTGGAGCTCTGTGATTGGTGGAAATAGGTACTACTGATATTACTTATTTTGTAAATGTCGATGAAGTTACAAATAATGTATTTTTCTTGAACTTTGGAAAATGCAATTTCATAATTTTCTGCAGTTTAGTGCTCACATGATTCTCAGTTCTTCGGCTATTATGATTATGAGAGAATGAAGTTGTCTTGACAAGAGACATGCATTCACTTTGCCAGTGCATTATAAGTATAAGGCTGAGTTACGAGTTATCAGTCTTAATTGTTTCAAAAATCTGCTGCTGCCGCCTCGTGTATTCATTAAATCATATTTTTACAGTTTGATCTGATTCTAAAAATGTTTGTACGAGTATACTATTAGTAATAATCAAAAACACAGTTTTTAAATACCTACCTGCTTTTTCACATTATTGGTAAACAAGTTCAATAACTTTTTTAGAATTTAAAATTTCCATTGCTTTTGTTACAATATTTTTTTTTAACATTCAATTTCTTTATTTCAAAACTTTACATATTTACATTTACAGACCTATATATATCAGATTTTATCCAGCATGTTGACACGGTGTTTTGTTCTCTTCGTAATCATTAGTTGTGATCAAAAACAATATTATTCTTTGGTGATGTGGTGAACACTTTTGATCTGAGCTCTAAAAAGTCTATAATTTGAATAATGATTACTGATCAATCTATATTATGACGCTGCAATAAAACGGCTGAACCGAACTGACTCCAAATTTGGCACAGTCTCCTTTTGGTTAGGTGGTTATTAAGAAAGGATATTTAAAAATTCCAATTGAGGTTTAAGCCACGGGCTTAAACCTCAATGGTGACGAAGTGCTGGGTTTTATCTAGTGACATATTATAAAAGCTTATAGAAAGGTACAGGATGATAGTAATAATAAATAATAATAATAATAAATGTCCGCAGAACGGGAATATAATAAATTCAAGAGCCAAGCTCTATTTACACACAGAAAATAAATTCTTCCTAGTACAGTTCTTTCTGAAGAACCTATGGAAAAACAATGTAGGTTATTCTTTCATTTAAAGTTCAATCCTTCCGAATATTCGAAAAACCATTGAAAAAGCTGTTATTATATCTGCCAAGTTCGAAATAAATGTTCAGCTGTATCTATGTAGTTGTATGGAGAGCCGCCAGAGATAGATACATCGGAGAAGCCATTATTATTAGTAGGCGAACCATGAGTGTTAAGTAATCCAAATAGAATATAGAGTCTTTGAAAGGGTGCTTAATAACAATACTCTTAACTCGGGGGTTAAGTGAAGTCAAATAGAATGATAGCAGGATTATTAGGTCAGGCCTTTCGTGACGTCACCATCATTTGTTCATATCAAGTGTGTCAAGTGAGCTAATTGAACGCCTTGTCCCACACTCAGGACCCAGATCTTCGCCTAATCATCTTTATTAATATAATTGCAAAAATATCTCTCAGCCACATTCCTCGTTCCCAGGATAACACTTGTTTGTTTTCTTGAGGGCTTTGTTGTTTATTATCTAATTAAAACTGGTGTCAACTCCTCCAAATATCTCTGTGAAGCCCCTTCGCACAAAAAATAATATAACATCTCTGTACTATTATGTGTTATTATATAACAACTTTAGTGGGTAGCTCAGCATCTCGCATCTCCTACATAATTTGCCTATACCTCATTGCTTGTTCATAATACCGCCACATAATACATAAATAACTACTCATTTTTCCTCACAAGGTAACATGTATGAGTAGACCCCGCACACCGCACATCCAAGTACAGAGTAGAATTTTTTTTACCCTGCTGTAGGTCGAACCCAGGTCACTGTGCGTGCAACCCTATTGTGACTATTTCATTCAGAAATAGTAAATCTATACAGAGGCAAGTTTTGGTGTTAAGGGTTGTGTGGAAGAGAATGCCGTAGGCATTAACACCGCCCTTGATCAAGTTTTGCTTAATTATTTCAACTTTATTTCTTGTAAATTGTATATATTATATTTTGTAAATAAAACTTGATTAAATCTGTTTAATAATAATAATAATAATAATAATACTAGAAACACTCATGAAAACGAACTCAGTTAACTCTGAAACATGCTGGAATTTCTTCCCTCCCCAGTTCGCAATATCCATCATTCTCGTTACTCTTATCAAGTATAGTTACTTGGAATTACGTATCCCTAAATTCATGATACTTCTGTAAATAGAATAATTTTTCTCACAAATTAAACAAACTGACTAACCAGATTTCCCATGTACTTACTTGTTGCAGAGTGAAGCCCTGGCACTTCTCAAGTCCCCCCAAGCAGTGCCCCCCTCCCCCGCCTCCTCCCCCACGCCGGATCCAATGCAGAATCCCCCATCAGGAGAACCCCCTCCAGAGATCCACATCATTTTGATGACGTCAAAAGATCTGGTAAGTACCATATTTATCTTTGTTTGGCTTGTATACAAAAATAAACAAAATTTAGAAAGAATTTCAATTGAATACTTACTTATTCTTAAAAAAAGATTTCTAAAAAACAATATTCTCATACACGAGCATGATTATGAAAAGGTAGCAAGTACCTAATTCTCTTTATTCACTTTAGAATCGTCAAATTTTCCAAAAAAACAGAAATGATTAACTACTGAAGAAGAACAGACATTATATTTACAATATATTTATGTTAATTTCTGTGTTTTACATTTCAACTCTTGTGTCCTCCATAAAACAATACAACATGTTTTTGGACACACAGAGCTGGAAGCGTGAAATTAGCTTTAATTTGTTAACCACTAATGTGTATGTACAACTCTAAGAAGGATGTGGTCAGGATATTCATGGCTAGGAATGAAGATATAGACGGGCTGGTTTTGGTTTAATCGTGATTCGTGGTGGTTAATCCACTTTGTTTGTCTTTAGCTACATCATCATTCTCTTACATGTTGATCATTTTACGCTCCATCGATTCATTGCGTTCATTTCGATTTGTTTCAATATCCTCAGATGTGGATTCGTTCCAGATGTGCTTAGTGCTCACTCCAGGAATTTGCTAAACTTTGACATATTAATATTCGGTGGAATGTTACAGTTAGATATTATAGTATGAAAGGGTCTTTCGAATGCTTTCTTTTTTCCATACAAGACCTGAAAGTTATAATTATTTTAATTTTCGCCTTAGTAGGACCTTCCTAGCTAAAAGAAGAAATAAACAAATTTTTAAATCACAACAGTAAATATCTACGCGCAACATTATGTACCTATCTATTATTCTAACATTTCTAACAACAATCGATAACACTTACAGTTAATTCCCAATAGTTCTTATTGCATACCGTGGCCACGTTTTGATAAATTCTCATATTATATTTATGTTAACTACCTTCTTTCTTGTGGCTATTTATATTGGTCACACCTTCCCTGACATTTCCTCCATGTTTCAATCAAATGGAATGGAAATGTTGAAAATTGTCACAGATGTATTAAATATGTTGCTGATATGATGTGATGGATCTGTTGTAGTGAGCTACGAATGTATTAATAGCTGATACTAGGTCTTC
The DNA here is from genome assembly GCA_024516035.1 of Bactericera cockerelli. NCBI lineage: Eukaryota > Metazoa > Arthropoda > Insecta > Hemiptera > Triozidae > Bactericera > Bactericera cockerelli. Next base: position 25,742,887 of record CM044957.1, on the reverse strand, counting down.
TCTTGAGTTGATTGTATACAGGGTGATACTCTCAGGTACAGACTGGGATGTTTATACTGCTGAGCTATTAGGACTAACGATTCCGTTACATCATCAGTGAGCCCAAGACATAAATATGTATAATTATGTGCCAAAATACCAAATGGGAGAATAATTTGTCAATTTACGGCTTGGTTTCGAACCGGCGACTTCTGGATTGCCCGACAGACGCCTTGACCAGTGAGCTACCGGGACAAGGTTATAATATAAATACCTATGGTAATATTGAATCTTTGAAACATTACTTTTCCTCTTTGTTTTATCGTACAAAAACGTGGTGTAATTTTGTTAGTGTGAAAATGTGTTCATAATAGCTACATTTTTGTTTTCTTTTTAAAGTAGAAGAATACATAATAATTAGGAAACTGCAGTTCTCTGATGGCATAGCATTCACTACCAGAGTAGACTTTCTGTGTTCACATGAATTTCTCTCTTTCTAAAATAATAATTATATACAGTCCATACCCAGTACTCAGCATCAAACTGAATTCTGTATTGAGATTAGCCCACTCTGTATTGAGTGAAGAAGCTATCACAGCCATAGAGATAGTAATCAGAGGAATGGGTGATAGAAATGAAATGTAGCAACACACTACTTGATGATAAGAATCAGCGTGAAAATGGTTTCTTCTTCGTTTTCCATATGGAATCGAAACAAACCAGTGAGGAGTTCTAGCTGCCTGGGAAAGGAATTAGGCGATCCGTTACTCGCGAGGCAAATGTCATGCAAACCTGACAACTGAAATATAATTGTTCCAAATACTTTAGTACGTGTGCAGCGTGCATGGATCAGCAATAGTTGTCATCAGGCTCTCTTAAATGAATGAAGATGGCACTCTTAATGTCATATGGAGCGCTATGGCTAAATAACTCGTTCTTATTGGGGTTTACTTACCTATAGGAAATAATGGTTGATGATGGTCTGACATTTGTTCACCCCGTGCTTCGCTACGGTTCAAAGCCTCACTATATCCTTTAATTCAGAATATAGCTTGGCTCCTATCCTTTATCATAAAAAGTCATATCTCTTGCAGTATTATTGATTTGCAACTGAAATGATGATTGTTTCCTCATGTTACATCTCAATGTATGATGATATTTATGATTCCTAATTAGTAGTTTGCTTTCCCAATATGCTATTTGCTCAAAACAATTTATTAAACTTATGACTTCATAATTTAAGTTATCCTTTTCTGTATTATATGCATTGATTTTTGGCCACTATTAAAAAAGCCAAACGACAGGTTCAAATTTTTAATGCCTCGTTCAAGTGCTTTGTGAGAAAAATAGCCAAAATAAGCAACTTACAGTATCTTGATTTTAGGTAGTCACTTCTTTCATGGTTTTTATCCTTTTACCTAGTATATTAACTTATGCATTTAATATACCTACATATTTGTGAATTCCAAATGTTCCATGGAGATTGCTATGAACTTACCTCGTTATCTTACTGACTCACCTTAGTGAACGTATACTGGGCCAGGGCGAGAATTAGGACGTTAAGATTTCTCAAAATTATTATGACATACCATTGATGTGACACTTGGGAAATGAGGAGGTCGCTTTCAAAGTGCTTTCTCAGCGAATGAAGGTGATCAAATCTGCTAAAAAATTCTATCTTCTCGATTTCTGCATTCATTTATGGAGATAAGTGCTTCCCCATAAAAGATTCCTCGATTATGTATGTGAAATTTATCTCTTTAATAAAGTGTCACATCTCAACATTCTATTATGTCACTATTTATGTAACAGAAATTCATGAGTTAGGTACGCTAACTTGATATAACTTCCAGTAGGTACTATATCTATGTATTGTATCCTATATTATGTTTCCATGATGATGATTTAATGCAAAAGTATGGCCAAAACACTCTTGGGGTAATACTATAATAATATGTTAAGTAGTAGTTAAGCTAATGCCACAGTTTCATAGAAATAGAAAAAGATAAATTCAAAAGCAGATTCTTATGAGACATAAAAGTTTCCTCCCTCCAATAGATCTGCTGATGGCAGCGTCAGAAACTTCTTTACTGATTTTAAAATTCCAACAATTAAAAAAACCACTAGTGTTTTCCGACCATAATATCAGCACAGACCAGAGCTTGATCTGCCCAGGTTTTTGAAAACCCGAAATCTAGCACAAGATGCAGTGAATGATTAATTGATTGTGAAGCTTGTAATTTTGGGTTTTAATTAAAAATCGATTTTGATTTATAGACCTCCGGGTTAGAAGTCCACTGTCTTCTGATGGACGGATTGCATACAATTACGAGCTCGAACATTTTTAATGAGACCCTAATTTTACAAGAACACTGTTTCCTTAAGGCACTGCAAATATTGCAATACACTCTACCAGCTATACTCTTGATATTGTATACACGAGGCTTTTCAAGTGATTCCGTTAACTATATAATTATGTATTATGCTCATATGGATTGCTATATACCAAGGCCCAAACTAGTAGTGCTTTTGCCTTCGAACCACAAAGTCCGGTCCGGTCCAAATATCAACCAAAGGAACATTTTTTTCCTCGAAAAAAATTTCTTGACATTTATGAAATCATTTTAAAATAGCAAAACGAAAAAAAAATTAGGTACTTCTATTATTTAAAATTTCGGCTCTCGAAAGTCAGAATTTTCTGAGCAAGATGCATCCTGATCATTAAAGTCAAGAGCAGTGGCTTTCTATCTCTCTGCATGGTGCTGAAATGAAAAAATGTTCGAGTCGGATTCTAGGCTGGAAAACAAAGTTCAAGTTAACTTATTCTGGCTGTCTCTTAAATGAAGATAAGCCATGTACAGGGTCAGGGGACAGCAAGTAAATATAGTTCTTGGTCAATATGACATGCATGATGCAGCTTGTGTTTATATAACCAAAATTAATTCAGAAAAGAGAATCACAAGGGTTTGGGCCTCTTGGGTTGGGTGGCCACCAATACAATAAACGTACTGAGCTTCAGCAATTTGAAAAGAATCTGCTATTCTAAAGCCCCGGTTTGATCAAGGATTGAGATTTGAACATGGATAATATTATTCTTGACATCACCTCACACAAGTACCTACATATACTCATTTATTTCTAAACCAAGTCTATCCAATTAAGTGATCCGTAATAAGACTAAGAGCAGCCGAGAAAAGTAAAATCTTCAGAGCAAGTAAAAGTAACGAAGCAGGCTGCAAAACCACAGCTTTTTGTCGTGCGAAGATAAATTGCGAATGCAGACGGATAAACACCATTTGGCGAAAATCCGTTATCTGCGTTTTTACCCTGAACGAGAGACGAAGTAAAAGAGAGAAGGGAAAAAGGAGAGAAAAATCCAAGACTCTAGTGCACTTCCCTGGGCTATCCCGATTAGAATGTTCTAGCTCCTTGCTGACTTCAGGGTTTTTCATTAAAATCTCATCTGATAAACAAACAATAAAAATTCTAAAAGAAAAATGTCCTTCATTAGAATTGCACCAGGTACAAAACCAATAATCCTGGGCGTGTTTCTCTCTAACTATTTATTGTTTAGGGAAATTCTTGTCAAGCTCAAAAAAATCTTGGATTGGGGATATAGTCAGTTGATTCCTAACAGGACAACATGTCAGGTTCGAGTTATGTGTTATAAAAATACTTGTACCAAAGGAACTTAATACATTGAAATGTTGCCCAAAGTTTACCTTGTGTCAAAGGACTCTACTGAAACGGCCTGTAGCAAGCAGGGAGAATAAATCACATGAATTCAGTTAGAATGAAACATGTTAGGTGTGATGAGGAGGGCTAGCACTTGGAGTGAAATGAATGAATTTCAAAGTTAAGCCCAGACTGCGGCAGATTATGTATGAAGACTAAGATAGAGGAGGGGAGAGAAGAAGAGAGAGAGGAAGAGAGAGAGAGAGAGAGCGAGAGAGAGAGAGAGAGAGAAGAGAGAGAGAGGAGAGGAGAGAGAGAGAGAGAGAGATGACTGAATGGGTGCCAGGAATCCCTAATCCCTCTGGCTAGCTTCACAGACTTAATTCTTTTTCTTCTTAATCCAGCTTATGGACTGAAATTCATGACTCTTAATATAAACCTACCTATATTCCCCTATTTTCAACTTCAAGTAGTATGTTTTTCATATACGGGATGGAATGACCTAGATTTTCCTCCCACATATTGCCAAGATTTCCGGTTTTCTAGCCTAAGAACTTTTGACGATTGTTACTCATTATTATATGAAACTCTCCTTGCACTTGTAGTAATATCCACCTTTAGGTAGTTAAGTTGATAAGTACCTTTAAAAGATAGATTTATTTGAAGAATAGTCTTGGTGCTATGCTGCTGCACAAAAATTCTAATAAGCATCAAAACCATGCAAACGCAATGGTTCCTCTCTACACTGTGGAATCAGAGGCCGTTACAGGCACAGTCCTGATCCTGGTGTCCGTTGATTTCAGTACAGAGGTAAGTGCCGGTATAGTTATATAGGTCTATGTGATCCTCTTGAACAGCTCTGTTGGTAGGTTAGGCAGTAAAGAATTAGTTGAGCCATTACAGAGACGTGATCGTCTGAAAACTGAAGACATCCAGTATGTCCTCTCCATCTGCACATCCTACAGATATACTGCAGCATGCAAGTTGACCTAAAAGTTTAAACTTTTCAACTTTATCCATCTCCTTCTTCTAAGCTCTAAGAAAGATTTGTAAGTCTGGAACTGCGAGTTTTATCATTTCTGCAGTCGAACATAAATCATTTCAAACTCTTTTAGGATAAAGTCTTTTCACATCCTCTTGAAATGGTTCCAAGTCAGTTTGCCATGCTTTTCGTCTTAATGAAGTGTTGGTTATAGACACCAAGGAATAAGATCAAATTCAGAAAGTGTCCAAAGTTCAATTTCCACCTTTTTAACAACTTACATTGCTAGATAAATTTATGTTGTTATTGAATTTCTAATGCTTTAGAACACTTTTGAGGATTTCATGTTACAGTAATTTAGGGGGTTATGTAATGAGGGTGGTGTTACAAAACAAAATATAGATATGCAAGGTTAAGAGAAATATTCTACACAAATAACGCACTTGGCATATTCTAATGGCAAATTTTTTTCTACATAAAAGTACCTAACTTATGTGCATGTATATTATAACAACGCGCTCTAATTGCTCTAAGATTAGCATCCTACTCACTTGCCTTGATAGCGTCACACTTTTAATTCGAGACTCAAAGAAGTCTAATAGTGATTCCGACCCAAGAACAGCACTTCCACCCAACCCCACTTATCCATCTGCAGGCGAGCAAGCCGATCTGAACAAGTGCTTAATCCGATGTAGCTAACATTAAACACTTTGATACGAAGCTTAGAGTTAATTTTTATAGTCATAAAATACATGGAAACTATTTCGAATTTGAGCCACAGGGTAAATGATTATTTTTTGATTTATAACTCTATTTGTATGCTATACTTTACTATTACGATAATAAAATAAATCAGGCAGGTTTTTTTTTATAGATGTTATGTGCTAAAATTTAATAACACCATACCACAAAGAAATTTCTGATACACTTCTCTTGTAAAATAAAATTCTGATGTATCCCAAACTTGTGTACCCTTGTTGCTTGAAGAGTATAATCATATCCTCTCTTGAGCACAATGTTCCTTCAAAATTATGATCCACTGTGGATAAAACAGTCCAATTGTATGACTAAATACTCATCGCACTAAAGTTAGCAGAGTAATGTCAGGAATTTTGTTGAAATATGTTACGACCATCGTGGTTTTGTATCTGTTGAGCAGGAATTGCATCACAGACTCTGATTCACAGTAATGCCAAAATCTCAACAAACAAATGTAAATTATTTCATTATAGATTTTGGAACACGATGTGATAAGTTAACTCAGACAAAAAAAAAAAAAAAAAACGTTGATGGCACTCACTATGTTGTGTCTATTAAATGATGTCCCAACACTCATCTCACTACAACACCTGTTGCAACTCTTGTGCTAAAATGTTTGGGGGGAGCACTTTGGATTTCTCAGAGGCATCGTAAAACACTGGAGCTCCCGTTACATGTTTTTGAATGGATAATAGGTATAGAATATTTGTAATTTATGTATGAAACATGTCAACTGGTTGAATCTTTGGAAACACCTCATCTCCTTCAGTATTTATTAAAACAGCACTTGCTAAGCTAAACTTTATGATCAAAATCTTCGCTAGTTGCTATTATGAACCAGAACACCTTATTTCATGTATCGTAAAACCCTCACTCTGGCCATAAGTTGCTTTTACAATGGATAAAAGATTGAATAATGTCATTCCCCAACTCTCTGATATTTGATGTTATGGTCAAAGTGTTCTGCCATATCACATTCCTTTGTTTCGACTCAATATACAACCAAGGTCACATTTGTATTGCTTCGGCTTCGGTTTCAACTTTGGTTTTTAATCTAATCATATTGCATTGGATCAAGCAAATGTGTAGCAAATGTGTTTTCATTTTCTGGAGTGACCATCATTATCAGGGTTGGGTGATAGAAAATGCTTTAAGCATTAACGTCGACTGGTTGTTACCTTCCACTAAAGAGTATTATTATACAAAGTTCAGAATAGTACCTTCACTACCTATTATGCACATAACAGGTAATTAGTCGTACTCCTATAGGTAATCTACTTAACTAATCTCTGATAGTTAATCCTGCATATAATTTGTCATATTTTATGCCAAGCACCACCGGAGCATGAAGAGGATTAGGAACTGATCTGCTCTTGTAAGATTAAACAACTGTCGGATTGATTCAAGGTGTTTCAAGACTAATCCTTTGCCGATGCCTTGGATTTGCTGGTAGTTTTAATTCAGAGTTATGTCAAAAAAATATTTTCAAGGTTTATTAAGAGTTTTGCTTTGTATCTCATATCCCAAATAGTTTTATTTCCCGAATCTCATTTGAAAACAGTCCCTACAATTGTGATTTTATAGTATTTATACTAGCCTCCATAGAATTGATATATTGAGATCATTTATTTATTTTTCCTAGTTGATTTTCTGCATTCTATGTTCCACGGCACTGACTGAGTTTCATACCTTCCTACTTGGCTTAGGATTTATGTTTGAACGTTAATCCTCTTTAGTTTTCAGACTCTTAATCCAAACTGGCATAATAAATATACATTTTATTGTGAAATAATGTTGAATTACATGTTTTAAATTGCTTGTTTTCTCCCCTGTACGAATCGTGAGTATTGTTTTAATTTTTTATCTCACTCTCGGGAAAATATACATCCATAATTATAAAATATTGGTAAAATATTACAAACATTCAAGCAAGTAAGTTGAATACTGGACTCGCAAGTTCTCTGAAAGCAACTTTTGTTTGGTTAAAACTTGGTGATTGACCAATGACACTGACCACATAGGAGCAAAACCTCGGTCTCCTGATTATTCCTAGCCAGGCTATATGAGCCTAAACTGTGCAGTGGGTTTGTGAGTTCTCATGGAATGGAGGGTAAAACCTCTGTGTCGAACGATCTCCAATGCTAAAGAGAGGTTAGCAATGAAACACAATTGGAATGAAATGGAACAAAGTAAAAAGCATTGTGCTTGTTTGAACTGAATGCAAACAACTCTTTTAAATTTGATGTCTAGTAATGAGTAATATTCAGTAAGCCGCTAAACATTAATATAAATTTAGTATAATTATTTTAAACAATTCATTATTTTAATTCTCTATTTTTATTGCAAATTCACTGCATATTACGTAATTGAAAACAGTGAAGAATGGCTATAATGAAACATGTTGAGAAAAAAATGGTTGATTTTAAAATATTAATTTTTTGTAGTCGGTACATTAAAAAACATATCAAAAGCATATTCATGTTCACAGAATAATTTATTCAACCACAATTAGAAATCAATACCTTTTCCACAATGCAGATTATCCGAGTGAAATGCAAGTTTTCCTGAATTACGTCACTTCATCGCATGCTGTACAATGTGTTATTCATTCATAAAAACATTTTCGTTTACTCGAAAGCTTGGAATAGTAAACGAGTGAACTTGAAAGTAGGGAAGACTTGGATAACACGGGACAGGATGAGGAGAGCAGAGCTTGCTGGAAGCGAGGATAAACTTTTGAAAAACTTTAAGATCCAGACAGATAAGGGGAAGCTGAGGATAAAGGAGACCTGCACAGGGGGGGGATGGAGTGTAGTAGAGCGTTGCTTGAGGATTAAGCCAGCGGAATTGAGTTAATCCAGATTAGAGCTTTGCTAGAGAGGAAATCCCCTCGCTACAAAATATACTCAGCTTAGATTCTAATGCGCGCCATTCGAATTATAAAGCGTAGAAACCCCGGGATCGTGTGGATTAGTTTATACTGTGGGATTATTTTGCCCCCTCTGCCAACTCTGCTTTTATTCATTGCCATCCTAATGACGGCTTTTGATCATTCTATCCACGGCGACGGGATTAGTTAGTGCTCACGAGGTATTGATCCGAGTGGGATGTGAGGTTTCAATGAATTTTCAAAGACATTACGTTTAAAAGACTTACTATGTGACGACATTATTGATCTGCTTGGAAGCGTTGATCTGTCTATTTTCTAAACCTCATTCATATTTTAGTGTCACGTAAATAGTGTCAACCTGGGAATTCTCTAAAGGTCTAAAGTACGTAAAGAGATTTATTATAGAACAATTAATTTTTGTCTCCAGTGTACACATGCCGCCTTTTCCTTCTCAATCCCAGATGAATCGTTTCAGCAAGACATATTCTTTCTTGTGTATGTATATTTGTATATACATCTCCCCTTGCTCCCTCCTCTTTGCCTCCCCAGCCCTCCCATTCGATGCCAATGCCTGGTTTTATTTTTTATTTTAATCCCAGAATCCTAGGGTAGGTAGAGGTATTTTTTATTATTCCAAACTGTTGTCTAATACAGCCATCAGTGAGGAAAGCGTGCTGTGGGATGGTGGCGTATGTCTCGTTGCCTGAGCCCACAGCTACATTTATGTGGTACAAGGCATTCATTACGTCCATACTAATTATTTATCAAGTGCGCCGAGTTACCTGATGTTATATTTCAAACAATATGATCCGTAGATAAGTCACTGGTAGAGTTATGATCGGCCTTCACAAAGTTGTCAGAGCTACACAATGACGACTTAATACTTACCTTTACTGGTCACTCTATATCACTCTCAACACATATCGGAGATTATCTTTCTAAATAGTCATTGATCATATTATCTACAGCACTTGTCTGCTACTCAAGGGGAGAGATGGCTGCACAGGTTGACACAACTGAATACTACTCACTAGCAGCATAGGCTTGAGAGATCTCGCTATTATGCAAATCCTTCAATCTGCCATACTTAACGTACTAACACTGCCAAGACATGCTGCTCTATCATACGTCAGATATTTCTCACAAGAACAGAATCAATTTGGTCACGCTTAGATCATAGCCCTAGACTATCTAGCCAGGTAGCCTTAATCAACATGTCATGACTAATTAATGTTCTAATAATCTATAATGGACCTACAGAGCTCTTACACCTTAGCATGTGGGGAATCTGGTCTATAGCCACTCTCGGAGAGTTGCTCTAGCTCTAGTGTGTAAGATTGCTTAGCAACAGCCTGGGATAGTAATCTGGCACTTGCAGATTGTCTTCAGTTATCGCAATAGTAAGTTCAATGAATCAATAGATCTCGTCGTCTCTCATGAGGTAACTTCAACTCAGTCATCTGATTCTTTAATAAACATAATAATTCTGCCGAGTATTCAATGTCTCTTCTTTGTATAGGGCGTTCTTCACACCTCGGCCGAGGTGTTTGATTCTAATTGCTATGTTTAGGTACTAATGGTCACTTCTAATAGAGTATTCAAATAAGTAACTGCATCATTTGCCATCTATTTAATAAAATTAATAATTTAAAAAAGAGGTTTTCTTGATTGGCTGTCTTGGTTCCGCTTGCAGTGTGAGCAAATTCAGCGGAGTAACAGAGGAACTCGGGAGCATATTTATATTTCAGATTCTCTCGTCAGCATTTTCTCGTCTCGGATTTCAGTGGGGTTAGGAAATCCTTATCTTCCTGAAATAAAATATCCTTTTTCTCTCCCTTCTTTTTCCCCCTTTTAAATAATCTAAAGCCGCTGTCTCTTTCCTTCCTCCCCTGTTTTATATTTTTAAGTCTTAACTCTCAGCTTCAGAAATGGAAAGGATTAAAACCTATGTGTGGCTCTGTCGCACTGGTTGCTAATGCTATGACTTGGAGCCCTCATTGTATGGACGGGACGTGTTGACGTGTTTCTATTCGATGCATAACAAAATCTCTTCAACCAGGTTCACTGCTCACTGCTGATTCCTTGAATAAACCAAATCACGATGACTGATGTCAAGCAACATCCAGTGAGGTTAGGACATGGTTCGTGACCACTCAAATTCAAACCCTCTAAATGATGGGTATTCCCAGACGAACCCAGGCGGGGTGAGGTTAATGTGGGTAGCTGGTGTATGAATTTACATTAGAATGGCGGCCTGGAGGTCAACCCACCGCCTCGAATGACTTCTGAATGAGAGACATAGTCAACTCTACCACCCCCTGCTCCTCATTTTTATCATCAGATCCTCATCCCTTTGATCCACAAGCCGCCCTGCTGGATTATAAACATTGGAAAAAGGGATTTCAAATGAGAGAGAATGCTGCGGATTATAGAATTTAAAGATTAAGGGTTCTCTCTCTATTTCACTATCTCTTCCTCTCTTTGCCCCTTCTCTATTCATCTCTCTCTTTATCCATTCTCCGTTTTCCTCTCTCTCTCTCTCTCTCTAGCTCTTCTCTCTCTAACTCTGTCACTCTTACTCTCTCTCTCTACTCTTACTCTCTCTCTCTCTCTCTCTAGCTTTTTCTCTCTCTAACTCTCTCACTCTTACTCTCTCTCTCTTCTCTCTCTCTCTCTCTCTATCTCTCTCTTTCTCTCTCTCCTTCCTCCCCTCGTACTCTTACACCCTTCTGTGTACGCAATAATCATGTTACGGATCATGCTAGTCAGGATAATTTTTCACTTCTTTTGGGACCGATTGAACAGAATGAACAGTTCATTCTAAACATTTTAAAACACAGTAGGTACTTTCGATGGAAGTATAATATTATTGATTAGGAGGCTAGGAGATCCATTTATCCAGTGGCACACTACAGTCGCTAAAGTATAAATTGAGCGAAAATTTGGACAAAAAAGTGCAAATATAAGAGTTACGACTTGCCGACACAGAATTTTTCGTGGGATCTAGAATGTAAGAAAAACAAAATAATCTACCACATAGTATTATAAATAAAAAAAATTGAAGAAAACGGTTAAGCAGTTTTGGAGAATAAGGAGGCAAAAAAATTGCCAAGTGTATACAATGTGAACCATATAATTGGCAGCATATTTTGTTTTCATATTTCTTTATTTTTTATTTACACTTTATTTTTTATACAAAACATTTCAACCATAAATTATTATCAGAGAAAAAAAACTGAACTATATTTACAAAATATAGAAAAATACTATCGTACTTTTCATACTCTCGCCGAAGCTATGCGTTACCAAACCATTACCGAAATGAAGAGAATGAAGGAGAAGGAGTTAAAGTGTTGAGATTTATTATCTGTGAGCATTTTTAAAATTTTCTTTCCTAACTTTTTTATTCACTTGAATTAGTTCTTTCTACATTCTCTTCTCTGATTCCTTGTTTGTACAACTTTTTGAGATTTTCACATTTTACTTAGCTTTTTTATTCAATTTCTTCATCACCTCTTCTTTTGTGTGTTTCTTTTGTATTATATCATTCGTTTGAATATTGTCTTCTCTTTTTGTTTATAATACCTACCCATTTTGTATTAATGTTCTTCTTTTATCAACTTTTTCGTGATTTTCTTATTTCCTTTTTTCACAATGAGAAATATTCCTACTCTTCTGGAAGTTTAAGTTCAGGTTCTTAAGAAACGAATACCTACAAAATTTATTATGACTAGCCCGAGCTTTTTTCAAACTGAATTTTTGTTTGTCTACATTATTTTTCTAAATGACGCTATTACTATAATTAGTTGTTATGTGTATTTTTCAATAAATATTACAATTTAGTTATAATATTTCCAATTAACACATCAGCTTTCTTTAATGATAATTATACCTTTAGTATTATTTTGACTTTCCTTCTCAGTAAAGTTGAAAGTATACCTAATTATGATATATGACTCGTATAAATCTATATGAACTCAATGTATAGATGTGAAAAAAAGTTGTAGGTTTTGCACTTCACCTAAACTTCCAAGTTCTTAAAATCACAAGTTTGATCAATAGGTAGGTACTCTGTTTAATGTGTTTTGAAGATTTTACTTAAAGTTTACCATGTACATATCTTTCAGTTTGTAAAATTCCATAGGAAAAGCTGCAATCCTGTACAGAAATGAACATCATTGAAACTTTTCTTGAAATTTCCATAAGAAGAATTATATTTACATCAAAAATATACATATTAAGTAAAGAGACATGATCCATTAAGTTGAAAGTTGTCAGTAGAACTAATCTTTGTGAGCACGGGGCTCCACCTACCTGCTTGAGTCTTGAGTTGTACTTTGTACACTTGAATAAGTTCTGATACCTATTATGTTTGTATTGTGTCTTAGCGGTGCTTTCAATCTTTTCTTTCATGAGGAGTTTCCTAAAAGTTCATTTCTTAGTTTGAAAAGAAAAGCATAATTCTAGCACTTGGAGGGGGGGGGGTGATGATACCTAATACATTAGATTTTTTAGCTGAGTACAAAACATGTACTTTCTGAAGCATAATCTCTTCTGTTTCAAATTGTCTTACTCAAGATAAATGAACTGTATGTATCTAGTAATCATCTCCAAAAATAAAACAAACTGTGTGTTTACAATAATTATAAAAAATCTGTTAATCATTCATACTGAGGAATGAAACTCTATTAGACCACGTTCTGCTTGGTATTCCGGGACCTACTCAGGCTGATTGAGATGGATTTGCCCAAAAAGAAAGAAAAAGAAATTCTACTTTGTTCCTCTTAGTTCTGGACACCCCCCCAGATGACTAGGCCGACACAGTTGTCCTGCCGGGACCTGGAGGTCAGTGAACCCAAGCTTAGTTCCATAAAGGCATAGTACGAACTTGAAACTTTCTTATCATGAAAAACATGATAAGAATATTTTGCACAGCCAATAATGATTATGTATAGAGAATTTGAATCTAGAGGAATAAATGAGCACGTAGATATTGATTCTTACTAGCTCGATTTTTTCATCCCCTGATTTAATCATTTCCTTAGTCTCGGGAATTATTTATTCTGTTTTCCCAATCGGTATATTCTTTCTTAAGCTTGTTTTCATCTCTGTTTATTCTTCAGAATAAGAAAGATGGGAAAACCCCACCTGCTTAAATCGTAAATTTTGTAAAGTTTCGAAAGTTCTTTTTAACCTAATAATAAACATTGCTAAGAGGATTTCCAATTTTAAATACGAACAAAACAACCAAATTATTCTTCAACCCCAAGGTGGCTTGTGGCATTTGTTAAGATTAGAAAAAAAATGAACTGTTAAGAACATTAATATCCTATAGGCTCCTCCTTAGTGATAATGTTCATTTATGAAAAATCTACTTCCATATAGATATCTTAGAGTTGGACTACCTGTTTTATGAGTAGTTATCGTTCTATAAGAATCTGCTATAGTTTTAATAGGTATATAGCTTTACAAATGGGTAAAAAAATAAATAGGGAATTTTCAACCAAAAATTACTGCTGGATTTTTTTTTAATACAATGTTTATTATATCTGGTTTTTAAAGCTTTAAATGACCAAAAATGAATAATCATCAACATGTTTTTGAGGTAGGGGCACAGAGTACAGAGCCCAAGATTAAGATAATAGTGAGTCACATAATATGTATATTGAAGAGAGAGGACTGCAACATTGAGCAACAATAAAACCAGTAATAGCCACACCTAAGGAGTTCCAAGACCATTTTAAAATACACATGAAAATCCTCAACAGTTATGTGGAGGTCAGAAATTGAGAAATGGGGTGTATTGTCACAAGGAGACAATAGGTATGTAATAATACTGAATATATTTCTCACGTTGTAATTTCATAACATTCTTCAATGTAAGTTCAGAAAGTTCAACCGACTACTCCCACTAATAAAGTACCCATATTAATCGACAATTACCCAACTGTCGATTAATATGAGAAAAACATGTATTAAGAGCCGCACACAAGTACATCTCGAGCAGAGTTTATAATTTTCACTTGAACCTTCACAAAAAAATCAGCAGTATAATCAAAACTTTCCACCCGATTAAGAAAAAACAAAAAACCCGAAAAGAGTTTTTCTTTTAATTTAAAGACTTTTTCCACACCACAAGAAGCTTTCTTGATTCTCCTCTTTGTTATTCTCCCGGTGTCCTCAGTTCTGCACTCCTGTCCCTTGCTCCCTCTCTTTCTTTTTTATCGGGATTTTTCTCCTTTGACCACCATATACATTGTACAATGTACAGCTATATAATATATCTTGTGTATTTATCTTCTGATGTAGCTCATCGGACAACGTAGGAATAGGTTTCAAACAGATGGAGGTTTCAAAGAGTGATTCTGTCAATTTTTAACCTTTTTAATGAAAGAATCTTTTGAGAATTACTAGTCTGGAGTTGGTCATTTTTATTTAGTTCTGCTCAGATTTCTTCTAAATTGAACTTTTGTCACATCCACTACTAATATTAGGAAACGAGTATAATGTTATATCTTATTTTTGTATCCATCTCAATTTCAAAGAAACAAAGAATAATAAAATTATAAAGACTCAGTCAATTCATAAGAATATTTGGGTAGCTTTAAATCAAGGTTCTACGTAATAAGAATGATCTTTTCATATTTTGATTCTCCACTGAGGAAAATCAAAGAGTTCTTCGTTGCAGTAATAAAATAATCCTTTTCCTTTAGAACCCTATTCCTTTTCTTTTACTCATGCCTCGTCTCCTCCATCATTAGCAGGAGAATGGTTTTAATCCTCTGACCCCACAGTACCTCATTCACAAATCCAGCGGAAAATCGTATTATGTCTTGCTTGGTAGGATCTGAATTCTTCACCCTGGAAACTTGAAGCTCTAAACTTTTCAACTGGCGCAAAGTTTTTGTTTGTAAAATTGTTAAGATGGTTAGGAAGAGGAAGTGTAAGAATGTGTAGAGCTTTCGACACAGTACAGGCTATACCCTAAGATGATCGTGATTTCGTGAAGGTATGCTTTTGGTAATAATTACCTATGTAAATGTTGTAGTTCAGTCGACACTCCCCCATGCATCAGAACATCAAGCAACTCCTGGACGAAACGTTATCTTAGGATTGTCAATTATTATTGTCTTCGGGTTTTCGTAGTCAATTTTTTATTGTACTAAATAGGAGTACATAATATTATTGTAACTATGAGTTGAGTTGACATTGCCTAGATACAGTATCATGGTTTATTGGCGTTGACACCAGCGTTTTGCTTAATGTCTGGACAGATCCTATAGAATCATTGACTTGAAATTTAGAAGCTTCTGAATTTTTTCAATTCTACTGAAAATTATGCTTGGATGGTTCAAGAAATTGAGGCGCGCCCTATAGTATTTAACCTTTCCCCTCTGGTCTTAACAAGTGCTTGTTTACTCAAAACTCATTCTCTTATAATTTACACTCTAATAACCTCATAGAAATTTTTCTTTAATTCTCTCCTTTTCTCAAGAATTTGAAACAAATGATCATCAACACATATGGGTATGTTTTATATTATTCAACGTTCTTACGGTTTTCACCTATTGTTTCTTTTACATATTCACTTGCTTAAATATTCCAAAACAATATAAATATGAGTTCTTTCTTTATTTTCTCTTGTGTTTTTGTTCAAGACGATTCAATGTTTAGCAAATGCGGTTAGAGACGTCATGTCAATATATTATGTAATTATGTATGTATAACATAATATGTACACTAAACATAATGGTATTAAATCAAAATATTTAACAAAGACGTTATTCTTTTTAAACATGTACCCACTTGCTCCTTTCAAATACCCACTTGGTATAGCTGCTATTATTATGTGTGTGGTTATAATTATTTTAATAATATAAATATATGCATACATCATACTTGTAGGTTAAAAGAAATTCAGGCTTGTACAATGTACAGGTTGGTTTTTCACTTTGTGATATCTATACATAATATAAACTTAAGCCCAAAGCTAGTAGGCTCATAAGAAATTAGAGTAAAGAGCCTTTAGCCGGAAACTTCGTATGAGATAGGTATGCCACTTCTGTGATTGTCAACACCAAAGGTTGGTGAGCTGCTAACAGGCTATCAGTATTGTGAGATTTCCACTCTTGAAAAATTAATGTGAATAATAAAATAAGACAAATTATTGAGTTTGAAGATTGTTAAATTAACCTACCCGCGTTAAAGTAAATGAAGATCTTACCATGGTAGATCTTTTTTTGTATTTTTTATCTATTCTACATAAATATACTACTTACTGTCTTTGGAAGTTGCAGTACAAAAACCGTTCTTGAAAAATGTTATGTATGAAATTTAATAAATGAATATTTATAAATCGCAGCACAAGTTTTTTCTTTCTAAGCTTTCTAACAATCTAAGCTTGAATTTCCATAAAAATTATACAATCACAAGTAACAAAGTGGAGAGAAAGTAAGTCAAAACTTTTTTGGGAGTGAAATCGCGATTTTAACACTCTACAGAAAGCTGTATAGTACATAAATATACCTAATAAAAGTTTATTTTCAGAAAAGTAAATGAGCTGAATTAAATTAATCTACATTAAATTAGAATATTATAATATATTTTCTCGAATGTGTTGTAAGGTATTTAGTGAATTAAATGTGTTCTTTGTAAGTTTTTCTCCTGCGGGTGAGCCAGTACTGCCACTGTGTGTTTTCCAGGTAATAGCTGTTCATACCTGGAACAACATTTTTCACGATGGCACCCAGACTACTCTAGTAGAGCGACGCTTGACATTTTCGTTGCCACCTCCTTCATAAAATAATTTATAGCAATAAATCCCTGCATTCTGGACGACGCGACGTGTCCCGTCATTTAGTCCCTGTACCTTCTAGTTGATGTGTTAGCGGGGAAAAATAACTTATCACACGATAAAAATCCTCGCTAATGAACTTATAACAGTAACACTGCAGTCCAATAAGCCTCACACATCCGATATATTGAACAGGGGGCAAGAAGTAAATGAATTAGCCTACTTTATATTTTTAAGAAAAACTCAACCTACCTAATATAAGGGCGTAAACTGGTTGCTGCACAAAGCTCGCTTTAAAGTAGTAACATTTCAAACAATAATTGTATTTTGTTCAATTTGTGCAATTCAAAGTGAGTGAACTTGAATGTGGTGTATGAGTTCGACTCTTGGCTTGACGAGTCTATGACGCAAATCATATTCACAACACAAGATGGAGACAGTCCTTCATTTTCCCTTTTAAAACAATAAATAGGTACGCAAAATGAAGACTTGCAGTCTCTCAAAGTTTAGAAATATCACAAAGTGTATATTCATTGCTCTCTCAACCTATAAACTGAGCTGTAAAGCAACATATCACAATGCTTGTTAAAGAAACTGAAATCGAGAAAGTGGAGTTTAATGTGAAGAAAGCTAAATTGATTTTCTCAATCTCAGCTCGAGTGTAGCGTGTTGCCTAATCTGCGGCAAATCCCTTAATTCAGTTAAAGAAGAATCACTGCAAGTCACTTATTACGTCCCATGTACAACTTATAGCTTCTCAATTATAGGCTTCAGATGTAAGGCTTTTCCCCGTCTCATGTCTTATTTTCTAGGTAGCTACTATGTATATCTTTGTGCTTAGAGCTATCGGGTATCAGTCAACTATTTAAGATTTATTTCTTGAGCCTTTTTTCCAGTCTCTGGATTTTCCCAATGTTTTATGAGCAACATTTTTCACGATTTGAACTACCATGAGTGACTGAAGCTTCATTTTCAATTATTGACGATTAGATATGTACGTACTTCAGAAGACAGTAATTTATGGGTTACAATGAAACTTTTGCTGTGAGAATACGCTAGCTAGGTGTACAACATGAAAATCTAAAATGTGTTTGCTTCAGCTGAATAAAAGCCATCAGAACGGTATGACTGCTACGGTATAAGGACACATATTGGACGGCCCATGCCTGGAAAGTATAAAAATCTCGACGAAACACTCCATTAGGATTTCCTTCAATCTTTCTCCCCTTCCCTTCCTCTTCATTACGTATGCAAGCTTTCTTTATTCCTTAATCTTGTTAGCCTTAAAACCTCTACTTAGTTTTTCGCCTTAAAGCTTTCGTCTAATACGTTCTAGAACAGACATATACCTAATATTTTAGACGGATTTCGTTTTTTCTCACTCTTAGCCCATTTCCAGTTTACTAGTTCAGTGTGTTTTGCTATCTTTTCCTGATCTTCTTACTTTGCCTTTTTCCCTTGAAGATTTCAGTTGAAATGTGTTCGTTGTGGTTTGTCACTCTCGAGGCAACGCATTTGATGAGATTAGCTGTTCTCTGTTTAGCTTGGACTTACCCTTATCACAAGGGTGATCTCACGCAGAACTGTAGAAACGCGCTTCTGCCATGTTTGAAATAGTAATACCAAACTAAGAGATGGTATTATAATAAAATCGAACCAACTAAAGTCTTTTGTAATGCAAAAGAGACAAAGTCCATTGAAAGAAGGACAAAATTTAAGATTCAAAAGGAATTAATAAATGACCAAGCCAACAGAGAAAGAAAATGGACAGATGAAATATAAAGGTGATGAGGTATTATGAAACTCAGGGGTTTCCAAAAGAGATCTCTTCTCTAATAGATTGCACATTCAAGTTTATGATCGGTAGGTAATGCAACTAACGGATAGGTTACGATATTATGAATACCTACTATTATCCTTGGATTTTGATATTATTTAACCTCAACAACCTCTTTTGAAACTTTCAACCTGATCTTTTGAAGAACATCACATCTGAACAACAGACTTCCAAAAAACCATCATGTGCATATTTAATGTAACAATATACGTTATAATTATAAGCACTGAAGTTTCTCGGAGGCGTTCTCCGCGAAACGACCGTTTCGCTTGATCCAAGAGGTTCACAAACTCCGTGATGAAGACAAAGTCGGTGGTGCAGTGGTCCGTGGTGCTGTATTACTGATCAGTAAACCGTTGCTCGTGGGTTCAAATACTGACTGATGAACGTCCTTAAATTGCCAGGATTTACTATTTTTACAAATTATTTATTTATCAGTGAAGGAACTCCACAACAATTCGCCCAGTATCGGGTGTCGAGTCCTTTCAAAACCACAGGTAGGTACAGTAGTATACTAGGTACGCATGTTTAAAAGTTACTGGCTTTTGATTCCTTTACCAAAGTAACTTGCCATAGGTTAGTCATTGCCCAGCATTATTTTCATATTTTGAGAATACCTGGGAGGGAGTGTAAAGATAAGCTTTTGACGGACAGGGATTCTGACTTCTATACATAAGACAGACCTTTGCCTATTCATTAGTCTTTTCTCTGAAGAAACCTGAGGACCTCTGTCATATTTTTGTCTGGGAGGGGAATTCTAAAGCTACCTCTTCAGTCTCTTGTATGACCTTTACTTTCATGTACATCATCACTTCATCACATGAAACTCATATTCACGTACGTTGTGTTTTGATTTAAAAAATAATAAACATAAATGAAAGTGGAAGAAACTTGAAGCGGTTTGGACGTGGTTTTTTGTTTGTTTTTTTTTTTTTTTTTTTTTTTTTTTTTTTAATTGCGAGGTCAAACACGGGCGTGTTTTGATTTAGAGCACCCTCTAAAAAACCCCAATGATAAGATACTGTAGTGTCTTTGCCCCGGTGCCGATGAACATTACTACATTGGACTGATTGGACGTATGGTGATACTTTCATAGTAAGATATAGTAAGATATTTGTCAAAGGATTGACAAATGTCCATGTTTTTTTAAGTCCTCAATTTTTTGAAAATCACGAAACTTCCACCACTCAACACTGTGCAATGTTTTTTTTAACAAGAGTGTGTTAATGTCATGAGTTTGTTGGCAGAGATTGCCTTAGGCAATAATGACGCTCTTTGTCAATATTATAACCTCTTTTGTAAAATCATGCCGTCTAAGGTATCTTTTTGCTTTTTCGATCGACAGAAATGTTGAGAAGAAAAAAGATGAACCTGTTATTAGTTAATTCGTAGATGAGAATTTACATAATATTTATCATTAATATTGTGCGCGGCAAACACTACCTTGTATTCCAAACGCTTGAGATAGACGTCCCTCTGAGGTGATTATGCTCTCACCTCAACAATCCTGTCACCTAGGAACAACATACCTGAACTTGTCGAGGCATATGCAGACGGTCCTTCACTGTCCAAGAGGAGCGAAGAGCTGCAACTTTAATACATTTATAATTGAATGGTTTAATATCCTACTGGACGCAGGACCTCTGGGCTCATTGTATTCATATTTAAGGAATTACGCGTGTCACGTATACACAAATGAAGATCCGTTGTTTTTGAAAGCTTTGAATCTGGTCAGTCTTAACGATCTTAAAATATTATTAAAATGTCCAAATATTATACTCGGATGATTTTCCGTAGGAAAAAGGAGTGGGTATTCGTTTTGAGAATTATTTCCATTCTCCAATATTAGCTCGACCCCGCCCCATAGCCTCATTTGGTAGGGTCTAACACAAAAATAAATGAAATTTAGTTGAATTTACGCAATCTTTTTTGGTAATTTATAATAATATAGGCAATACACTAGTCAAAAAGTGTACAGTTACACTGTGGGTCGCCTTATGATCTGGTTGGACGGAAGCAATAAAATTCCTGTGGCTATCCATATTACACCCAGTGCAGTTACCAAACCCAAGTATGAGTATGTACTATGTACCCTAATACCTGCATGTTTAATGTTCAGTTTCCTCCCTCGAGATATCAATAAGAAAGGTTAGTGATTTTAATACTGTGGAACCTAAAAGTTCAGCATTCAATACCAAAAATATTCAATAACATACAAGAAATGCATGCCCCAAAACATTAACAGATTAATGTGGGGGCAGTCGGGTCGGGTCCACTTCTCCAATAAAGGCAAAGTGTTAATAAAGCCACACCGAGTCAGCATTACCTCATGCGGTGCTGGACAAAGGGCTTGGGAAGTTTCTCTCGTTAATCCAAACCTAATGGAATCAGCACAGAATGCATTAGTGATATTGTTCTTTCTTCAGTTGCGTCCTGGAGTCTTTGTCTTGTGATCTCCTCTAAAATATATTCGATTGGGTCTTTACACTCTTTACCCAAAAAACTTTGTTTACACGAAGGCCTAGCTTGGTAAGTCATCTCATTCTCCTAGCGTGATTAATTCATAGCTAAATTTACTGAGTTCTCAACTCTCAAATCTCATACTTCTCGTACAAGAGACTAAATTCAATTGGATGTTTTTTTTCTCTCTCTTTTTGGTTGACGTCTCTTTAAAATTTAAAATCAAAGGTCATTCCAGATGGTAGATAGTTTCTATGACGACTATTTTAAACATTAGAAATGGTCAGTATTGTCTGTTCAATTATAGAGCACGATGAAGTAGTTATTAAAAGCTCTTGTAATATGAGCCTTCCTTACAGTTCTTACATCATAAATACGTCACTGTAGCTCGTTGAAATTTCAGAGAAAAATGGGAAATGCATGAAAGAAAGCATTAATGTTGAAGAGTCGAGGTTATACAGCACACTGAACTGCTTTAATCCCTGATTGAAGCATGAATGAGAGTGGTTTTAGCCTCGCTGTACGCTTCAAAGTGCCTAAGTGGGTATATTTTAGCAATTACAAAGCACAAAGGACTCTCTTTAATAAAAGAATTATTGAGATTTTGCTCTGGAAAGGGGTAGGTTTCTTTTTTGCTAAGTATTTTAAATATTTCTTTTGTTTTAGTGCAAGTTCTCTGTTAATGCTCATATGTCTGCCTCTCGACCCTGCCAGCGTGCTGAATACAGGGTGCACCGAATCCGGGATTAGTTAAGATTAGTACCAACCCTGCCTTCAGGGTACTCTGGAAATTTTGAAATTCTTCATTATTTCCGTAAGGTTTTGTTTCAGATGGAACTAGTGTTACATTATTGAACTCATTTTTACTTTATCTTATTTTGTTTTTATCGAATTCTTATAAAAAAAAAATAACGAAAATTTAATAAGTACCTACCTATTGTTTGAAAATATCGAAGCAAAAGTTGACCCAACATCAGCTATAAATTGAATATTCATATAAAATGCTATACCTACTCTTGCGATTTTTGTAACAACTAAGGTGAACAGTTCTTCTGGACTCTCACGGATCCTTACAGTAATCTATGTGCCTATATCCTATACATATCGTGTTCCTGGTGAGAAGTTCCTGTCTGGATCTCCGCCACCCTGTACACTCATTAGGCTTGAATATTAATCAGGGATCGCGTTGTCGCGCTATATCTGGTTCCGCTATTTCATTTGTCAGCTGTTGGACTCCGTCTGGTTTACTTCAAACACTCCAGAGCCGTCTATTGTTACAACCCGCTCAATTCAACTCGGACTTCATAACCGTATTTATCCATTGTGAAAAAAAGTAATTCATACTACCTACCTACTTCAGTAACTCTATTTCGCACATATGGGTTTTTCAGATACCTTATAGGCACTTACCTAATTTTTGAGAAATCGGAACTCAACCGACAACATTTCACTTAAGACTCGGATTACATCATTACTTTCAGCTAATGAGAAATGAGCATTTTTAAGTCGACCTTTAAAAAATTAATCTGTATTACATGATGTGAACATTATGTTATCATGTCGATACATTGAAAAGTGATTGAATTATATCTTCTATTATTTATCTAAACCTTTTTCTGTCTTGAATTCTCAACGGAAATCACATTAGGGCCAGGAATGACTCTGTACAATAAGTGCATAGACATAGACACACAACATTTATTATTTCATTAAAAAAGATAATAACTACAATAAGATGATAATATTTCCAGATAAATCCTATCCCTATTTAACAGGATTAAAATTTCATTTTTACTAAAGGGGAAACTCTCATGAATTCTTTAATGCTAGAATTTATATTATTTTCCCTGCACAGCCCAGCCCACAGCTACATACTTACATAGGTATTCCCTACATGTGTGCACTTTAAGCCTCAAGTGGATTTATTTGGGAAATTTATTATCGTCTTATGAAACGTAATAAACCGAGTTTTTCTCTTCTTCAGTAATAAACGGAGTAGAAGATCCTACATTCCAAGCAAAGAAAGCTGTAGACTTAGAGGCGGTTGAATAAGAATTCAATTTAAGAAAGTTAACTTTATCAAATAATCTAGCCATCGGATAGGAGAGTACGTTTTTTGCTAATCATAAATATATAGTATTCAAGTATTTGCTACTCGAGGATCCGGCGTGAACGACAGGCCTACTGCCTTGTTAAAGCGCCGTTAAACCGGAAAAAAAGTATTTGCTATATTTTTTCTATTCTAAAATTTTCTTGGTCAGTGCTTAAATTTAAAATGTTCTGGAGCTAATAGCTTGGGCGCCGTAGTTCTAACTCACTCTTTAACAGTATTCATATTAACAAGAGTTAAATTTCATGTGGTCTTGAAAGTGTTAATATGGAGTAGGTATTTTTAGTTTACACACAAAACTGAAGCACGCAATACCAAGTCCCAAATTATTCTTTAATTGCCACTTTTATGTGATAATTAATTTGTTTTCTGTCATCACATCAGTATAATCACATGTATTGTATGTACATTGTAGTAATCCAGGTGAACAAAGGCCTAAGCATTTCAGTTATGCCACTTATATTTTGATGCTAATCAGAGATTAGCTTTGATAAGAGAATTATGGGTGATGTAAACCTCACACGTTTTTGTCTTTAAAAAACATTTTTTTAATTCAATCTACCTATATTACTTACTTAATGTAAAGGATAACACATTTGAGCTGAAAATGAGAAAATAGAGAACTCGGAGGGGGAAAAAAACATGGAAAACCGCGTGTCGATTACAGCAAGCTATTCTAATGAAAAATCTATTTTTTCTCAATATCTTCGATATTATGGTCTACTCAAAGTTGTGTTTTCCAAGTGCTATCCCAACAGGGAACGGAAGTTAATGGTGTCGGGTGTGTACTTTTAGAACGCTTAAAACATGAAAAAATATAATATAAAAAAATCTGGTACAACTTTTCACTTTTATGTTTATTATTATTATTGAATACTTCATTAGAAAGGATAAATAAAAACAATTAAATTACAAAATGGATAATAATAAAAACAAGAAATAAGAAAATACATTAATACAATATTTACAGATGTCCCAACTAAAGGGCGGGGTTATTGCCTATGTCAATCTCTTCCTACCAATAATTTAGGCAATGTCTTCCACCCAATCTTTTGTATAGATGTAAACCTAGCTTAGGTACATACATTGATTAATACAAGTTTTCATTTACAAAATAATGATATATTACGGGTATTTACTTATTTAATACATATATTATGTCTATTGATACAAATTTTCATTTAAAAAGAAGTGACGCATTTATGTACCTACCATCTACGTATACTAGCATCAAATAATGAAACGAATGCACTTTTTCAATTTAATTTTACTCTTTGGAGGTGCATAACTGCAAGTGCAAAGCTCTAATGGGAAAAAGATATTGCCTGAAAAGAAATACATACGTAATGCAAAAATTGAATTCTACATTGTTGTTAATTCAAAACATCTTCACTTCTGTCGAAGATATTTCTTTTTTCCGCTCATACAGGGTGTCTCAACAAAATTTTCACAAAACGAGCATCTTTTAATATCATCATCTGAGGATATGCACATCTAAGTATATGGATTGTATAGAAGTTTCTATAGTGTTTATACGATGGTAAATAGGAAAATGTCATTTAAATAAATCGAATGTATTTTTTGTGCAACGAATTGAGGTTTATTCTACCTTTGATTTTATAATTATGTAAAATATCTCGTCCATAGATAGGGACTTGGGCATTGTAAACATGACAGAACCCGTGTTTTCTCTCTGGATGTCTATGCTGATCTTCTGAATGAGGAAACTGCGGGCTCTAGGTTTTCCTGTTATTTCAGTAATTTTTGTGACAATAATAATAATAATATACTATAATGTTTTAGTATTTACATATTGATTTTATACAGAAATATATGTATATGAGTACCTATAATACTGTATTATGACTAGCTTTGTTTGATCGTCTTTGTACTTCTTGATTCTCAAACAATATTGGCCAAAACAATTTCAAAGCTTTCACAATTCAAAGATTTAGCTTATTCATAAACCCCAGTATCATCTCTCTGTAATCTCGCGTCGGAAACATTTCTGAAAAGTAAGTCTGAAAAGTAAAAGAATCGTTCTGAAAGCTACTAATAGGTTTAATAAAATAGATTCACTTCCGCTAAAAATAATAGTTGAAATTTCAAGGATCTTCTTTTAATGTGTGCCAAAAAGTGTGCTTGCCTCGTAGGCTAATATATTGGCTAATCTATTGAAGTTCATATCAACTAGATAGTTTTGTGCCCGGGACATATATTCATTTTTCATAGCAAAGTAAGTGGAAGAAGACAGTGGTGTTCAATCATTGCACATATGCGGGATTCATTAATATAACTCTGTACATTATACGAATACTCCGATATACATGCTAGCTTGTATTGAGCGCATACGGGACTTGGTTTGTAAGGCCCTGGAGTTGATCAAAAAGAAACTTGGCTGCCTTATTCAGTCCCATAGTCTAATTGTTTTATGTTTAGTTACGTGAACCACCCTGTATAAAAATGACAGTCGAGTCATTTCTGACAATGAAAGAAAAAAGAAGAAAGCTGTTCGTTCTCATTTCCTTTACGCTTAACTAGGAAATCAGCAGCGGGGTTAGGAGATAGGGGGCTGCCCTGTTGTGAACACCTCTATCTTAACCGAAATGTTCTCATCTACCCTGCTTCCTCCGCCACTTGCATTTCTTTTTGAAATCTAGCAGCATAGATAACAGCATCAGCCTTTTTATGATAAGGGCGGCCGGCAAATGGTGTGCTTGTATAATTATTCATTTCTATTATTCCCGAGGAGATTCCAATTTTTTGTTTTTCATAAGTTCCTAAAAATATATTTGAATGTTTAACTAGCTTTTATTTAAATTTAGATTTTACATTTCAAAAAGAAATCATTTTTTCTTTTATTCATACAGAGGGATATTTGTAGCTACCAAATAATTTTCTATGATTTTCTTGTCGTGCATTTCCATTATAACTCGGTTTCCATTACAACTGCTTCTAACTGCAGCTGTAAAATATTAATTCAATATACCTAATACAATGTCGTATTTTTAGGTTTGTATCTTCAATTTTTTATGGTGGGTGTAACCCGCTAGTCTGTTATAGATATAAGTAGATTATTGTAGATACATTTAAAAATGGGTTATTTTTTTCGTTTGTATAGCTCATATTGATTTTATTGTATAGAAATTTTATTTGCTCCACTCAAAAGCCACCACACCTTTTCTGATTTCTTTATTAATAAATAAAGAGTAACAGAACACTACAAATAATAATGAAAAATATTTATTTTATTTAACTTTACCCGTGAGATAACACAACTTTCTGTCACTCAAATACACAATGAAAAGCTTTCATACTACCAGAAGTGTAGTTGCGGCAGTTTATTAGTTCCATAATTTTATCTTGAAAAATAATAATAATCATATCTTTTTTTTATTTTTTTAAATGATGATTTATTTAAAAGAGAGTACTATTTATTTTATAGGGGGTCGTAAAAATTTAGAGCCTTAATTTTTATTAGATAATAATTTCCTAATTTAACACAATATTCTTTTTTTATTCCCTTAAAAATACCTATGTGAAAATTATTTATAAATTAGAAATGACATTTACCTACACAATAGGAATACATATATGTTTGTTGTAAATCCGGGGCGAAGTTCATGCATGCCTTATTGCCTTAGCCATTCTTTGGTACTTAGGATTATTTTCCTCCTTACTCTTCTTTCTGGAGAAAAAAATGTCTACGCCACTGGCACTGCTGATTTTCTCAACGACGAAGAATGAGAAGGCTCCCTTATTTTCTTACTTTTTATTCTCGAAATATTTCCAGAGATAATAAAGTTACAATAACAGAAACTTTACCGCAGATAAAACATGAAGATTCATTTTTTCATCGTTTAGATATGCATGAAAAATGACTTGCAGTCCATGAATACAAATATGATAGATACATGGAAAACAACCTTAATTTATTATCTGAAGGCGAATGAAAAACTTTTGTCTTTTCTTCCAAACATAGGGTTGTTTTGATAATGAAATTGTATCCAGTAGGTACCTTCGGAGTAGGGAGATAAATTATTGTCCCTTTATACTATATTCACGCATTTACTTGATATATTATTAAATATAATAATAAGTTAAAAAAACATAGTCATTCCATTTGGCTTGAACCATAAAATGCTTTATTAAATCAATTAATTACTGTGGATACTGTGATACAACTGCATGCGTTATTACTTAATATTTTTTCTCTAATATTTTTGTATCCAGTAGGTACCTTCGGAGTAGGGAGATAAATTATTGTCCCTTTATACTGTTCACGCACTTACTTGATAGTATAAATATAATAATATCTAAACTAAAAAACATAGTCATTCCATTTGGCTTGAGAAATAAAATGTTTTATTAAATCAATTAATTACTGTGGATACTGTGATACAACTCTGTAGCAAATAATAATAATTGCAACTTTACTGTTGCTAGATAAGGTTTATCTAGCTTTATTTTGGGGGTGCGGCTCCTGTTTTTGACTGTGATACAACTGCATGCGTCATTACTTAATATTTTTTCTCTAATAAAAACGTTTTCTTTTCCTCTGTCCCCAGTGCCCGGGAAGTCCCTGCCAGTGCACTGTGTCGTGGAGGCGGTCTACTCCGTTCACCACTGGAAGTCCGCCAAGAGCTCTCGCAAGGCTATCCTGGAGACGGACACCTATGTGATCACCCCCACCAACACCAACTTCCACGACCTTGTGCCGGTGGCTCTGCAGAGGCTGGGCTACTCCAAGGAGAACTTCTACTCTGCCAAAGGTGAGTTTAAAAAAAAAAAAAAAAAAAAAAAAGATGAGTGTTTCAGAGCCGTTTTTATTTCGTAGCCATGAATCAGTAGTGTGAATGTTCTGAACTACGAGTGAGTATTCCCAGCCTAGGATCCTTTCATGTCCATTGATTCGATCACGATTAAAAGTTTTACCTCCACTCGCTTGGAATGGCACCAGCTAACCATGTTGACCTCACCCAGCCTTGATTGGACGAGACCAATGTTTTTTTTTTCTAAGATGAGTATTTCACAGCCGTTTTTATTTCGTAGCCATGAAACAGGAGCCACTGTAGACGCTTGTGGTCTGTGTTGTAGTCTACCCATCCCGTAGTATGCCTCCCTTCTGATGGGCGAGAAGTGACACACTACTTTCAGAGCCGTTTTTATTTCGTAGCCATGAAACAGGAGCTACTGTAGACGCTTGTGGTCTGTGTTGTAGTCTACCCATCCCGTAGTATGCCTCCCTTCTGATGGGCGAGAAGTGACACAATACTTCCCATTTAGGTACTGGGTCAACAGATGAATCAAAGTATCAAGCTTTCTGAAGAAGCTATCTTTCTATCTTTAGGAGTTTCGATTTTGTTGAGCAAGAATAGTTTTTTCTCATACTCGTATCTCGTATTCCCTCCTTTCGTCTTACTCGTACTTGAGGCAATTCAACGAATAACCAATTCACTTTATTTTTAATTTGAAAACGAATTTTTATATTTATTTACACTTTTTTTATACAATACAAACAACAATAAATTATTAACAAAGATAAAAAAAACAATACTTACAAAATAAAATATAGAAAAAAATATTTAAATTTAAATGTACAATGTATTGTAATCCGGGGCGAAGTTAATTGCCTTAGGCATTCTCTGCCACTTAACCCCGGCATTCCCTCCTTAAAATAATAATAATTCATTACTTCCTTAACCCTTTTCTTGGCAGAGAATTTCAATTTTTAATTTATTATTGGATGGTTGGATGGAAGGATGATTATATTGATTATTGGATGGTTTGGATGGAAGAGCTCCATCCTGCCACTTTAAATAAAGCGTTTAAAAATTGAAATAATTTTAAATGTTCTGTGGAAGAAAAAATGCTTTAGGATTAATTTTTGACCAATAGAGTAAAAAAACTGATGGTATCCAAATATACACTTTGCCAAGATAAGGGTTAAAATAATAATAATCTAAACGCCCCCTCTCCGCTGCAGGCTACGTCGGCATCAAGAACTGGAAGCCCATCAGCATCAACAAGATAGCGGAGAACCCGGCCACCACCGTGGGCGACATTCTGGGGGAACTGACCACCGTGGCCACCCTGAGGATCAAGATCTTCAGGACGCGGCCCTGCATCCTGGCGGAGATGAAGGACAAGCTGCTGCGGCTGCTGCTGGTGCAGTCCCAGGCCCAGATCATAGCCTCCGGCTGTCCCCTGGATGACGTGAGTACAGCCAAACTTAGCCAAAGGGTTGGGTGGAAGAGATTGCCACAAGCAATAACCCCGCCCCTTTAGGTAGGACATTATTGTTATTTTCTTTTTTTCATTATTTATTTTGTTGTTTGTTTGTTTGTTTTTTTTTTTTTTTCTTTTTATACTGTTACCTGTCTGTACTTTGTCCTCCTAATAAAGCTTAAAAAAAAAAAAACACTAACACTAACAAGCCTCCCAGATCATAGCCTCCGGCTGTCCCCTTGATGACGTGAGTACAGCCAAACTTAACACTAACAAACCTCCCAGATCATAGCCTCCGGCTGTCCCCTTGATGACGTGAGTACAGCCAAACTTAACACTAACAAGCCTCCCAGATCATAGCCTCCGGCTGTCCCCTTGATGACGTGAGTACAGCCAAACTTAACACTAACAAGCCTCCCAGATCATAGCCTCCGGCTGTCCCCTTGATGACGTGAGTACAGCCAAACTTAACACTAACAAGCCTCCCAGATCATAGCCTCCGGCTGTCCCCTCGACGACGTGAGTACAGCCAAACTTAGCCAAAGGGTTGGGTGGAAGAGATTGCCACAGGCAATAACCCCGCCCTTTAGGTAGGACATTATTGTTATTTTCTTTTTTTTACTTATTTATTTTGTCATTTGTTTGTTTGTTTTTTTTTTTTTTTTTTTTTTTTTTTTTTCTTAATTTTATACTGTTACCTGTACTTTGTCCTCCTAATAAAGCTTAAAAAAAAAAAAAAAAAAAAACACTAACACTAACAAGCCTCCCAGATCATAGCCTCCGGCTGTCCCCTTGATGACATGAGTACACCTCATTGAGCCAAACTTAACACTAACAAGCCTCACATTTTTTTTTTTTTTTTTTTTAATATTTTAAAGTAGAAAAATTAAATTTTTATTGAACTATAACACAAACACTTCATTCACATTACCTACTGAAACTCTCATTTCCTATCATGAATACGTAATAATTATGTAGGTTTTTCATAATTTTGAATGTTCAAAGAACTTACAGAACAATTTTGTATGTTTAAAGAACATACAAAATTCTCTGGAGTAATAGAAATATTTAATTGAATATTTACACATATACAAACCTACCTCTTGAAAATCTTAGCATTGTTCTCCCAATGTAATCCATATTTACTATGTATAAATGGATGCGGATATTAAACAAAAAATGACTCCTGACAGTAGATTCAAAGAGTGTGAGGTTCTTCTGCACGCACATGCCCATGCTCTTACTCAGAGTACAGAGCTAAGCACTAAGTACATGCCTACTTGCAGAGCTGAGTCTACTCACAACATGGAGATAACGCAGACGGTGAAGAATTTAAGACATGAGAATAATTCAAAGAAGAATGAAGGCAATAGTATAATTATAATTCTAAGTAAATACCAGACAAAGAATTAGTGAGTATAATGCTTGCTGACACTTTGACTCCTAGCAGCAGGTTGTGGTGGATGCGAGATAAGTAGAGAAGTGGAAGTAAGGAAAATAGGAAGTAAGAATTGTGAACATGTTTTATTTATTGGTAACCATGCAAAAGGTAAGAAAAGCAAAGCGATTCAGGGGAAATACAACCCTTGATCATTATTTCAATACAGTAACCATTTTATCAGTCCAAATGTATTTTAAAATCAAAATATTTTTAATTTATTTTGAAATCATGAGTTTTCCATTTGGTCCATTCAAGTATAGTCACTTAGGTTTTGAGTTTATTTCTCTATATGCGAGTATACGTGCTATTCGTAGTGAGAAAAAACCACTCTAAAACAAACTAGTCTTTTCGCCTCATTCTAATGGCAAAAAAATGCTGTGTTAAAAAAGAAATACTTAGTAAGGTCTTTCACTATCGAATAATTAGGTACATATCATACAAGAAAATAATGAACTGAAAAGCCAGACAAGACTGACGTGAACTTATGAGGAGTCAAAAGGATCATGAATGCTATGAAGCTCAGAATATATTAGAGAGAAGAATAAGCAGATAATAAATAATAAATGATGATGTTAAAACAATAAGCAACAAATCTGTTTAATTAAAATTTGAAAACTAAACAACTTGAGAAAGAGATTAAAATCCAAACAATATAAAACGCAACAAACATTTTTCCTTAACCCATTATGAGGAAGCATTCCTAAAATAAATGAGACCTTTTCCAGGCCACGTCTTATTTTAAATAGAATGCTAGCTTACTTATTATAATCAAATAAAAATAGATATTCGTTATTTAACATAGAAATAGAGAATTTTAGTACGAGAGTTATGAGAAGTTTACCCGAGTGGTTTGTTTTTTCTACGTCGAAAAAAAATACTTTAAAAGATCAACCTTCACTAAATTTCCACGATGTTGAAAGGGTTAAAAAGTTTTAAATACTGTAATCAACTAATCACCAAAAAACAAAAATTGAATTAATTTTCAACAGATAACGGAGGCTTAAAAATAGAAGGATGACATTCAAAACTAGGCTCACTGAGTGAGCATCCGTACAGTAGGTAGTCCAAATTCTAAGAGGTTTATTCGCTAACCTGAAAAGTTAATTCCTAAGCAAATAAAATAATACAAAGTAGGAGAGCTTAACTAATGTAAAGACTGTAATGTTAATACGTATAAATCATGATGATGTAAGGCGCAGAATTAACTTCCAAATACAAGGTGGTTGAACTACAGAAAGTAAAGAGCGCATTGCAGAGATTCATTATTAACTACATTAAAAGTTTTTTTAAACTAAAAATAAATCATTTTTTTAGTTCAAAAGCTAGAGAGCTCAAAAGTTTGTTCTGTAATGTTTTGGTGTTTAACTTCACTTTCAACTGCCAATCTGAGCTCACGGCTATGCGCTAGGCCAAGTTCCAGCGAGCACGGCATCATGTTTACAAAAAATAAATGAATCTATACTTGTACAAAATACTGCAGCAGAGTTAAAGCACCTAAAAGGAAAAAAATACTGAAGAAACATCTAGACTTGAATTTTATACTACGACTGTTAATAAAATGAGTATACTATACAGATACACATCTCCCGGAAAAACAGATGAAATGATCCGAGAGCTAAGTGTTGTAACCTAAACTGTAAATCTATAGTTATATTACATTCTCATTAATGGATTATTAATATTCTTCTTCTTCTTTCACTTTGCCTTTTCCCAAACCTACTTGGGGTCGGCATTTGTTCCATGAATCATTTCCTTCCATATGTTTCTATTTAGAGCGTCCTCTTTTCTCCAGTTTTTCTCTCTTAGGTCTTCTTCAACTTTGTCTCTCCATCTCATCTTTGGTCTCTTTCTTTTACCGCCTATTTGAAGTTCCTTTTATTATTATTAATATTATCACATCATATTCATCCAGGGTTATTATTTATACCTATCCTGAATGTGATCATTTTGATTATGCTGTTAGTAGTTGTGTTGAAAATACAAAACGATCCTACAATTTTCCAACGGGTCAAGCGTGCAAAATCTATTGACTCCTACACCCAGTACTGATCGAGGGCATAGGTTTATTCAGCAAATAAACCATAAATACCAATGTTCCGTATTATCAGCTAGTTACTAAGAAGTCTGTGGTAGGTATATTAAGACGAATACTCTATGAAATAAGTCAAGTATTACCTAGATTTAATATTTGAATGTAAATTCTACTGTCGCGACGTCTTAATATTATCGTGATGGTTTAGCACAATAAGTTAGTCCACTCCTAATACTGGGTGGATCCAAGAAGTTATATTCTTACCAACTTGATCCCGACACCTTGCGACAAGGATTTTTTTTTACCTCAGTTTGCGTTTTCTTTTGATTTTTTTTTTTTGCCTTTTGCACATCTGTATCGCATTTCCTTGTAAATGACTGCAAATTGAAATGACATACGTTTCAATTGATTAAAATGGATTATGAAGTTTATATTTTCTTCGAGCAGCATCAAAGGCTCGTTGAATACACCAGTTCTCGTGAGATCACTAAAATTAAGCAAACTATAGCGGGGCTTCTAACACTCTTGATGGCTACCCAGGCTGTTAACATTTGGTACAAGGATTGTGAGTTTCGATGGTTAATCAGTAATCCCCGTTTCAAATGATCCCTGATGTTAAGCAACAAAATCTGTAAAGAAAAAAGTAAGAAATGCGATGCTTTTATGATTCATCCAGTAACTGGATGCCGTAAATTTTAGATTCAGCTCTAATAAATTGAGCCACCAAGTGCTGATAATGTGATGTACTATTATAGCCCGCTCTTGGCTTTGTATTAAGCTTGAGATTTTAACAAGGCAATTAACTGGGCATAATATAATACTTACGTATAACATGTTTTGTTCTTATTATCGGATGCATTATTAACATACAAGTGAAGAGGCTTAGTGGAGTTACTTCACTGTGCAGAACAACTTATCGTATGGAGTTCAGTTCATGTACATCCACTGGACTTTCCTACTCATTTACGAATGAGGAGGAAAGTAGGTATATCTGTTTCTAAAAGTATTTACTACTTGTAGCTGACTCAGGTACATCATATCTATATTAACATAGCTAGGTACAACATAAAGTTCCAATTTCAGTAGAAAATTTGAGACCATCTTGAACAATTTATCCATTACAGAGATGAGTTTAAAACAATATTAATAAAATAATCACGATTATGTTTTCTTTAATGTCCAGAAAAACTATTAAAGAGAATATTTCTTTTGCAACGATGAAATTAGTAGGTATGATTCTGAACAGAAATAAATTCCAAATATAATTTTCAAGTGGAATTCTCATTCAAGAAGATCAAAACCAAATACCAATCGAACATAATCTTCAAACGAAAATAAAAACGTGAAGAGAAAAAAACTAGAATATATTTTGACAAAAAAAGTGGGACAACATACCAAAGCAACTTTGCAAAAGAAACGAAAAAAATGTTAGAATGGTGAAAACAATACAAGGAGCAAGCCAAGTTAACCATAGCGGCGGCACACTTCAAACGCTAAATTTTGAAATCAAAAAATAAGTTATCATTGTTCCTAATTCTACTGCCAGGTCCTTCAACCTGAACTTAACAAGGAAAAGCATGGAGGCATGGAATAAATTTCAGATGTATGAAGAACAAATTTCTATATACCATCAAGATAATATATACATAATATATTTTCTATACAAGGCAAGAAGCATATACAATATACATGTAAGCGGCAGATTTCGGATGATCACAACTGGCTGTATATTTTGTTTAAAAAAAGCTTTAACTCGTTTTTTTTTGTACAAAATACCAATCAAACAAAACATGTTTTAGTGGAAAAATTCATTAAAACTGACTAAAGGCAATAAAAATCACTACTAAACTTATTCTTTAGGAAAGACATTAAATTGTTTTAAGACAGATCTTTGCTACTTGTATGGAAGATGCTGATCGCAAGATGGATTGGATCAACGCGGAGGTGGTAAAGTACTCATGCTGACCATTTATTTAACTATCTCAGTGTAGGAAAAACAGCGCTTTCAACCGCCCTGTATGTGTAGAATGAGATAAAAATAATCATATTTGCACAATGTTAAGTCAAGAAGAGAGCGAGGTAGAAAGAACAATAAATAATAAACTATGGGAGTAAGTAGGATTAGTTCATACGGTGCTCAATCTGAGGCAGCCAGGGCCTTCCCTTCCTAGCTCCTTGTAATTAATTCACTTGTAGATTATTTCATTATATTTCTCTACCTGTACTCTTTTTAGAAAGGAGAAGAAAAAATACACTGCCAATTATGGACACAATACTTCCTCGTAATTGATTCACTTTGTATATACACTTGGCTATAAGGTTATGATTTTAAATGCTGGGACCATCTTCAGAACGTCTCCTATATGTGTGCAAAATTTCGTGGAAATCCTTTCAGTAGTTTCTGAGATTTGCGCGTTACAAGAAATGTATTTAACAGACCGACAGACCGACACAAAACAAAAGCTTATGAAACGTTCAGAAATATGAAGAAAAAAAAGTTGAAAGCGCAGCAAAAAAATGTTGTTTTTTACAAAAACGAACACAATACTTCCGATTTCTAATATTAGAATTTTATCGGAAGTAATATGAAACTTCATCATAACTTTGGAAAATTAAAACATATCTTATGTTGTGCTCCCCTCCCCGTTGTCTTCAAGATAGCTTCGCTTGGCAGGTAATAGTGAAAGTATGCTTACTAACTGGTAATCGAATGTTGGAATAGAAGTTTTAGTTGTATTCTATTTTGGCACTCAATAGATATGGAGTATAAAATGACCCAACAGATATAGACTGTTGTATCCATTATTTCCATTTTCTGTCTGATAACAGTGGATGTGACATATGCACCTATTTTTAAATTAAAAAAATCTCTAACAAGTTTACGAGTTGGGATTTTTTTTTAATAACTTTTTTTTAATCTTTGGAATTCACGTATCTATTTCTAACAATTTCAATGGATCAACTGACATACAGCCACACACTTTTATAAAAAAAAAATTCAGGTAGCATGATCAATTTAAATAAGCTGGGGTTTCTTTTCCCCCAAAATTTCACTAACATACCCTAAGAGCTCTGAAAATGGACCAGAAATACTCAATGTCTACTGAGTGTTCATTCGTTCTAATAGTCCCACTATCGTTCCAACTTTGGATGAAGCAATGTGGAGTCACAGGCGACCAGGTTTTCACTTCATAGTAAAATGTTTTAAGCTCTTCCCTTTTCTTCTTTTTTTCATATTAAAAAAGGCAGATTTATGATGTGACAAGATAAGTAATTTCATAAAGAGTTTCTGTATACTATGTTTAGCAAGCTCGTTACAGGGTAGAAGGCGTTCCCCAATCTTCACCTCACACTCAATTCATCACCCTAGTTCAGATCATTAGACGAACTTTTCAAAAGATTGTAACTTGTACCTACTTGGTGGAATGACAAAACCTCAGTGGCAAATTGGTTTGAAGATAAGGTTATTATTAGAATATTAGATTCTCTCGAAAGGCATGTAGAACACACACTAAAATATTTTTAAAAAAACTTGAAGTGACTGTGAATAACTCCCTCATTCAGGTTGCGCAACGAGAGATTTGGTGTGCTGGTTCTGATACAGTAAAAGTAAAGCATATAATATATCATCACAGTATTGTCTACACAATTATATCCTTGAAAGTTACAGATTCCTACTAGTTAGAAAATGCATTTCCAACAGGTTTCATCGAACTGGTCAGAGCGCAATGTCTCGAGATTGACACTTTATATCAAGCAGTCTGGAGCTGGATGCATACCATTTTCACAACCACAGCAAAAAAATTGTCAGTTATTTATATACTGTCAAAGTGAACCTCGGGTTTTTTTCATTCGCCTAAAATCAGTGCCGTATAAAGAGTTATGCCGTTGAGAAATTCATTACCTCAGATGACCAAATGCTATTCTGTTAGTACCTACCTACTGATGTCAGAGTTGAAATAGTTATTTCAGTAAATTTTATTAATGAAAAGAATCTTCCTCACACCTAACTTTACCAAATCAGAGATTAATTAATTATTGTTTTTCCACCTTTGTAGTCCTCTCTCTTTTTTTCCTACAGTTTTGCAAATTTATTTTGCGTCGGCTCAAATTTATTTTGCGTTACCTTCTACATCTCAAGCCTATTTAATGCCAATTTTCATATTTTCCTCTCAAGCCCATCTCTCCTTGTGAATTCTCCACTGAGTGCCATTTAAACATGAAGGTATGATCTACGAAGAGTGTAGAGTGGTGATGTGTGCTAGGCTCTATGTGTTATAATATGCCATTTCATCCATTACCACATTACTCATCTGGTAATAAAAAGATAAAGACTCATAATGGTGTGTTATTTATGGTCTAGTCAAATTGTACGACACTTCCATTTCTTTAATTAAAAGTCAACAGTGAGAACTAAGTAGTTAGTTTCATGAAATACAACATCAACTTTTCTTTCCAATAACTTTTTGTCTTTGTGTTGGACTAAAATAGTGAGATCTCAAATAACTATGTTTATTCCTTGCATAGCTTTATTTCTTATTCTGGGCTATCAGATCTGAGAAATACTCTAAATGCTCTTGTCATATCAACTATGTAAACTATAGACTTTGCTTTTGTAATGCTGAGTTATGTTTGTATCTGAGATCAAACTATTACAATTCTATCACATTTATCTACCATGAATTTGGATAGTTCTTGTGATAGGAATAGGAAAGGTATGCCTATTTGATGTATGATCTGTCCGAGGCAATGCCCACTTTGGAAAGTGTCACTCATTAGATGGGCGAGAAAAGTCACAAACGTCTGCAATATGGAACTGGTTTCCTCTAGTTGGTCATGGTTAACCTCTGTTCTTAAGAGCATTAGTCTCTTAATAGTTGGTTTCAGAGATATTCTCGTGCATGTTGATATCCGGATTGAGCTTTAAAAGTTAATTAAAGTACTTGTCATCGTTGACATTGACTTAATTTCAGTTCTCAGTATCTGAATGGTCGTTCTTTAGTCTTACATCATCACTTAGCTCTTCCTAATAATCTCTTTATTTCAAGAAATGTAAATGTTCAAGAAGCATAGAATGGTATGACACCACCTTTAAATTTCACGACTCGAGATATTTTAATCCGAACGTATAGATATAGATAAGTATATCAGGAATATACCTACATGCGCTCAGCTTAAACTCAAGTCTTAGGTATTTAGAAATTTTAATCCGACATATGATGAATTAATAAATCCATGATTATTCCTCTTACTAATACTAATACAAGATTATACTAATGGAAAAGCCCCCCTCCTTGCTGCTTTTGCCGTGCAAAGTCTTATACGCCATCTTATTTTCTTGTGTAATACGAATTCAACCACAGAGTAGACAGTGTGTAACAGGCATTCTGTAAGACAGTTATCACAGAGTGTATATGAAAAGCACACTTATAGAAGGTCATCAGGAGTTATCAATTTATTGATAAGGGTACTTGAAGTTTATTAAATATCTTAACTCTGAGTTATTAACTCTGAGTTATTAACTCTGAGTTATTAACTCTGAACAATAAACACATGTTACCATAATAAACAGCAACTACCATCTTTTTAGGAGAGTGACATCTTAGAATATTTGGTGCTATTTGGTATCTCCTTGAATTGTTATGGTTCACTTTAAAGTGCAGATTTCACAATTAACATCTCATCCATCTGTTGATTCATGTTTCTGGTGCGCCTTTAGAAATGCTTTCCCATTACTGAATTAATTTTCCTCTTCTTTCCAGGCAACCCTGTTACATTTAGTGAAAAACCAATCTAGTCTTCTTCAACTGGCGGAACCAAACGAAGAAACCCGACGAAAATTCGATCTCTGGTGGTCGAATCAGATGAACCGAATCGTGACCCTCAGTCCGCGGGTGTATCGCCCCCCGCACCCCCAGCCCAGCCCCCCCACCCCTGTGTCTGAGAAATCAGGAGACGAGAGGGTGCACCCCGCGATCCAGGTGAGCTTTCATTCAGGGCATAATGTTTAAGAACTTCATCATGATCCATTTTTTTTTCCTTCAGACTATTTTTTGTTGATTTTCAATGTCCTCAACCTACAGGTATCTATCCTTACAGGATCAGAATTTTCCAGCTTCATTTTTTTTTTATTATTATTATTTATTTTTTATTTATTTTTTTGCAAGGCAGGAAAAAATCTTTCAAAGACACCCAGATCCTGGGGTGTGGGTACTAAAAACCCACCTTCTCTAAAAGCTAACCGCACTTGGAACCAAAAAATATCATTACTTCAATAACTACTCCAGCTTCATAACAGTAATATTTTTCACCTAAATTTTTATTATCATCTACTAACACAAATGATGAACAGTACATTTCCCATTTCACTTCACCTTAACCTACTTCAGACTGACATTTAATCCACATGGAAAATGTCCCTTACCTTAGCTATTTAACTTTGTCACGTGACTCATGAATCTCCTCCTGATTTCAGACGGTGCAAAGTCAGTATCCAACTCAGAAGACCCGAATGAGGACCAGTTTTGATCCTGAGCTAGAGTTGCCAAAGCTACAGAGATGGTTCATGGAGAATCCTCACCCTAGTAGAGATCAGGTGAGTCCTGGGAAAACTCTTCCTGTGATTTTCTTTAATATTTTTCCTTTCAATTGCAGCTTTGTTTAAATCTCATGTTTAGGATGCATGGATTAATTAATATTAAAGCCTCCAGACGGTCAATTATATTGAATCAATAATTCATTGATCAAGAAATTTAACGCCGCATCAATATCTATTCTTTAGTCCATCTATTGTTTTTTTTTTTTTTTTTTTTTTTTTTTTTTTTACTTTATGTTTATTCCAAATACCTTAATTCTGATGTTTTATTTCCACAGATAAAACAGTACGTACATGAACTCAACAATCTGGAATCCCGAAAAGGCCGCAAGCCTTTGGATGTGAACAATGTTGTATACTGGTTCAAAAATGCTAGGGCCGCACAGAAGAGAGCTGAAACTCGCAATCTTGTTCCTGGTAAGTTAAAAAAAAAAAAAAAACTTTCTTTTCTTTCATTTGTTTATTGTAAGTAAAAATTTGTGGTGAGCCACCAAATAAGACTTTTTCAACAATGAATTCCATATTAAGACCCTCTGAGAATATCAGTAGCTAAATTAAACACTGTAAATATTATGTCGTACTAACACTCCAAAGCTACCTAGTACTATAAGAATATTAGATTTACAGAATTTTTTGTAACAAAGTGTTTAAACAGTAGATTTTTTAAGGGCAAAATTACTCTACACAATCGTATTCAAAGATGAAATCATTTTCTAATTTTCCTCGTGTAAAACAATACGGAAATCAATACAAAGGTCAATCAATTTCTTCCTAACAAAGTTTTTCACCAACATAATCTATCTGCGAAAGCTCATTGGTTTAATTTCCCAATGTTTCCAGGAATGCATGGTCTCATGTCATCCTCAATGAACGGCTACGCTAGCAGCGACAGCGCATTCAAAGATCTCAGTCCGGTCAGTGTGGACGAAGGCAGAGATGACTTCGACGATGAAGACGAGGACGACCGAATGAGTGACACGGAGGAGCACGAGCTGCCACCCAACGACACGCCCCTCTCCCTGACAGCCGCGGACAGAGTGTCCAACGAGGGAGATGCAGACCACGAGAAGAAAACTGAAGAGCACAACACTAGCGGAGACGAGCCTCCCAACAAGGAGAATGACCTGGTAAGTGCAATAAAAGACAATGTATAAGACTAAAGTTAAAATGTAAGGTTCAAGAAGTTAAAATTAAAAAATACATTGTCTCTAAACTAAAGTTTAAATACAATATGTTAGACTACTTCTGACTAAGTTATAGAAGTTGAATCACTTATCATCGTTATCACTTAATATAATTTCAGGAACCAAGTATTTAGTCATATCTTCAATATTATATCGAAGAGTCTTATACCTATGTGAATAACAGATAAAGTAAGACATATTGACGTGCATTTTATATTTTTATTTTTAACCTGAACCAATCTCTTGTAAATACACAGTTTCAATACATAGCAACCAACTTTTTGTATTTTTTGTATGGTGATACCTACTGATTTTTTTCTTCTTTTTTATCTTTTGTTTCCAGGATAGAACATTTTCAGAACCTATTAAAGAATCCTCTGATGTCAAAAGAGAAAGTGAGGGAGAGAAGTCTCCCACCTCGATAGAAGCCGCTAATATCATAAATAATAATAATAACATCAAAGAACCTCCTCTATCTGACTTTGAAGACGATGAAACGGATGACTTTGACATGGAGGATGCATCTGACAAGATCAACCGACACTCTGAAGAAGAGAAGAGATCCAACTTTGGCAGTCCGTGCCCCTCTGATTTGGAGAAGCTGCAGAACATCTTGCCACGCACTTCTCTGAACCCGGGGTTTCCCATGATTCCCAACGCTGCCATGTTCAACCACAACATCATGTACATGAACCAGTTGTACCCAGGATTCAACCTGGCCGGGCACCACAGCCCCACGCCTGCGCAGAACATGAACATGACCATGACGGATGAGAGACGCAAGAGGAACAGGACGTTCATAGATCCTGTGAGTGAGGTGCCCCGCCTGGAGCAGTGGTTCATGTTGAACACCCACCCCTCTCAGCAACTCATTGAGAAATACACCAATGAGTTGAACCGCATGCCCTACCGGCAAAAGTTCCCTCGTCTTGAACCCAAAAATGTTCAGTTTTGGTTCAAGAACAGGAGAGCCAAGTGCAAGCGGCTGAAGGCATCTCTCCTGGACACACCCAGCAGCCTGTATCAGCAGAACCCTTACCATCAGCATCTTGCAGCCTTGACGGCAGCACATGGGGAGAACGCATGGGGCAGCAAGCAGCTTGGCCTGGAGAATATGATTCGGGAATAAGTCTTTCTCAAGTGATCGTATGAAATAATAAAGGTATTTCAGTTTCTTTGATGACTCCTTCTGTTTTATGGATAAAATAACTCAGATTTCATCATGTAAATTATGTTCTTTGTTTCTTTTAATATTTAATTATTCATTGTTAATTTATTGTAAAACCGATTTATAGGTTACTATAAAATTATTTATTTCGTGGATCTCAACATTCTCATTTGTTTAATAATAGCTATTGTACATAGATAATTATACTATTATGTTCGTTTTGTCTGTAGTCTTGTACAATCTTGTACCTATTCTTGTTTTGTACATAGTTTTTTATATCAAATTTACTGGTACCATTCCAACTTCTAGACAAGAAAAGTTCTCTTAAGTGAATATTAAGACGATTTCTTTGGGTTGGATACCTACTTACTCTTGAAAACATAATTTATGTTTATGGTCTTAAAGAAAAACCTTTATCATTATGAATTATGTCTGCGCTTTTTAGTTTATTGATTTGCTTACTCTTATATCTTTAAAGATTGGGAATATACCTATATCTACTCGTATTTTAATGTGAAAATGAAAATTACGAAAATCAAAGCGACTGACTAAGCGCTACCCGCATTTTGTATTTTATGTATAAGCAACTATAATTATGTAAATAATACTGATTTCGGACTTCTAGTCTCCTCCGTTTTAACTCTTGTGATTTGTAACAGATACTATTTTTTCTAATAATCATCTATTTCTTATTTTGGATCAAAGTGAGATAGTTGAAACGTCACGTAATTGCTGATTTGGAAATCATAGACATTTGATAAGTACCTACATGAAAACTTCAAATGGGTTCTTATTCGTAATTAAATGTAAACTATACAAGACATAAGATGAAAAATTGTGGTCTAATAACATCAGTCTTCTTGATCAGCATTCATTATTATGTAGGTAATTCTTTTCTTTTACAATCATGTTAGATTACATGATTATAAAACTTTACTTCTGTGTGTTATTTTCCTTCCCTGAAGTGTCTGGTTCTAAAATAAGAAATTCATCTTATAAATCCTTTTTATAGATATACCTACATAAATATTATTGGTACCTATGTTCAAAATAGGAAGTAGAATAGATAAATATTTGTGGTATTTTAAAAAAAATTGGTGTTCAAAAGTGTCAAAATTGTTCTTAGTCAAAAAAATTAGCGGCCCTAAAGGAGTTGAAAATCTTTCATGTGTTTCTGAAACATTTTTTTTTAGAATAGGTATTGTGCGTGGGTCATCTTGGAAAATAATTTGATAGCACATATTGAATACTCCAGAAACTTTTGTATAAATTGCAGAGATAATTTTGGTTTAATTGAAAATCTTATAGATAAGGAATAAGGATGCATGCACACATCTTTTTTTTTCGGAATTTCTTATCAAACTCAAGCATTATTCAATTATATGTTTGTTTATTAGAACTTCTGTCTTATCACTAAATTTAGTTCAAATGTCTTACATTTTATTTAGAAACTTGTGTAGACAATTAACAATGATGAGCCCAAAATTTCCCAGGTCTATTGTTATGAACCTTAGTATTAAGGTTATAACGAATTATGTGCAAATATTATTATCTAAATTATCTAGTGAGTATTTACTTTAGTTAGCTGTAGATTCATTATCTTTATCAAAAGAGTTAATTACAATTATTCGTTGTTCAGTTTTATTATCATTTAGATTACTATTGATTAAAAACTTTGGTGTAAATAAATAAAATATACTTTATATTAATGATTATCATTAAATAAAATGGTTCTCTTATTTCAATTTTCCTATTCTTATATTTTATTTTATGAATTTATTTTTTTAAACATACTACCAACAACAAGAAGTACATAGGTATAATGATAGTATAGAGGTGGATATGTCAATAATGTTTTTAGTAACTTCGTAGTCAGATCAATATGAGCTTAGGTATTTTTGGAAGGAATAAACAAACACGACAGTGTTATGAAGTTGGTGTTTATTCCGTTTTTGTTTTAACCCAGATAACGCGGTGAAATTTTTTGTTTTATTTTTTTGGAGTGATATAAATTGAGTCCTGAATCAAAATAAGTGCTGTCAACTTATCACTCGGACTCAAAACAAAGAGCTTAAGGTGTCGCCAACTAACCTCAACAAGCTGAATTAATTAGAAAAATCCACAACGTTAGTACCTTTCACCAGATGGGGCTGACGTCCTTCCAGAAGGACGTCCTTCTGGAAGGACGTCAGCCCCATCTGGGTTAATAAAATTATTGATGGGGAAATAGTCCCATGTGCATTGTGTAGCTTAATCCTTTTACCTTTTAATAAATAAGCTTCATC
The DNA here is from genome assembly GCA_024516035.1 of Bactericera cockerelli. NCBI lineage: Eukaryota > Metazoa > Arthropoda > Insecta > Hemiptera > Triozidae > Bactericera > Bactericera cockerelli. Next base: position 25,698,468 of record CM044957.1, on the reverse strand, counting down.
ATAATCTTACTAGAGGTCATCTTTCTTATAACCGTAAATGTACATAATATATGTATGTAGGTGCAGATGCCTTCACATAGTAGAAACTGAAAATAGTGGATGTGCCTAAATTGCCATTTTTCAACCTATACCACCCAGGTGCTCGAAAAATAATATTTTCTAACCTTCGCCAATATTAAAAATCTACACCTACTCGTAACTATCATCGCATACGAAATTTAAACTTTCCAGAATACAAGAAATACACTGCTAACTATGGACACAATACTTCCTCATGATTGGTTCACATTGTATACTCGTACACGTGGCAATTTTGATATTTCATACTAAATCACATGCATCTCCGAAACCGCTTTCCGGATTTTCTTTATATTTGTTAGATATAGTAGAATACCGTTTTTCTTACATTCTAGATTCTACAAAAAAATCTGTATCGGCAAGTCGTAGACCTTTTTTTTGCAATTTTTTTTTCCAAAAATTTGGTATTTCTTTTATATCAGAGCGAAATCATATTTTATTTTATTTTAAAACGTTAAAAATACACTATGTAAAACACGTTCACGAGATATAAGAGTTTAAGTAAAAAGTTAGTGGTCAGGCGCATGGTCTCTATCACCAAGAACCGCTGGTGTGAAGTTGATGAAATTAAAATGGGACCATCTACAGAATGTCTCCTAATATATGTTTACAAAATTTCTTCGAAATCCTTTCAGTAGTTTCTGAAATTTGCGCGTAACAAGGAATGTTTTTAACCGACCGACAGACAGATACAAAACCAAAATTGAAATCGGAGCAAAAAAAATATTATTATTTTTACATAAACGAACACAATACTTCCGATTTCTAATATTCGAAAGTTATCGAAATTAAAATGACTGTAAACCCCACTTAAAAAAAAAAAAAAAAAAAAAAAAAAAAATGACTGTAATTCAAAGCAAAAATCCAAATTTATCAAAAGAATCGCGAAATGCCTCCCGATGAAGTTGACTTTCAATGAAAATATGTCAATGAAAAGAAATTCCCCAACATGTTTTGTAATGGAATGTTAATTTGCGGGGATGGTTGTGCCTATGTGTATGTTTGGGTGTGTGTGTGAGAGAGAGAGAGTGTGTAACTGTGTATGTGTGTGCGTGTGAGAGAGTGTGTATGTGTGATTGAGTGTGTGTGTGCGTGTTTGTGTGTGTGTCTGTGTGTGTGCGTGTGTGGGTGTGGGTTTGTGTGTTTAAGTGTGTGTGTTATATGTATGGGTGGTGTGTAAGTTGTGTATGATGGCTTGGCGAAGCGGGTGCAGCCCGCGAGTCATTTTATAATATAAGATAGTATTGTATGTATATCTATATTTATCAATAGTATGGTCTCCTTTTCAGTAAAGAATTCCACTATCAAAGAAGAAAGCTTCTCTTTTTAATTGCGACGTGTCTCTCCCCTTCCCTGTCTTCTTTGAAACAACAGAGGAGGTTTTAACTTTGTTTTATGCATTTTAGACCTATTCTCTCTTACCTCTCTCTCTCTCTCAGCAGAAGTATTGTGATATAACTCAAGGTTTCGAATTGGTATTGGATTGTAAAATAGTTCCAATACAATAAACAGGTACTTCAGAGGTACATATGTAAATGTAAGGTACTATAAATACTTTTCACAAATAAATAGGTAATACATACTACCAAAATATTAACTATAACCCTCAATGAAACAGGGAAAACATTGTTTTCCAGATTGCTCCCAGTGCTTTGTCTACTGCAATTCCATCCCTTACATTCAGAAGAACTGACCTTCCTGGGCAGGAATAAGCAGAGCCAACCAGGGATAAATAACAAGCAAATAATATTTTCTAGAGTAAAGGATATACATGATATTTTAAATACCACCACAACAGTAATACACAACACAACAGAGAAGAAGAATCCTCCCGAAATAATTCTCTTCCAACAAAAGAAAATCTACATTGAATGTAGATCCCTTCCTCTACTTGGAATGGAGTCCCCCCCCCTACCCAGCTCCTTGTTTCAAATGATAAGGATCAGGGCAGAGGGATCAAGCTTAAACAAATAAATGATATAGGATGTGATCGAATCAACGGAAACTTGGAGCTTTTCTTCCAAGAAGAACAGAATATTATTTTCATTTACTTAAGGCTGTCTGGCAGGTAGATCCACCCTGAATACAGGCGGTTCCTTTGTGTTATTGTGTAACAACTTCAGTGGGTAAGACTGTATGGCGAGATGTTGACCATATTATATGCTAAGTTAATTCAATGCTTCCTTGTGATGCTACCACTGGTCGCTATTATCCATACAAATAAAAACTAATTCTTCTAACTAACTAACACGGGGTATGAGTGAAGCCCACTTAACATCCAAAGAAGAGATTCGAAAAACTCGAACTCCACCGGGAATAGAACCCGGGTCCCCTGCGTGCAAGACAAGTCCACTACCCATTCGGACACGTGACTACCAAGGAACACTTTGCACATAGTCGTAAATTATTATGATTCAAATGCCATATATGAGGAATATTCCGGACTTACCTTTTACCCTGTATCGTGAATAAGGAAAGAGGAGGCTGTAGAGTGTAGAGAAAGGGAATGGGTAAGATCCATGGAGTTGAAAAAAGAAGCTTAAGAATTACCTTTTATCTTATAAGAGGGATTAAAGTAGGGGAAGAATTCTCAAACTTGCGATGCATATATGAAGGGGTGGGCGGGGGTAATTAACATTTCCTCGGTGTGTTTGGGCTAAGTCTTATTTTACAAATAATACATCCTACATTGGGCTCAGTCTACTTGCCTATTGTGCTGAACTGCACTAAGTCGTCTCTTTGTTCTTTGCTCAAGTATCATCGAGGATATCTAGAGTAAATCGACTAAGCATCACTTTTAACCGGGAAAATAATACAAGAACCGTAAAGAAAACTTGTTTTCTACACAATATGTTAGTACCTTTTTGTATTATTACTAGCCACGGTGCGACTAGTATCCGGTGCGGCTAGAATCTACAAATGCTTTTCTTTGTTTCAATAGAGACCCTCAGGGTCGTTTGTTCTATAGTACGCGGAGACGAAAAAAAATATTCAGTTCAAAGAGTACTTATTTCAGAGATCTATTGGGACGGTAAGTTTTGAATGTGAAAAAGCTCAAATTTTCAAAAATGGATATTTTGAAAAGCTTAAAACGCTTTATACACTGCCATTAAGAACGGTACTAAATTTCAGCTCAATCGGACATGTACTTCGCAAGAAGGCCAGTATTTTTGAAAAAGCTCAGTTAAAAAGTCAACTTTTAAAAAAGGTTGGTTTGAATAATGCATAACCGCAATTAAAATGTTCTTGGTAACCATGCAAAATTGCACACACACAAACAAATTAATTTGTGTGTTTTTTTTAAATTGATGGATTATTGCACTTGCGAAATACATTTCATCTTAATTTTGAGATGATTCAGGAAGATTTTCTCATCTTAATTTTAAAATGGTATCTAGGTAAATCTATAAAATAAAACTGTCTGTGTGTAATTGTGTATGTTTGTATGTGTGTAAGTATGTTCTTTATATTGTTGAGAATTTGTAAAAAATTATTTACAATAAACTAAAATTAAACTAAATATCAATATTCACCTAAATTAATTCAAAATTCTATAACCTAGTAATTATTTTGCCGAAACAAAGATAATTCTTTTTCAATTTTAAAAGCGTGCTGAATTTGGAAACATCTGGCTTAAGATAGATCATTCCTATCTGAATGTCGCTGGAGTGAACTTTTTTTATAAAGAACAAAAATATCAGCACAAAGTTGCTTCTATATCAAGGTATGGGAGTATCTGTTGGATGGAAGCGCTTTTTAATTAAAACGGTTTTACTGGAAAGAAATCTCCCGGAATTGAGAGAAAAATATTAATTTCATTTTCTTAAATCTGACAAAGACAAATTTATGTCTTGGGATATTCTTGCTTGAATTTCAATCGATGTTCAGTTTACATTTAGAGTAGATAGTAAAAGAGATACTTTTGCTCTGCTATACCTAAAGGATCGGTTTCCTGTGGCCTATTTTCAAAACAAATCTCTGCATAGAAAAAAGTTCAAGGTGATATTAAAAAATCTCATTTTGAACCATTGCCTCGTTGGAACAGTTAACTATTGCTATATTTCTTTTTTCTACCCAAGACCGTCCTCGAGATCGTAACTTTATTAAAATCCTTCTTAATTTTGCCCACGTTCGGTAGCAACCCCATCTGTTGTTGCCCCCTCATACCTTAGTCCTCCGTGAAGGGGAGCACCACCAAGACAAAGAAACCCCCAGTAGTCCTGCTGCTGCATAATTTTGACAATCGGAAAATAATATTATACCCAAAGTTGTAGTAAATGTGGGATGTAGACACCCATTTCCTCGTGTTTTACTAATATTATTACTATTACTTAGTAACCAGTATACCCTTAACACTGTGACTCTAGAGTTAAGTTTTAAAAATAGGGTGAGAAACATGTTCAACGCATTGTCAAGCTCAGATGCAAAAACTTTGGAAAAAAGTAACATGTCAACCCTATTCAATCCAATAAGTCGTTCTGATATTCCAGCAATATTAGGTAAAGATCTGATCTTCTTTCCTCGCGAACTTCGTCTTTAATTAATGTCAAAGTTTTACAAAAACCAAACAAACATGGTAAACAACACACAATTGATTTACTATCACACAACTCTCTGACTTTATGGCGGCTCTTTATTCACTTTTGCGTCATAAATATTATCTATGTAGACTCATCGCAAAACAGGGAGTCTCTACAAGCTGTGCAACTGTGCATATATTATCTATAATGTTATCACATCTTCTCTATCTCTTTACCATATTAATTCCATATTTACCTCTGAACTTATAGCAAAAAAATTTTTTAAATTTTTGCCTGAGCAGAATTTTCTAGTTTCTCAAAATTATCTCTGTAAAACACATTCTCACTTGTCATGTCACTACCTGTCCCTCTAGCTCTGTCAGACTCTGTTGAGAGCACTGATTCAATACTCAGCTACCTCAAAACTATCGAACTACACACGTTATTATAACACAACAGAAGAATCGGCGCGAACGACGACCTGTCTAATACTGACAGAGTTAAAACGCCTAATAAGAAAATTTACATACTTCCAATGTCTAATATTAGAAATTTATCGGAAGTAAAAAAATTAAATTATGAACAGAAAACCTAGGGTCAAGGATTCTTACATCCGTACTTATGAACAGAAAACGTCCTCTCAGCAATGTCTCAAGTTGTATGATTTCCTTCAATACGAGTATTATTGGCCAATACCTTGCTTGCTCAGACAAAATTCTCTGTTCATAAATACGGCTGTTAGTGTTACAGACCTCCACCTTTCTTTAAATAAATATTTATTTATAAAAAATACAGTTTAGAAATTTAGACAGTTAAATTTGAAATCTAACAGAAAATAAAATATGTGTACTTTAGGATGAACTCGGAAGTGAAAAATTTCAAGTTCTTCCAAGTTCATTTCCCGAGTAACTTGTAGAATATTGTGACACAGGGCCCTGGCCAGAGAAACTAGCCATCTAATACTCCTACCAGCAACTTCGAAAACCGTTGCTCCTGACTTTGAAAATTTTCTAAATTAAATATCTGATTTACAAAATTCTCGTTTTTTGTTGGACATGGATGAACAAGATCAAAATGAAGATGACAATGACAACAACACTTTCTTCTCTCAGCCTCCTGGAATTCCTGATCAAATGCCTCTTTCAGTACCTCCATCTCTACCGTCTGACCCCTCCAGATCCTTGCCATCTGATCCTACTACATTGGGTTTAATGGAACCTGTTTCTACGTCTTCAGTCCCTGCAAATATTGATTTTCAAAAATGTCCTTTTTGTGACAAGATGTGCAAAGGTGTCCGAGGTACTAAAATCCACATTTCCAAAGCACATCCTGAACAACACATTCAAGGCATCTCGCGAAACTATCAACCGCCTCAAGCCATTGAAACTAGAACAGTTCCCCAAGATTCAGTGGCTGAGAAAGAAATTAAACATGCTTTACAAGAATGTAATATGGAATTGGAAAGACTTCTTGTGGAAGAAAGAATTAGTCAAGAGCAATGTGATGTAGTTGTTGATAAGATCATCAAGATTCTATGTGAATCAAAAGAGAAGTTGCCGGGCCCAAAACATCCTGCTCGCAAATATTATGAAGCACGAAGAAGAAGAGCAACTTTTAGAACCACTAACATTGATGGAAGCAATTTTCAATCTAGTTCGAATCCTCAACGTAGTTCTGAAAATCAGAGGAAAAGAAGGCGCGACCAGTACAACTTCCAACTGATGCAACACCTTTTCTTCCATTCACGTAAAAAAGCTGTTAGAATGATTCTCCACTCTAGTTTTGATTCGAACAATTGTAATATTCCTATGAACATCTTACTTCCTATATACCAAGCAAGATGGGGTACCTCAAACAACGAAGTACTACCAGACTATGGACATGACGTGCCTAGAGACACACAAAGAGAAGTTGATAGTGAATATAACCGACTGATAACCGAGGAGGAGGTTGAAAAATGCATCAAAGGAATCAACCTGGACACTTCTTCAGGACTAGATGGAGTTGGTATAAAAAGTATCAAGAGTCTCCAATGTTACAGAACGATTGCATTGATTGGTTCTGTCATGCATGTACATAATGTTGTACCCTGTTCATTTAGAAAGGCGAGAACTATATTGATACGAGGTTTGGCTATTAAGTTCGTAGACGCGACCCGCTACGCAAAAACTGTCCATGCTAGGAAGATATGATAAACATGTTTAGAAAGCTTCAAGTCTTGTGTTTTGATTGATAGCTGTCACATGCCTGTACTGTAATTAGTTCTGTTGTGATAGCCCGACGCACAAGACACCTTTTTTAATTTTGCCGGAATTTTGATTGATACAAACGTTGAGCAACGAGTGATTATTGAATTTTACGTAAAACTTGCTGGTAAAACTTTTTCTTTGTTTAAGACAGTGTACCAGGAGTCATGTTTGAAAAGATCAACGCTTTATAAGTGGTTTAAACGGTTTCAAGGTGGTCAGGAAGCTGTTGAGGACGATCCACGTCCTGGTCGCCCCCAAACCTCAAAAACTGACGAAAACATTTAAAAAAATGGTGTTATGATTTGTTCTGACCGTAGATTAACTCTAGGACTAATGGCTGATACACTTAAAATTAATAGATAATGTGTGAGACAAATTTTGCACGAAAATTTCAACATGACAAAAGTTTGCGCAAAAATGGTGCCATGCGCCAGTCCACAGTGCCTTCTCCGTGAAGACGTTCCTGGCCAAGTACAACATCCCAGTGTTGGAACACCCTCCTTGATCACCCGACTTGGCCCCGTGCGACTTTTACTTATTCCCAAAAATCAAATCTACCCTGAAAGGTACCAGATTTGACAGCGTAAATGACGTTAAGAAAAAACCGGCAGAAGTCTTGAAAGGCCTCACACAAAATGACCTCCACCACTGTTTCGATCAATGGAAAATTCGCCTGGAACGTTGTAGGGATAGAGGAAGGGAGTACATTGAAGGGGATAACTACTAAAGTTGGGTAAGTTAAACACACATCGTTTTATGGAAAGAATCTACGAACTTAATAGCCAAACCTCGTATACAAGAAAGGCCCTGCTAATGACCCTAATAACTGGAGACCGATTTCAATCTGTTCAGTATTAAGAAGAATCATAGAACGAGTTCTTGATAAACGACTAAATGAATTCATTGTACTCAATGAAAATCAAGTTGGATTCAGTTCAAGTCCTGGTACCTACATCAACACTGAAATACTGAATGCATGTCTCCTGAGGGCCAAACAAGAGAGAAAAGACTGCACGATAGTGATGTTAGATGTTCAGAGGGCATTTGATGAGTCAGGTCACCAGCACATTGCTAACCTATTAGACCACACATTACTACCCAGTAAACTTAGAATGTTAACAAAAACATTGGTGGTCGGTAATTCCACCCAGATTCAAACAAAAAGTGGAATTTCAACACAGATTGACATAAAAAAAGGATTTTTTCAAGGCCTACCTTTATCACCAAAGATGTTCAACCTCTCCATCAATCATGTGCTCAATGCTCTTAGCGAGACTGAAATTGCTGCAAGGTATGGTTTCATACTTCATGAAAATGTACAACCAGTAACTGCAAGGGGTTTTGCAGATGACATTGTTTTATTTGGTGATTCTGAAGCTAGTGCTACACAACTAACAAAGATTGCTTGGGCCGAGTTTGACAAGGTGGGCTACAAGTTAAATTTTGACAAATGCATTGTCATCAATATTCAAAAGGGAAAACTGCTTAAGAAAGACATTGACATTGACAACAGCAACATGATAAAATCCATTGAAATTGGTGAAACCATCAAATATCTTGGTGTGACATTTGAAGATGAGATAGTTTTCAAACCAGAAATAATCATGGAGAGGTTCAATAAAGATCTACAGAACCTCATTACAACACAAATGCTTTACCCTCATCAAAAGATATCCATCATCAACCAATATATCTGGCCATGCCTGATCTATGCTTTGCAAAATGCTCCTCTAATAAAAATAAACCAAGCATTCCTTGATGACTTGGATAAAATGATTAGAACAACAATCAAGTCGATAATAGGACTTCCTCATGATTCCCCCAACTCCATGTTATATGCGCCTAAGATGTTCCGTGGTCTTCAGATATTACGTCCATCATGGGAAACATTTGTGCAACATTTCAACATCTGTACTACACTCCTAAAATGCAATGATAAATATATTCCCTACTGCAAAGACATTGAAGCTGAAATGAACAAATGTATTGAAGAATTGGGATTAAACAAACAACAGCTCGAAGAAGAAATGCAAAGAAGAAAGACAAAACCATCAACTATAATAAGAGAACATTTAAGAAAAAAAGAATATGAAAATTGGTGTGCTTTGACTCAAAGGGGGATGGGAGTTGAAATTTTCAAGGAATGCCCTACATCTAACCATCTCATTGTAAACAAAGATGGTTTAACCAATTCTGAATGGGTTACATCCTTAAAGATGGCGTGTAATGTTGTTCCTGTACGATCCATTCCTGGCAGAAGCTCAAGTACTCCTCAGTGCAGAAGATGCAATACTGAGAGAGAAACCCTTGCCCATGTACTTGGCTCCTGTCATGTTGGTGACCTGCTCCGGAACTCAAGACACCACGAAATCAGGAAAATCATTGCAAAGGAACTGCGAAAACAAGGTTGGCAGGTGCAAGAAGAGATTCATTGTGTGGCTGATGATGGTTCCAACCGGAGAGTAGATATCCTGTGCTGGAAAGGAGACAAAGGTTTTATTATTGATCCAACAGTGCGCACAGAAAAGTCATGTAACCAAGCCAAAGAAGTGGATGAGGAGAAAAAGTCAATTTATGAACCCTGTGTACCCTATTTTAAAGAAAATTTTAACATAAAAGAAATCAAAGTGATCGGATTGCTGATTGGTGCACGAGGTGCAATGACGAGTTTTTTTGAAGAGTTCAGAAATTTTTTTAACCTTCCGAAATCCATTTTAAAAGAAATAACGACATCAACAGTTAGAGGTTCTTGCAAGATTATCCATAACCATCTCTATAAAAACAACACCTGAACAAAACATCAAAAAAAAAGAAGAAAAAAATAAATGTAAAAAAGAAATTCATCCACCATATTTAATGTCCAAAATCACCATACTATGTACTACTGTGTCTATAGGCAAACATCATGAGATGTCAGTTGTTGTTATTAATATATTCAACGTTTATTATTATTATCGTGATATGACCATGGAAGTTGAAAGCGACGTTAAACCCCACTTTAAAAAAAAAAAAAAAAAAAAAAAAAAAAGCTAGGGATCCTCGAATCCACGCAGAGGAGTGGGACCATCTATTTGAGAAGATTGTTCTGACTACCCTGACTAGAGACGCCTCCAGCCTGCATATAGATTTCAGATAATCTTGTCAAACTCACGGGTAGACAACTTTTCTTTTATCTTATTTCACTATTAACTGATTTTTTCTTTCCGCAATACAGAAGTGTTATCGAGAGGAAGGGGGAATTTTGACATTTCAAGGAAGTGCCAAACCCTTTTCTCGTCTCCTATTTCTTCTTCCTTCCTTGTCTCTCAGTGGAATGAAAGGAGCTTTCATGTCACTTGTGTCTAATCTTTTCAATTTGCTCTGACACTCTTATTATCTCTCTATAGCGAATAAGGTCTTTGTGGACTTGATTGAACATTGCACCACCACAATGTTGCATTCTGTCAAAATCATATGAATTTCGTCCGATAGTGAAAGCAACATTTTTCCGATCGGAGTTGAAAAAAAAAGAATAAATGAATAGTCAAATGACTGGATGATCGTTTAAAGGTTTCTCGACACCCAACTTGACATTGTCTATGCAGACTAATCAAAATACAAATATATTTTGTCCTCGAAGAAAAATTAATTATTTTTGGACAGTAATAACTACCTATTATTTAGTTATTTCGGAGAGTTACTGGACTGTAAGTCACTTCAAGATATTCCTCACAATAATTACTTCAAGGGCTTCCGAAAAATATTTTGTTGTATGAAAAATTGCTGATGGTGTGGAATTTTTCCATCCCTAATTTATTTCTGATCTTTTTTTGTCATCACAGCTTATTAAGGAAGAAAAAAAGAGGTACGGGAGAAAATTCATAAATAATTTCCTTGTTTGGAGAAAATTTATCAATGGAATTAAGTGTTCCTGAATACACGACGTTATATATTCCTTGTTCTGAGGTTAGGTAAGTGGCAGATAAGAATGTTGTGAAGAATAGCAGCATTAGAAAGGTGCGTTCACACGAGCAAGAGAGTTTTGCTCATCTTATGCTTGTTCTTGCCGTGTATTTTCACAACTGAATCATCCTTGATGAGTTCTCATCGCTTTTCAGCGGAATTGAAATATTCTGGCTCAACGGCTAGAGATTTTGAAGATTTTAAAATAGTGGATCCTCCACAGTCCACAAGTCATGTATAAGACCACGACAGACCTTCAGTTTTGCATTTCTGAAGTAGAGAAATACGTGAGATTCACACAAGTCTATTTTTTTAGTTAATGGTCATGACATAGCAGCCACTCTAGACGCATGTGGTCTGTGTTGCAGCTGTGGGGTAGAGGTACTCGTCCCATTTAGAAGCTGGATCTGAATCTGGATCAACACAAGAAAAGCTGATGATAGCTCTAATCTAATCCTTTACAAACATTTCAAGTAAATCAAAATTTGGTTGGATCCAATTTAGCAAAAACAAAACCACACCTTTACCTTTGAAATTGTGCTCCTGAGGATTTGAAACCTCTGATAAATTCAAGACTCACATTTGCTTGGCAGAATCAGTAGTCTGCTATTAGTAACCCCAACAAAAAGTGGCTCTCCAGCAACCAAAAAGAAAGATCACAGGAAATAGTAGGTACTCACACGAATGAGAATAGGCCACACTCGGAAAACCCACAACTATTTGTTCACAAGATCTGAACCACCAATCTGTCAGTGTGGAGACCGTCTATCCGTCAACCATATCCTGATATGCCTACGTCATGATCACATTCGCGCCATCTTCCTTGCCCATCTGCCCTTGATGATAACGTGGAGGGTGTCCAGCTATCCATGCCCTTTTCAAATACATACCTTGTCCTCATCAAAATGTTTCACCTAATATAAAACTAGTGGAATCGGCGCTAACGACTTGAAACACAAGTTAAAGTGCCTTATAGGAAAAAAGAAGAAGAAATAAATGTTAGTCAGAACATTTTTGAAATAGAAATCTTTTCCATGTTCATATTCAGTGAACCACTCTGCTATCTTGAGAAAAGCTTTCACCTTGAATAGGATTGTTTTGTTGATTCCACCTCAACTCAAGTGTTCCGGGTTCACATCCGACTCGGAGCACTATTCTTAACCAGCCCGCTGTGTTACCAGAGCTTCTCCCTTCTCAGCGCTCTCACTGTTGTGATGGATTAAGAAAATGCGCTCTGGGGGGCTTCTACTCCAAGCATACTATATTTTATAAATAATACACCTTCTATGATATAAAACTTAGTTAGTGTTATCCCCACTCTTGTGTCGTCTCTTGGAACACCTATATATTATATTCCAAGTCTACTAAATAATATTCATGAAAAGGGAAAGAGCAATATTTTATTCTTGCGGAACGCCAAAAAAAAGGAGAAGGAAGGAAAACAGTGAGGAAGAGAGAGAGAAGGAGAAGGAAAAAGCCTTTATACAGTAGAAGTAAGAGTCGAGAGATAAGCTCAGGGAACCCAGTTTTTCCATATAATAACGATTTCTAAAAAGTAAAGTATTACATCATAATTCTTACCCTCCCATATAATAATTCCAAGACGCTCGTAAATCTTTTACTTTTTAGACATGTTCAGGATTAAAGATTAGCGATCTTAATGTAGCGCTAGCTAGTGCACGGTGAATTATAGCTTTCTTACTTTATATTATTATTATTTACGCTCATCTTAAATGTTTTTCTTTGCCTTCTCTCTCTTTGCTTCGTCCTCTCCGCTCTTTCCTCTCTCGTGTCATATATGTTACTGAGCTTTGGCGAAACGAGCGAGACATCGAACCCTATCCTGGCTTGTGTGGAAGTTGTTGAGCTCATCAGCGGACACCCAACACTAGGATTAGTTCTCACTGAATCACTTTCGGGTAGTGAGGGCACAGCAGTGGATTACTAAACTAAGAGTAGAGTATACAATACATGCTCGAGTTGTTTCTCACATAGTGTGTCATAGTCATAATTAGGACCATCGGACATATAGACAGAGAGAAAGAGATTAAAATTTATTCACAAACAACTAACATCACTATCGATGCTTGAAGTAGAGAATGACGATGGTTATTTTCAGGATGGTTTGTACAGGTGGTTATGAATTATGCGACAAGAACCGCGAATAGCTGTGACAACAACAAAATTAATCATAGATTTCGGTAGATTGAATGTTTTTCGAAAGTCTTCAAAATTCTTTTTGATAGCTCCTCGCGCTACAACCTAATTAGGTATATGACTACTATGATTATTTAATCATCAGCGGAGATGTTTGCTGGGTAGTTTTTCATGTCCCCATGTTGTTCACGCACATTTCCTCTGTAGTCTAGAGTTTCTGGTTCACTGTGACGAGCCTGTAGCCCGGTGCTCATACAAGAATACCTTTGCAATGGCTTCTTCATTTCCATCCGCAACATAGACGTTATAAACTGTGTTCTAATTTTTCATTTTTCGTATTATACTCATTTCGTTTTTTGTTTGTTTTATTTCACTCTGCTACAGTTTGGTATATCTTTTATAATTAATACTCCTATCTTAATGTTTTGCTTCTCACTTATTTCATTTTATTTATGACTTTTATAGATATAAGATATTTTTATTATGTTTTCTAAACCAGAAAATAGCTTTCAGCTTTTATTTAGCTCACGTCTCATTGTTTCAGCCTTTTCTTCTCTTTGTTTACGTGCTGGTGTCCCTGCCCTTAGCCTAGTGCACATTGGACTGGAAATCACCTTTGAAATTCACTGTTTTCGTTTTCCTTTTTTTCAGTTTATCTCTTCATTCTACGTTCATTGAATCAATAAGAAGTAAGCCAGTGCACTGGTCAAGATACATAATTATGTAGGTATTACTTCCGAGAAATTTCTAATATTAGAAATCGGAAGTATTGTGTTCGTTTTTGTAAAAAAAAATATTTTTTTGCTCCGATTTCAATTTTTTTCATATTTCTGGACGTTTCATAACCTACTGAGTAAATTTGGTTTTGTGTCCGTCTGTCGGTCTGTCTGTCTGTCTGTCTGTCGGTCTGTAAAAACGATTCCTTGTAACGCGCAAATCTCAGAAACTACTCGACCGATTTTGATGAAATTTTGCACACATCTAGGAGACATTCTGTAGATGGTCCCATTTTAAATTCATCGAATTCATATCAGCAGTTCTGGGTGAAAGAGACCATGCGCCTGACCACTAACTTTTTACTTAAACGCTTATATCTCGTGAACGGTACACCCGATTTCGATGAAATTTTGTGAAAATATGCGTATTATTGTTTAACATAGGTTATTTATATTTATTTTTAAACTAATTATAATTTGACTCTGATATTTAAGAAAATCCGAAATTTTGGACAAAAAAGTAAAAAAATAAGGACCACGACTTGCCGATACAGAATTTTTTGTAGAATTCAGATTGTAGAAAAAACAATATTGTACCATATAAAACAAATTTGAAGAAAATCGGTTGAGCCGTTTTGGAGATACAAGTAATTTTCTATAAAATCTCAAAATTGGCACGTGTTTACAATGTGAAGCAATCACGAGGAAGTATTGTGTCCATAATTGGCAGTGTTTTTTTATTTATTTCAAAAATGTAACTCATGTTATAACTTGTCATCGACGCGACATACACTTCTTTTTTTTATTTAATCAATTTATATATATTATATTTTTTTTTTAAACCAACAACCCAAGTATGATAGGTATATATAAAAAAAAAACAATTTTGTATTCCTACCTATATTAGCTTAAAATACAATTTTGATAAATTTCAACAAGAAAAATTGCAGTTATAATATAGATACCTATTTATTGAAGTTTGAAGTACCTAATTCAAATTGCTCGTGGAACTAGAACATCTAGATTCTAACCACCGTTAGTGGTCCCAAGAACATAATTATTATAATATCAATTTTACCTGATATTTTGTTCATAGTCTCGGTGGATCGAGTCCCAAGTCAAGCAAAGATCTAATAAACCGAGTTTGAGTAATTGTGATATCACATTAACACAAATATGACAACTTTTTTTTAGGTTTTAAGAAATAATGAGCAGTATGATGACTGATAATCTCTTTGTCGTCTTGTAGTCCATACTCATACTCAGCCTTTCAATAGTTGAGTTGTAATTTTAACGCTCCGCATACTCATAGTTTTTAGATCATTTCATGGAAGATGATGTACAACTTTAAGCTTGAAGAAGATACTCATGATTTTTTTGTGATATTTGAACCACCATTGTTCAAATACAATGTAAAACGTCCTAATACATAAAATATTTTTTCTCAACTTTGGTACTTGAGTCTTTATTTTAGAAGAAATTAAGCAATAAAACCCTTACAATCGTGAAACCGAGTAAAAAGATTAAAAACAAATATTTAAGCCAAATGGAGAAGAATGCTGTGACGCAGTGAAGAGTGAGACACTCATTACCAGAAGAGATAAAAATTAAAACATAGTTAAGTCAGATAAATTTAAAAAATCACTGAAGGAAAAATATTTTTTAATTGAAAAAATAAGAAGAATAAGAGAGGAAATGAGAGGAGTGACTCTTGGTTTCCTCCACTCTTTCCTTCCTTGCGTTTATCTTGTGGCTTGCTGAGGATACTAGCTTCCTCTCTTGCCTGACGGCATTCCAGCCAGGGGGGTTTTTTATTCCTCACAAACCAGCTAACCAAATGAACCTCACCCAGCCTAGGTGGGGGTTGTGCTGGTCAACTTGAGTTATCTTAACAGTTCTCTTGTAGTTAACCATAGACGCTGGCTCTGACTATGCAAGATCAGGTTCCGCTTATGCAATGTGCGACACAGTGGTTTACTCATGACCTACCATGATAATTTTATAGTCGTGGCTGCACCCGAGTTCCGGCCCGAGGCATGGCCCAATATTAATATTTATATTCCTAGCCCTACTCTACATAATGAGGTATTGCCGTACATCGTTTCGGGGCTGAATTCGGCGCCACCAATTAGTCCTACACCTATTACTTCCACATTAAAATTGGAATTAGATACTAAAAACGAAATACCTAGATGTAATGAAAATATATTATAGGGTACCTACTGCTTTTTTGTTCTACAAGAACAAACCCTGTAGCTGAGATGAGTTTATGAACTGAATATATTTCGTACGTACCTAGATGGGTACTACGTACCTTAATATAAGACTATACCTACTTTAGACCAGACAATCAAAGAAAATAATGTAACACTAGTAAATTCTCGTAGTCAGAGGGAGATACTAAGGGCGAAATTAATAGACAAATTCTATACCTTAAGTCATTGCTAAGCGTCAGTTTTCCCTATCTTACACAGTAGTATTACAAAAACGTCTATTAATTTCGTCCTAAGTGATAGGGCTGATGCGGAATAGACTAGTGTCTTTCTTTGTATCAGACTTTCTTCACACCTAGGCCGAGATGTTTCAGATTGTTCCTTGATAGAGTTTTAGGTATCTTCTCTAGCCTCTGGAGAAATAGTAAATTGTAACAGAAAGAACAACTACCCTTCACAGTCTCTGTAAAAAAAAAGTTGAAAATCTTAAAATGCTTTTTATCGAGTTCCTCCTTGCCTATTCCTGGAGAAGATATCGATCAGGTGTGTAATGCTTGTCATAATTTGTTCTTCTCAAACATTTTGGACGTTTAACAAAGACTTTGTTTGGAAAACTTTAAGTTTTCTTTAAAATTTCCCCGGGGGTCAGGAGGGGGGAAGTGTGTGCATGAACGGCTGGGCTCACCTTATTTATGTCTTATTGGAGATTATCGGAAACGAAAAATAGAGCTTCAGTAATAATTCCTTCTAATACTTACTTCCCTCCCTCTCTCTTCTTGTGCTTTATTTGGGACGGGGTGGTTCCCTAAGTTAAGACTCGGGGAATTCTCCTTACATACCCCTTACTTACAACTAGGAACAAACACCTATTAGTGCCATAATAATTAAGTTAAGTAGAAATTATGACTGGAGAAATTCAGGGGATGAGAGAGGAAGAAGAGAGAGAGAGGACTTAACGAAAGTTTTTATTTTAAACTAAAATCGTGCTTACTGATATGAGTTGGCTTCCTCTTCTGGTACAAAATTGTTTTATTTTTTATTAAAAAATGGGTGGCGTTGGTAAAACCTTCTGGTAGCTAATATTTGAAAACCTCTGAGGAATATGACAGGGAGGAAATGTACCAAAGGCGAATGTTATATTGTATTGGTCTATGTCTTCTATGAGAAGTAGGTATCAAAGGAGGGTGTTGTTATAAACCTTTGTTGTATAATAAACATCTATAAAAATTGTTAAAAAAAAGGAGGGTCTGCCATCGTCGATGGGGGGTTGAATGCAGCGGTTTTCGTAGGTCGTAAGATCCCCGAAGGTATGCAACGTCCAGCGAGGTGAAGACTTCAGATGCTGCTATTCCGGCCCAACCCAGGCTAGGTGAGGTTAATGTGGGTAGCAGGTTTGTGAGTATCCTGCGAATGGAGGGTAACACCCCCGTCGTGATATGACCATGCAGTTAAAAGCAAAGTTAAACACAAATTAAAAAAAGGAGGATGTTATGAACAAGTCGAAGACTGGGATTTGGACCCTCGCCTCGCCCTGCCTTGTAGACTTGTAAGCCAAAATCACATGATATAAAGAGAGAAGGGCTGGTTTCAAATTTGAGTGTTCATCCATTATTTTAATATGGCATGCAATTTATTGTTCTTCGGTGCTCTTACGGCAAGTTGTGTTTGAACGCTGCATCTGGATACTCGAGTTGGGTTTTTATTTATAGTTATGCAATGTGCGATACATTGTTGTTTACTTCAGTACCTACCTACACAGAGAAAAACTGACTTAATCTAGTCATGTTTGCATAGTATTAAATGACATTATTAACTGCATCTGTGCCGGTATCTAAGTGGTCAAGGCGTTTGACTCGTAATCCAGAAGTTGCGGATTCGAAACCCAGGTGGGATATTTTTTATTATTACAAGAGTGGATTTTTCAATACCATTGCACTCAGCTTACACTACGTAAAGCACAGAATGACAAGTTGTCCTCCCATTTTGGATTTTGACCTCACAATAATACGTCTTGGGCTAACTGCTGGAATAATGGGACTCATTAGTGCTAATCAACCAGTATAAATCAAGCGATATTATTGTATTTTACTATACATACATTAGTTTTACCATAGGTAGGTTATACTTTGGCTGAAACTGCAATGGGAGAGGGAGGACTGAAGAGAATGAACAATACATCTCGTCTTGTCTGGTCTCCTCTTCTTGTCTGCTTTCGTTCCATTAAATTTTTAATTCTCTCACCTCCCTTCCCTCTCTCTCTCTCTCACCTCCCTTCTCTCTCTCTCTCTCTCTCTCTCTCTCCTATGATTCTCTCTTTCTATTTTCAAGTTCCTTTTCTCTCTCTCTCTCTCTTTTTTCTAGAATCGTAAAGCTAAGCTCATTTAACTTTTGTAATTGCCGTGTCCAATCTTTGTGATTTGTGGGAATTTTTCTAGTTCCCTTATAAATCCTTTCTATTTCTGCCAAAAATCTTACATACATAGAGTAGAGACTACCTTCTTAATAACTTTTCTCTGTATGATCTTCTTCAATTTTATTTATTTTTTCCAAATTCTTGTGCACAAAATTGGCTGCTAGTTAAACTCTGATGATTTTTTTCTTCGATCTTTTCTATTGTCTATTTGAAATTTGAGTAATTTACGGTCTGCTTCTTTTGTCTCTTTATAATTAGGTATAATACTTAATCTAATAAGGTATGGGACACAAATTATTATTGCTATTTTTTTCTTATCAGGTATACTTCAATGGGTACAGTCTTATCCACTGAAATCATAGGTAGGTAGATATATTAGATATTGAGTCATTGACAAAGATTGATAAAACGAATATATTTTTCTTTCTTTCTTTTTTCAAAGTTGCAGTTGGTTGCAATTTCCCTGCTTAAAAGATAAATTGTACATGTGTTCTTTCTCTCCGGTACGACCCATATATATCCACCCACTTACTCAATTCACCTCAATCCCCCTTAAGTAGGTTCCTAATGCTATCACACACATAATATGATTTGCGTCCTTAATATCCTTTCTTTATCCTCAGCATATTTTAAATCCGTGGTCAAAAAATGAGCAGGAAATATTCTATATAAAAACTGAATTTGATTTTCTTTTCCTGTGAGTTTGTTAACAATTGGAACGGAAAATCATAAATCCTTATTATTGCATAAAGGACAGAATATACGAAGATCCTTTGCCCGTTCAGTATCTGGTGTCCGGTGAAATATTAACATTCCAAGTACATACCTTTATTATTTTATTTATTTATCGTATGGCTTTATTACGCATCTCAAAGTGAGAAGACATTATTTATAATGAACTTGATCAGGAAATCTGACGGCAGTGATTGTTTGATCGCCAAAATTGTCAGTATTTTAGCCGCATGTCAATGCGTTGCCCAGGGTGAACCACGAGGAGGCGTACTAACATTTCACCCCTGTACATTATTATTAATATAAATTAGATTTACCTTTAAAAAAGATAATAGCCAGCGTCGCGTCGATAGCACGTTTTTTTTTTGGGTTTAACGTCGCTTTCAACTGCATGGTCATATCACGACGGGGGTGTTACCCTCCATTCGATAGCACGTTGAATACACCAGTTCTCGTTCTGTTCAGCGATGTGAGGACTTCGATAAGTAGTGAAGATTCAAATTCGAACCCTCGCCTCGTGATGTTCGCTATACCCGGCCCCACTCAGGCTGGGTGAGGTTAATTAGAGTATCTCGTTTGTGAGTTTCCAGAGAATGGAGGGTAAGATAGTATAGCAACTAGACCCATGTTTCCATTTTTTTGGGGTTTAACGACGCTTTCAACTGCATGGTCGAATCACGACGTAGGTTTTAATCTCCATTCGCTGGAAACTTACAAAACAGCTACTTACATTAACCTCACCCACCTGAGCGGAGCCGGAATTAGTCAGCATCACGATGGTTCGAATTTTAAGGGTCACCCATTTAAGTATTAAGCTGGCTGGACGTTGCTTAAACTCAGTGTCAGATCGAGAACTGGTGTATTCAATGTGCCATTGATGCTGGCTTTGTGGCTTTCCATTTTTTGATTTTTTTAATTTAGAATTTTCGTAATGCTGAGCTACCCACTAACACAGTCGTGACATAACAATTTCATACTTACCTACATACTTGAAAGTGCTATTTATTTTTCCGATTTTATTTTTTCTTTTGACACCAAGCTATGAAATCTGCCATCTTCTTTTGCACCCTTCGTCAGTGGAAATCATCACAGTATGCTGAAATATGATTGTAATGGTACGTAGAGATAAAGGAGAAAGAAAAACTGTTGCATACTTGCAAGCAATGAAGAGGTTACAACGGAGATATAAAATACCCACCTAATATTCTAATGATATATATTCCCAATCTCATAAACTACCCAATAATACCTACCTAGGTAAAATATTATCTGCTCATAGTTTAGTCCAGAAACTCACCAAGGTACATATACATAATATTACTATCTATGTACATATTAGGTATTCATTGTGTGTATACCTAGCTTCAATAATTGGTTTCCCTTTACATACATAAGTAGGAGAAAGCGGGTATTTTTTATCAAGTAAGAGGTCAAAAGAGTTGAAACTAAATTTATTACAGACACAACTTAAAAAGTATCCTTTAGCACATAATTTCGACCTAATACTTGGTAATATTTATAGGTAATATAACACTACTTTATTAGGTATGTTCTCTCCTACTCCTTCCAGACTCGGTTATACTAATAATAGTAATAATAAATATGATACACGTACTTCTACTTGTATATAATAAAAAAAATACCGTCCCTTTATAAATTATTTTTATCTGCAACCACCACTTGAATCTCATTTCCCCCGCTAGTGTGATTTTATTTAAATCATTAAAGGCTTTTAACCATTAAATTTGAATGTACCTATGCTTATTTATTTATTTTTCATTCAAAGGCTCATAGACATGATGAGGTAGAATAAATTGAAATATCACTAGAGAAACTCGACAGGTATAACCTTGGAGGTAAGCTTCCCCTTCTTCCCTCCAAGTGTAAAACCTTCTGGTGATGATACTAGATAACAAAAAGTAAAAAGGATTGATTTTTTTTCAGCCCGGCATTGTTAAATCATAATTACTCACATTTGCCTTACTAAACTATTGTCGAGGAGCAAGGACTCTGATTTTTAAGTCTCCTCAGTAAATATATATCATTCAAAAGAAAACGTTTGTCGTCACCGACCTACAGCCTTAGGAGTCGGCCTCTTTATCGATTATAATACTAATATGTATACTGACTACTGAGTTCGGTTCCATGACGTGTGATGTTCCATAATATTTATTATTTATCCATACTTATGAAAGAGAGTTTCACTGACTGACTGACTGACTGATTCATCACTGTTTCTTCGAACTGGTAAGTCCTAGGAAGCTGAAATTTGGTAGATAGCTTTGTCTTATAGTCTAAATGTGCAATAAGACGGGATTTTTCGAAATTCCCACTACAACTCCTGCCATTGGCGAAAAAGGATTTTTTGCTTTCACGGCCATGTCACGGATTGCGTACTGTGTAAGAAAGTGAAAACCGACTCTAAGCAATGACTTAAGTTATCGATGTTGTCTATTAATTTCGCCCTAAGTTCCCGTTAGCTGTCTTTTAACAATTTTCCCGTTACCCTAATAGCCAACTTTCCCTAAACGTAAACACACCATATTTTCCCGGCCCCACTCAGGCTGGGTGAGGTCAATGTGAGTAGCAGGTTTGTGAGTTTCCTGCGAATGGAGGGTAAAACCCCCGTCGTGATATGACCATGGCAGTTGAAAGCGATGTTAAACCCCAATTAAAAAAAAAAAAAAAAAAAAAAAAAAAAACACACCATAAGAAAAATAATACATATCTCATTTCTGACAAAGTATGCTTATTAGGGAAATATGAATCTAGAGGCTAGAGTATCTGAAGATATGACGAGGAAATACAACAGGAGGATAATGGAGAATGAAGGATGGAAAATATGAGAAAAACTAAGTCGGAATTCAAGCCAGGGATATTAGAGCAGGGCCAGCTGCTGCCTGGCATGCAAGTCTGCTCTGCTGGGCCAGGGAGCATGACATTAAATAGCTCCTTGGGCAAATATTTTCCTTAACTTTCATGTTATTAATTAACATTGGTCTCGTCCAATCAATAATAATAATATCGCCTTATTTATACTGCCCGATTAGGACTATTATGTCCCATTATTCCAGCAGTAAGCCCAAGACGTATTATGATGTGGTAAAAATCCCAAATGGGAGGATAACTTGTCTTGTCCCTGCTGGGTTTCGAACCCGCGACCTCTGGAAACTCTGGATTCACAGAGGTTAGCTGGTGCCATTCCAAGCGAGTGGAGGTAAAACTTTAAATCGTAATCGAATCAATGGACATGAAAGGATCCTAGGCTGGGAATACTCGTAGTTAAGGACATTCACACAATGTTTCCAAGTGTCTGACATGACCCTGAAGTAATGTCAAGTGACAGGTCCCGAGTTCTTTCTATGCTACAAGGGTGTACAGTAAAAAGTATAGCTCTCCCTCCCTCACGGACATCTTACTTTATAATATAGAGCAGTACACTTTTTCTGTTCAAAAAATAGTTAGGGACAAGGATTTCGATTGTTATAGACCTCTCTTAAAAAAAAAAAAATAGATTTACTCTGGATCCAGTTTTATAAAATTGCAAAGGTCGGGCCTGAGCTAAGTTCCAGAGATATTAGAAAGACTCGCAGTCTGAGATCCCTCGGGGGATTTCCTTCTGATGTCTCAACGATAAGACGCTTCTCTATGACAATCCTTAACAACCCTCAGCCTCCGACTCAACCCTACAATCAATTTAGATTACTCCTTAAAACAATATGGCGCGGACTTTCGCTACCACATCAAGGACGAGATATCTCTGAGATACGTATTTTCCTGATTATGTATTTTCTTTTCGTATGAATTTCCATGGTAGTTGAATAACTGTCAAAACCTTTTGGTCTCCATGTGTAAAAATTAAAAATAAACTTCTTTAAGTGTGTAAAAAAGTAAAAATAAACTAAATTCAACAAGTTGCGTAATGTAAGATAGGGAAAACCAACGCTTAGTAATGACTTGAGTTATTGAATTTGTCTATTAATTTCGCCCTTAGAGAGCAGTCTAAGACTAGTTTTGTACTTATTTGGACTCATCAGTTAGACATATATGTAGCTCTAACTTGTCTAATAATAATAATAATAATAACTCTTTATTGACAAGAATAATATTGACAAAGGGCGTGATTATTGCCTGAGGCAATCTCTGCCTCAGGCAATAATTATGTATTTAAAAACATAGTGTAAAATCCTGGGCTGGGATTTTACACTATGTTTTTAAATTTCGCCCTTAGAGCTGTCTAACTTATTTCTCTAATGGGATGTTCTACATATTAAAACTAAAGTATTTTAATTACTGTCGTGTCCTTGTGTTAAAAAATTTGTTCTATCATATCCTATGAATGCGCGGATATAGGGGGGGGCACGGGGGGCACGTGCCCCCCCAGATTTTTTCGGTAAGCGGTGTTTCTCAAATTTCATTATACCTAATCCCATAAAAAAAGATCTCAATGAGTTAGGGGGGCACGGGCCCCAAAATAATTCCCAACTCTAAGACTAATCCCGTAAAAAAAGACCTCAATGAGTTAGGGGGGCACGGGCCCCAAAATAATTCCCAATTCTAAGACTAATCCCGTAAAAAAAAGATTTCAATGAGTTAAGGGGCTACGGGCTCCAAAATAATTCCCAACTCTAAGACTAATCCCGTAAAAAAAGACCTCAATAAGTTAGGGGGGCACAGGCCCCAAAATAATTCCCAATTCTAAGACTAATTCCGTTTAAAAAAAAATTTCAATGAGTTAGTGGGGCACGGGCCCCAAAATAATTCCCAATTCTAAGACTAATCCCGTAAAGAAAAGATTTCAATGAGTTAGCGGGGCACGAGCACCAAAATAATTCCCAATTCTAAGACTAATTCCGTTAAAAAAAAAATCAATGAGTTAGGGGGGCACGGGCCCCAAAATAATTCCCAATTCTAAGACTAATCCCGTAAAAAAAAAATTTCAATGAGTTAGCGGGGCACGGGCCCCAAAATAATTCCCAATTTTAAGACTAATTCCGTTATAAAAAAAATCTCAATGAGTTAGGGGGGCACAGGCCCCAAAATAATTCCCAATTCTAAGACTAATCCCGTAAAAAAAAACTCAATAAGTTAGGGGGGCACGGGCCCAAAAATAATTCCCAATTCTAAGACTAATTTTGTAAAAAAAAATCTCAATAAGTTAGGGGTGCACGGGACCCCAAATTATTCACAATTCTAAGACCAATAAGAAATAATGTAAATAATAAAGTTCTCAAATCCACACAGATTGTCCGAAATTTTACCTATAGGTCCATTTGGATCAGGGAATATATCTCTAGGGTTCAGCTAAACGGGGTAAGGACAAAAAGTGGATAGGTGACACAAAAAAATCACATTTTTCGACCGAAATGACATTTTTTTCTCTCAAAATTTGTCGTGACGGCGCCACGGCGGCGGCGTATCAACTCAAAAATAGAAATTTTTAAGCAAGGGTTCAAGTTTTCATTTGTGATATCAATCACGAAATTCTCATGACCCGTTCTTGAGCTACGTTGAGTAAGGACATAAAATGGATGGGTAAACAAAAAGTATTTAGGTTTTTTTTGACCTCGCTCACATTTTTTCTCGAAATATGTCGTGACGAACTATCAACTCAAAGCGAGAATGTTTTTGCAAGGGTTGTAGTCTTCATTTCAAATATTGATACCGAAATTCTGATGAGCCATTCTTGAGCTCCATTAAGGACAAGAAATGGATGGGTGACACGAAAAATATTGACATTTGTGTGTGTGTGTGTGGTGTTGTGTGAGTGTGTGTGTGGTGTGTGTATGATGTGTGTTTGTGTGTGTGTGGTTTGTGTGTGTGTGGTGGGTGTGTGGTGTGTGTGTGGTGGTGTGTGTGTGTGGTGTGGTGGGTGTGTGGTGTGGTGGGTGTGTGGTGTGGTGGGTGGTTGGTGTGGTGGGTGTGTGGTGTGGTGGGTGTGTGTGTGATAGGCTTGCGAAGCGGCGGATGCAGCCCGCTAGTTAGGTATATTGTGCGATTGTGCCCCCCCAGTACAAGAGGGCTATATCCGCGCATGAATCCTATCTTCTTATGATATTTTTTTATTTTAAAGCAGCTAGAAATTTTACAACCTCGATTTATTAGAGAAGTAAAAAATAAGTAATAACTTGTTATTGCCTAATTCCTAGGGTAATTTAATCAACCTGACCCATACTTTCCTGGTCCCTAGGGTAATTCAATCAACCTGACCCATACTTGGATATTGCACTAATGGCAGAGAGTAGTGAAAAGGGAGTCAGGACTCGACTCAGAGCGTATTATTTCATATCTATGTCTGTCTTGACTTTATTAGTTTATTCGGATCGCAATAATAATACTGTGTCATAGCTCATACAGGAAGCCCCATTTTTTCTTTAAAACTTAAATTTTATTATTTCCTAGATCTACCTATCTTTTTCTGCGTAAGAGCTCGTATTTCGTAAAAGCCTTATGAAACTTTGAAAATTGAAATAATCCAATTAAAAGGGTCCAATAGAAGTGATTTCAAACTTGCAAAACGTAATTTCAAAATTTGTTCTTAAATCAGATCAATAAAACTATGTAAATAAAGTGTTTGAAAATCACACGACTTCTTTATTTCTATATAGGCACAAGTCATGCTCATAATAATATTTCATGACTCCAGAAAGTGTTTAAAACTTAAATTATTACAGAAAAATTCATCGAAATAATGTGGTTCCCAAGTCTTTTTCTCTTTAATAATTAATTAGGTACCTATCTAAAGAATTTTTTTTGTACAAATTACAAATAATATTAGAATCCTAGTTTACCTCTATAAATTCCTTGACATAAAAATAAAAATTACCACCGCCCAAAGTTTGACATGTTTCTTATATTGATTCATTAATACTCCCTCCCCTCCCATTCATCTCATCTCCGTGTATTTTTCCAATCACACCCTCTCCTTGGCAACTCCCCCAATCACATCAACGAAATATAAACTTATTTTAGCATATTTTCAGTAAATATTGAAGAAAAGATAAGAGAAGGGGAACGGAAAAAATCAAAAAGCTTCTTCATTATATTTAATTTATTAAGTTGAGGATGAAAAAATATAAGATTTGATATTTTGCTTTGATGTTTTTAAGGTTTTAGTTGCAAAAGCACATACATAATCATAATCTCCTAAAATAAGTAGATGTTCTGGGGAAATAATTAGTAAGAAGGTAAAGAGATTGACAGTCGTATTATCAGTTGCTTGGATTTTGACATGACAGGAATCAAAGATTTTTTTTTCTTTTTCAAACCAAGTTCTGTGGGTTGACTTCAATGTGATTTGTATTCTCAATAATTATTTAAGATGGTGTTTATTATTGTATGTAGTAGAGGCATTTGCGGTTTCTAATACCAAAAATGGAATTTCGAGATGTATTCAATTTAAATAGCATCGAGGCTAAGAGCTATCACTGAATTTTTTCTCCATGTGTAATTGTGTATTAGGTAAGAATTACCTATATTTGCAATAAGTAATTAGGTCATTTTAGCAGTGATAATCCCAATCTATTTATTACTCAAGCCAGATTTATTGACCTGGATTGGTAAATAAAACATTCTAACCAAAAATGCAGTAAAAAAAATCTTTCATAGAAACATGGAAGAGATTTTCAAAGGAATGGACTCGTCATTGTAGTATCTCAAGGAGTGGGAAATAGTGGACCAAGACTTTATTCGTAGAGATCTAAATGATGAGAAATTGGAAGAAAATGAGTCTTGAGTTTTCTGAGGTTCAGAATGTTCTTGGACATTAGAAAAAGTTATACAAATTATACATAACTGTGTAAGATTGCATCTATAAGTTTATCAATCACTGTATGAATCTGTGGTATCAACACTAGAGTCTGTCTCTCCAGCAGCGTTGCATATCGCAAGACCATCCTTCTCTATCTTGAGCTTTTCTCATCCATGTATTTTTTTTTTTTTTACTCGCTATTTTTCTTATTGCGTCTTCCCATCTCGTTGGTGGATGTCTTCTTCCTCTCTTTCCTTCTCTCGGGTACCACTCTGTCACACGTTTTGTCCATCTATTGTAACTATTCCATCAATCATCAATAGTTTTAAATATTATCATGTAGTGCCATTTCCTTTTTATTTGCTGGGTTTGAGAAAACTAGAAGGAAAGAGTTTAGAAAAACTTTTTTATTTTTCAAATAGAAAATAAGGTTATTTAATATTTTCTATAAGATTATTTTTACCGAAAATTTTATTATCTCTGACAGTAGTAGTCTGATTAATAAATGACTTAAAAGACTCTCCAAGAAAAGCAACTATTTTTTCAAAAATATGTCGCTTTTAATTCCACCCTATTGTGCTCCATTTGTTCAACAATGACTCTTTAAACTTATTTTCACTGACCGAATTTTTTTTGTTCCTTAAATTGTACTACACACAAAGCTTTTACAAAAACGTAGCATTCTTGACAGATAAGCGAAAATCCGAAAATGGGACCACTTTTCACCTTCTTTACCCCACCCCCCCTTAACTCCATTTCCTCCCATCCTGGATGTTTTACTGTGTTTACTATCTCACCCTCCTGAACTAATTTTTTTAAAAAAAAAAAAAAAAAAAAAGATGAGTGTTTCACAGCCGTTTTTATTTCGTAGCCATGAAACAGGAGCTACTGTAGACGCTTGTGGTCTGTGTTGTAGCCTGCCCATCCCGTAGTATGCCTCCTCTCTGATGGGCGAGAAGTGACACAATACTTCCCAATTAGGTGCTGGGTCAACACGAGTGCACCGGAAGGTATCCCTTACAAACAATTGTAACCAAATTAAGAATACAATTTTTTGTCGGCACGGGGGATCGAACCCGGGACCTTCCGCATGGCAAGCGAGTGCTTAACCACTGAGCTAATCGCGCGCGCTATCCGAAGGAATTGGCTGCGTCGCCTCTTACTCACTCACTCTACAACTTAATCCTTAGTTAGCCTAGAGGTATTATTTCCTCTGAAAATCAAATGATGAGTTCAATGATAAAAATAAAATGATATAAACCACTTCATTACTATTTGTTTTGTCAACTGATCAATCAATTCAATCATCGCTACATTAATTCAATCTGCACGACGTTCCGCGATGTTTACTTTAAATTATTCAAGCATTTTTTCCTCCTCGCTTTTCTAAACAAACCAAATCCTCAGGGAGTACGAGATCAAAGTCATCTGTGTAACTTAAGCGCTTATTAATTGCATTACCTTTATTGAACGCTTCGGTATTAAGTGCGTGGGAGGGACATCGAGTCATGGAAGTAAATGGAAAGCAGTATCAGTACAAGTTCATTCGTCCCGGTATCTCAGTGGTAAAGGCGGCACTCTGTGAATCCAAAGATTCCAGAGGTCGTGGGTTCGAAACCCAGCCGGGACATGACAAGTTATCCTCCCATTTGTGATTTTTACCACATAATAATATGTCTTGGGCTTACTGCTGGAATAATGGGACTTCATAGTCCTAATCGGGCAGTATAAATAAGGCGATATTATTGTTATTATTATTCGGAATCCAGCATTATATTTTATCTAGTAAAAAATGGACATATTCCTGCGAAGTCAATACGCCCAACACAAAGGAGTGTTGCCCCCAATGTTGCGGTAGACACTTGAATGATACCCTATTTCTAACATAACTCCTTACGCTCGGGATGAAAATGAAATTCTAACCTCTGTGATGTCTAAAGCCTAAATTTAGAATTCATGACCAATAAAAGAGACTTTGTTTAAACTGCTTGCAAATAGGGACTCCTACGCCGAGCACCGGTATCGGCAGTTTAGTTAAAATATTTGTAAGTATATCATTCTTATTGAAATTTAAATTTCAAGATCCCAAGTTATGCTTAATTTCCTCATTTATTCTAATACAACCACATAATCCTAGCACCATGAGGGTAAGGTGGTAGAACATGATGATCATTAACCTCGACTGGTGGTTATCTTCTATTAATTGAGAAGCTCTGCGAAAAATGTAATTATAAGAGATAAGACAATGTTTAAAATTCAAAATTATAAAAATATATAATAAGTATTTCTTTATTAAACAAATATTGAAATTTATGTCTGTATGAATAATGCGGAAGACACTGGGATTCAAAAGTCTCACGAGTTGCCTGGGTAAATACCGAATAGGTAGAATATGTTGGTTACAAATGCAAAACATTCACTGCACAATCCCTATGTACAAAAAAAAATCATTGAATGATTGGAGTAGATTGACTTCAACAAGTCATATAGGTAAATATTATGAACATCAAAATTAATTTCCATCTGTTTTACAAAGACAATAGAGATGTTGGGTATCCATGACATTTCCAGTATGAATGTCGTGTATGTTTTAGAATTTCAGACAGGGATGATGCCATTTATAATTTCCAACTATAAATGAAATTACACTTGAGCGGATTATAGTCTTGGTGGATTTCAGATTAATATTGAATAAATTTACACTAAAGATAAAATTCATTGATGCAATCGTTCCTTCTAATCCATGCCCTACCAAAAGAACATAAACATATATTTATCCGAAAAATAAAACACAAAATCACAATGAATTAGAAACTGAAAATAGAATTCCTAAGTGGCACATACTGCGGTATCATTGGACAACATCTCAGGTTATTTGAAGATTCCGCAGAAATACATTGGTATGTACTTGCACGGGGTAATTAACCCAGATAACGCGGTGAAATTTTTTGTTTTATTTTTTGGAGTGATATATTGAGTCCTTAATCAAAATAAGTGCTGTCAACTTATCACTCGGACTCAAAACAAAGAGCTTGAGGTGTCGCCAACTAACCTCAACAAGCTGAATTAATTAGAAAAATCCACAATGTAGTACCTTTCACCAGATGAGGCTGACGTCCTTCTGGAAGGACGTCAGCCCCATCTGGGTTAAGACACATAAGATAGTATTTATACTGAGGGTGTTGAGCGTAGGAGTACCATGTGTGAGCAAAAATTTCCTTTTTTCCATACCGCAAAGCATAATAGATGTAAATTTTAGAAGGTTCACTGCATAGATTTATCAAAATTATTCCATACATAAATGCAGGAATTAAGCAAGCGTCTTTTGCATAACTCACGCCAGCGCTAATTTAATTAGTCCTCATTTCTGATGGTACAAAAGAAACAAGATGATAGTTCATAGAGAGTACTTTATCAAAGAAACAAAATATGTTTGTAAGAATCGATCCATTTCATGTTTGTTGGTGAAAGAAGATCGTCTTTATTGTATCAAAGCCATTATGATACTTTGGAAAAATAATTCCGTGTTCGAGAGAGAGGGTCAGATACTTATCTACCATCTAACGGTGGTGGAAGGATATTCAGGATCCAATGCCTGGGATCCTTCTACTCCTATGTTCAAGGAAACACGAGTGGTATTTTGTTGTTTTCCAAGTATCACGATGTATGATTGATTTCATTTGATTTTGATTGAGACAGCGGTTCTCAGAGTGGTGGTAGGTTCAGAAGTCAGTGTCCCAGCCGGTCAGATCATCAGGGGGAGGGGGGTCGCTGTCCGGGGGGTACTCGTCGAAGTTGCTGCTGTCGGTCTGGTGGCGGATCTTGGGCAGGATGGGCGGGATGAGGGTTCGGTTCCGCAGCCCCTCCCAGTTGAACCCGTCGAACCATCTGGGGAGACAGGAGGGATGAATGTATTATATAATGTATTTACAATTACATATTATATAATTTTAAACGAGCTGGTTCAGGTCTCGAGCCTGCATTTATGAGAATGGACGGCATCAGCAGTTTGAGAATCAACATGAATTTTTAGTTTCATATAATAATTTAAGCTGCCCGAAATTTCATGTCATTAACTCATAAGCATAATTAAGGATAAATTTATATCAGGTGAGTCGCAGGTTGAATATCTAAAAAAAACTCACCCTGTGAGATTTAAAAATAAAAACTTTTAGAGAAAAATGTTTCCTAAAAAAATTGTTAGAAACTGTATTAACTTTTAAAAAAATATTATCGGATAGATTTAGAGATAATGGACTTTGAAATTTTCAAATCAAGCTCGCCGGAAGGCGACCTCTCGTCAATAGTAAGGCGCCAGCCGGCCTATATTAACAAGATTTTCAAACAAAATCACCTCAGGTAAAAAATGTTTATAATAATAATAACTCTTTATTGACAAGAATAATATTGACAAAGGGCGTGATTATTGCCTGAGGCAATCTCTGCCATCAAACCCATCAAGTTATATTACCCATTTCATTTTGTTACCATAGAGCTGAAACACGCTGTATCTTTATGCGTAACAGTGGGCTCCTTACAAAAAGACTTCTGAGAACAGCACAGTATTTTACTCACTTGTGTTTCTGAATCTCGCTGATTCCTCCCTTCTGGTATCCAAGACGCTCGGCAGGGTTATCCCTGAGAAACAAGACAGAGAAATCAAAGGTGAAAATCAGCACAAATAAGCAGCGCTTTGCTTGGACTTTGATCTCAACACAGAATGTTCAATTCGAAATGAACCACATACATAGTTCATTGACCTCGGCGTACGCTAGAATATTGGGTGTTGGAAACACTTCAAAAGATTGTTTACATGTTGAAGAATATCGTGTCCGACAGCGCAGGTATACCCCCCTAACCATGGTTGTTTTTCGAGCAGTCAGAGCTTATAATTCAGCTCAAGTGAGTTCGGATCCCACCCAGAGCACGGGTTTTCCTTTTCTAAATTTGAAAAAAAAAACTAATATTGGTATCATTGCCACAGCAAGCGCTGTATAGATGGGCCTTTAAATTCCAATTCGGGTAGTATAAATTTAATAAAGTCTAACCTGCATAGTTTCTTGATGAGGGCGGTAGCGTTGCGAGTGATATTGCGGGGGAATTCTATGGCATCTATTCCTTTCAGGATAATGTTGTAAGTCTTCATGGGATCCGAGCCAGTGAAAGGTGGGGTACCTGCAAACCAAACCAGACGTTTCTTCTGTACAATGTGTCCATCCAATATGTATGAGAACAGCTAATTATGGGGTCAGTATATGCTTCGTAAAGTCTAATGTATCTAATCTTATCACATACTTTATGGTCTTGCTTTACAATTTCTAATCATCTCAAACTATTTTCACAGTTCGTCTACGTATTTCAATCATTTTCATTGTAAACATTCAGTAACTTCTTTCCTCTTAAACCCCGGTATTTCCAATATTTACTGATATAAAATTCATATAACACTTCAAATAGTGTCGATCTTATTATTATTATTAACCAATACTTCTGATTTAGATATTAAGTAACTTACCAGTCAAGAGTTCGAACATAAGTACTCCTAGCGACCAGTAGTCTGCGCTGATGTCGTGACCCCTGTTCAGTATCACCTCAGGCGCCACATACTCGGGGGTACCACAGAACGTCCATGTTTTCCTGCCTCCCTGAGAACGCAAGAAAACCAATTTTACAATTTGCTCACATCATAGAACTTGGTCTGAACTAAAAGTCAACCAAACACAGCAGAGATAGTACTCGTAAATTCAAATCAACTCATTTTACGAAGGTAAAAATTGTCAATGTCTCAATGCAATCCATAACTTTCACACAGTCTCATATTTTTATCATTTTAAATGAACCAAGAGTGTTGGTTGAGGTTAGGGTACACTTGTACTACACGTAACCTTACGTTTTATAATATACTTTGAGGAACTGAAAATATGTAATAGTTTGAGGAACTGAAAATATGTAATTTTCTGTATAATTTGCTTACTTAAAAAGAGGAATAACTGTGTTGAAATACCAACGTTTCTTACAAAGTTTGATACATTCTACAATTTTTTTTTTTTTAAATAATAGAATTTAGTCCGAGAATTTTTTTTCTTCTCTAACTAGGACTTGATCAGTAGTGCACTGCGCTAACAACTAGGCTGCATTGCAGGTAATACAACTATAAATGATACAAAGCTATTCTTCCCAAGCCCGGACTTACGATCAACTTCTTGGCGAATCCAAAGTCCACCAGCTTGACGTATCCGCTGGTGCTGAGCAGCAGATTCTCCGGCTTCAGGTCCCGGTAGATAATGTTGCGGGAGTGCAGGTAGTCGAAAGCCTCCACCACACAGGCCGTGTAGAACCGGGTGGTCGCGTCGTCGAAGTTGCCCTTATCCCTGAGGACAATTGAGGAATGTAATCATGTGAAATATGGAGGATTATTACTATAATGTTGACCTTATCCCTGAGGACAATTGAGGAATGTAATCAAGTGAAATATGGAGGATTATTACAATAATGTTGACCTTATCCCTGAGGACAATTGAGGAATGTAATCATGTGAAATGTGGAGGATTATTACTATAATGTTGCCCTTATCCCTGAGGACAATTGAGGAATGTAGTCATGTGAAATATGGAGGATTATTACTATAATGTTGACCTTATCCCTGAGGACAATTGAGGAATGTAATCAAGTGAAATATGGAGGATTATTACAATAATGTTGACCTTATCCCTGAGGACAATTGAGGAATGTAATCATGTGAAATGTGGAGGATTATTACTATAATGTTGCCCTTATCCCTGAGGACAATTGAGGAATGTAGTCATGTGAAATATGGAGGATTATTACTATAATGTTGACCTTATCCCTGAGGACAATTGAGGAATGTAATCAAGTGAAATATGGAGGATTATTACAATAATGTTGACCTTATCCCTGAGGACAATTGAGGAATGTAATCATGTGAAATGTGGAGGATTATTACTATAATGTTGCCCTTATCCCTGAGGACAATTGAGGAATGTAATCATGTGAAATATGGAGGGTTATTACTATGATGTTGCCCTTATCCCTGAGGACCATTGAGGAATGTAATCAAGTGAAATATGGAGGATTATTACTATAATGTTGCCCTTATCCCTGAGGAGGATTGAGGAATGTAATCATGTGAAATATGGAGGGTTATTACTATGATGTTGCCCTTATCCCTGAGGACAATTGAGGAATGTAATCAAGTGAAATATGGAGGATTATTACTATAATGTTGCCCTT
Source organism: Bactericera cockerelli (assembly GCA_024516035.1). Taxonomy (NCBI): domain Eukaryota; kingdom Metazoa; phylum Arthropoda; class Insecta; order Hemiptera; family Triozidae; genus Bactericera; species Bactericera cockerelli. Next base: position 25,664,447 of record CM044957.1, on the reverse strand, counting down.
ATCCCTGAGGAGGATTGAGGAATGTAATCATGTGAAATATGGAGGATTATTACTATAATGTTGCCCTTATCCCTGAGGACAATTGAGGAATGTAATCAAGTGAAATATGGAGGATTATATTACTATAATGTTGCCCTTATCCCTGAGGAGAATTGAGTAATGTAATCATGTGAAATATGGAGGATTATTACTATAATGTTGCCCTTATCCCTGAGGAGGATTGAGGAATGTAGTCATGTGAAATATGGAGGATTATTATTATAATGTTGCCCTTATCCCTGAGGACAATTGAGGAATGTGATCATGTGAAATATGGAGGATTATTACTATAATGTTGCCCTTATCCCTGAGGACAATTGAGGAATGTGATCATGTGAAATATGGAGGATTATTACTATAATGTTGCCCTTATCCCTGAGGACAATTGAGGAATGTGATTATGTGAAATATGGAGGATTATTACTATAATGTTGCCCTTATCCCTGAGGACAATTGAGGAATGTGATCATGTGAAATATGGAGGATTATTACTATAGTGTTGCCCTTATCCCTGAGGAGAATTGAGGAATGAAATCATGTGAAATATGGAGGATTATTACTATAGTGTTGCCCTTATCCCTGAGGAGAATTGAGGAATGTGATCATGTGAAATATGGAGGATTATTACTATAATGTTGCCCTTATCCCTGAGGAGAATTGAGGAATGAAATCATGTGAAATATGGAGGATTATTACTAGAGTGTTGCCCTTATCCCTGAGGAGAATTGAGGAATGTAATCATGTGAAATATGGAGGATTATTACTATGATGTTGCCCTTATCCCTGAGGAGAATTGAGGAAGGTAATCATGTGAAATATGGAGGATTATTATTATAATGTTGCCCTTATCCCTGAGGAGAATAATTGAGGAGTGTAGTCATGTGAAATATGGAGGATTATTACTATAATGTTGCCCTTATCCCTGAGGAGAATTCAGTAATGTAATCATGTGAAATATGGATGATTATTACTATAATGTTGCCCTTATCCCTGAGGAGAATTGAGGAATGAAATCATGTGAAATATGGAGGATTATTACTAGAGTGTTGCCCTTATCCCTGAGGAGAATTGAGGAATGTAATCATGTGAAATATGGAGGATTGTTACTATGATGTTGCCCTTATCCCTGAGGAGAATTGAGGAAGGTATTCATGTGAAATATGGAGGATTATTATTATAATGTTGCCCTTATCCCTGAGGAGAATAATTGAGGAAGGTAATCATGTGAAATATGGAGGATTATTACTATAATGTTGCCCTTATCCCTGAGGAGAATTCAGTAATGTAATCATGTGAAATATGGAGGATTATTACTATAATGTTGCCCTTATCCCTGAGGAGAATTCAATAAAGAAATCATGTGAAATACGGAGGATTATTTTTAATTTTTTTTTTTAAATTTATTTATTTAATAACAGGATAACATATACAAAGTTATTTTTCCTAAGCTAAAGTCGTAAGAAGAATTCCAATGGTGCCAAAAATAAATAAGAGTTTCTTGGGTAAGAAAAAGAAAACTGCAATTCATGCTAACAATGGTCCTTCCGGATCATTTTCTTAAATCATTTATTCCCTCTTCAGTGTTTTCTGTTTTACCTTTAACAATAGCAACAGAGATAATTAATATTACTTAATATTAAAATGTTTTCTTGACTCTCGTGTACTTACCTCAGGATGGTCCAGAGCTCCCCCCCCCCCCCCCCCCTAGACAGGACTCAAGTAATGACTCTCGTGTACCTACCTCAGGATGGTCCACAGCTCCCCCCCTAGACAGAACTCAAGTAATGAATCCTGTCTAGGGGGTCATTACTTGGACTCAAGTAATGAGTCCTGACTCAAGTAATTAGCGTAATGGGACTTCCTGTCTCGAGCCGACAGTCTAAATAAAGCACTACTATACTATACTATACCTCAGGATGGTCCACAGCTCCCCCCCTAGACAGGACTATGACTCTCGTGTACCTACCTCAGGATGGTCCACAGCTCCCCCCCTAGACAGGACTCAAGTAATGACTCTCGTGTGCCTACCTCAGAATGGTCCAGAGCTCCCCCCTAGACAGGACTCAAGTAATGAATCCTGTCTAGGGGGTCATTACTTGGACTCAAGTAATGAGTCCTGACTCAAGTAATTAGCGTAATGGGACTTCCTGTCTCGAGCCGACAGTCTAAATAAAGCACTACTATACTATACTATACCTCAGGATGGTCCACAGCTCCCCCCCTAGACAGGACTATGACTCTCGTGTACCTACCTCAGGATGGTCCACAGCTCCCCCCCTAGACAGGACTCAAGTAATGACTCTCGTGTGCCTACCTCAGAATGGTCCAGAGCTCCCCCCCTAGACAGGACTCAAGTAATGAATCCTGTCTAGGGGGTCATTACTTGGACTCAAGTAATGAGTCCTGACTCAAGTAATTAGCGTAATGGGACTTCCTGTCTCGAGCCGACAGTCTAAATAAAGCACTACTATACTATACTATACCTCAGGATGGTCCACAGCTCCCCCCCTAGACAGGACTATGACTCTCGTGTACCTACCTCAGGATGGTCCACAGCTCCCCCCCTAGACAGGAATCAAGTAATGACTCTCGTGTGCCTACCTCAGGATGGTCCACAGCTCCCCCCCTAGACAGGACTCAAGTAATGAATCCTGTCTAGGGGGTCATTACTTGGACTCAAGTAATGAGTCCTGACTCAAGTAATTAGCTTAATGGGACTTCCTGTCTCGAGCCGACAGTCTAAATAAAGCACTACTATACTATACTATACCTCTCATACCTCGTGAGGAAAAATGAGTAGCTGCTTTAATGTGAAGCAGCGACCAGTGGCAGAATCTTAGGCAAAAAAAAATAATACAAGATACTGTAAATTAAAGTGGTAAAGTTCTATGATTCTGCGCTATAAACTAAAATTGTGACATAATAACACAAAGAAAAAGCATTATTATTATTATTATACTATACCTCAGGATGGTCCACAGCTCCCCCCCTAGACAAGTAATGACTCTCGTGTACCTACCTCAGTATGGTCCACAGCTCCCCCCTAGACAAGTAATGACTCTCGTGTACCTACCTCAGAATGGTCCACAGCTCCCCCCCTAGACAAGTAATGACTCTCGTGTACCTACCTCAGGATGGTCCACAGCTCCCCCCCTAGACAGGACTCAAGTAATGACTCTCGTGTACCTACCTCAGGATGGTCCACAGCTCCCCCCCTAGACAGGACTCAAGTAATGACTCTCGTGTACCTACCTCAGGATGGTCCACAGCTCCCCCCCTAGACAGGACTCAAGTAATGACTCTCGTGTACCTACCTCAGGATGGTCCACAGCTCCCCCCCTAGACAGGAATCAAGTAATGACTCTCGTGTGCCTACCTCAGGATGGTCCACAGCTCCCCCCCTAGACAGGACTCAAGTAATGAATCCTGTCTAGGGGGTCATTACTTGGACTCAAGTAATGAGTCCTGACTCAAGTAATTAGCTTAATGGGACTTCCTGTCTCGAGCCGACAGTCTAAATAAAGCACTACTATACTATACTATACCTCTCATACCTCGTGAGGAAAAATGAGTAGCTGCTTTAATGTGAAGCAGCGACCAGTGGCAGAATCTTAGGCAAAAAAAAATAATACAAGATACTGTAAATTAAAGTGGTAAAGTTCTATGATTCTGCGCTATAAACTAAAATTGTGACATAATAACACAAAGAAAAAGCATTATTATTATTATTATACTATACCTCAGGATGGTCCACAGCTCCCCCCCTAGACAAGTAATGACTCTCGTGTACCTACCTCAGTATGGTCCACAGCTCCCCCCCTAGACAAGTAATGACTCTCGTGTACCTACCTCAGAATGGTCCACAGCTCCCCCCTAGACAAGTAATGACTCTCGTGTACCTACCTCAGGATGGTCCACAGCTCCCCCCCTAGACAGGACTCAAGTAATGACTCTCGTGTACCTACCTCAGGATGGTCCACAGCTCCCCCCCTAGACAGGACTCAAGTAATGACTCTCGTGTACCTACCTCAGGATGGTCCACAGCTCCCCCCCTAGACAGGACTCAAGTAATGACTCTCGTGTACCTACCTCAGGATGGTCCACAGCTCCCCCCCTAGACAAGTAATGACTCTCGTGTACCTACCTCAGGATGGTCCACAGCTCCCCCCCTAGACAAGTAATGACTCTCGTGTACCTACCTCAGAATGGTCCACAGCTCCCCCCCTAGACAGGACTCAAGTAATGACTCTCGTGTACCTACCTCAGGATGGTCCACAGCTCCCCCCCTAGACAAGTAATGACTCTCGTGTACCTACCTCAGGATGGTCCACAGCTCCCCCCCTAGACAAGTAATGACTCTCGTGTACCTACCTCAGAATGGTCCACAGCTCCCCCCCTAGACAGGACTCCATGAGCATGTACAGATACTTCTTGTCCTTGAACGTCTTGTACAGCTTCACGATGAAGTCGCAGTTGGCCTCTCCCATGATTTCCTTCTCCGACATGATGTGCTGCTGCTGCCGCGTCTCCACGATCTGGGGGAGGGCAACATTCATTAACCAAATAAGACTCAATCAAGTACAACAACTACATAAAGTCTACTCATTTTACGCCTTACATGTACATAAGTACATATAATAATCATATCGCCTAATTTATATTGTCCGATTAGGACTATTAAAATCCCATTATTTCGGCAGTAAGCCCAAGACATATTATTATGTGGTGAAAATCCTAAATGAGAGGATAACTTGTCAAGTCCCGACTGGGTTTCGAACCCACGACCTCTGGTATCTCTGGATTCACAGAGTGCCGCCTTTACCACTTAGCTACTGGGACAGACATTTGTGTTTTTGTCACAATTGTACTGGGTAGCTCAGCATTACCAATCTCGAAATTGTATTTCTTCTCGTAATGCCGCCACTGGTCGCTATGCATACAAAGAGCTTCTCTTTTTTCCTCACACGAGGTATGAGTGAGAAAGAAACTCAAGTTTTTTTTTTTTTTTTTGGCATTGGGCAAAAAAAACACATACAGCCATAGAAACTCAAGTTGAGAAACTTTCAGTGAGGTTATAACTTGGCGGCTTACTTTTTACTTTTTAATTTCAATCTCTCTTATTGATAGCAATTTCCAGCCCAACATTATGTCAATATGGTTCGCTGATATGTTAGTTTCTAGTAAATGGAGAGTAATACCCATTATCTCGAATAACCTCCAATTTTAATTAATCTGTTAATTTAGCAAGCACGAGACTACAGAGTCAGTTTCTCTGGACATATCAAGCAGTACCCGGTAGCTCAGTGGTAAAGGCGACACTCTGTGAATCCAGAGATTCCAGAGGTCGTGAGTTTGAAACCCAGCCGGGACATGACATCCTCCCATTTGGGATTTTTACCACATAATAATACGTCTTGGACTTACTGTTGGAATAATGGGACTTTAATAGTCCTTATCGGGCAGTATAAAAAAGGCGATATTATTATTACCTGGCTCTTCTTCATCTGCTTGAGGGCGAAGGAGCGGCTAGGGTCGCCCGCTATCTGCACCAGCTCCACCCGGCCGAAGCCGCCCACCCCCAGGGTGGTGATCACCCGCAGGTCCGACAACCTCAGAGCCCGGAACTCCTCGTTCAGTCTGGAATTCAAAAATACATCATTTACAAAAATTAAAATTATTTATTTATTTATAATGGGTGAATAACCCGATTAGAGTGTTAATTTATAATATTATATTTTAAAGAGAAAAACATCGAAATATTTTATAATTATAATTTTTCATTCATTTATATCATGTACCATTTATAACATACATACAAGAGTGTATTTCGAAATGCTTAAAATATAATATTATACAAGAAAATTCAAAAGAATATTTTAAATGTCAGCGGCCTGTGATGGCTGAGGCCTTACAGACCAATATTTGTCTGAAGCGAACATTTTCAAATTGTTTCGGTTGCACTGGAAAGTCATTTGTACCTCTACAATTATATTAATACCATGGATTCATGGATAACATAATCCAATATATTAAACTTTTTTAATAAAAAAAAAACCACCTGGAACCGCTTTCTCATTACTTCAGGGCACTTTACTTTAGATTACACCCATGGCATTTTGGAATAAGATCACCGAATTTAAGCAACGTCCAGCGAGGTGAAGACTTCGTGATGCTGGCATTCCAGCCCAACCCAGAGTAAGTGAGTTTTGAACTTTAAATAAGTGAAAATGAGATCTCATAGAATCGTACTAGGTAACTTATCAATATGCTAGACGGCTAGGCTAGTACTTCCATACTTTTATTAAAATTGATTGAAAAAGAATAAATCGTTTAGTTATTTATATTGAAAATTGAAAGTTATTTATATTATATGTTGTAGTTATATTGAAGAAGATGAGATTATGACATTTCTCAACAGTTTTATATTCAAAAACTAGTTGAGTAATTGAATTTTTTGTGAAAACACCTTCTCTTAAATCAAAAGCCATTTAGACTGCAGCGGTCGGCAACCTGGGGTCCGCGAGAGCTAAATTGGGGGTCCGCAAAGCCATTTCAGGATTTAAAAAAAGAAGAAGAAAAATAGCTCATGAACTCGAATCATAAATAGTCCGAAGTACCCTACTTCCCCCTAACTCTCTATGTTTAGCATTCGCATGCAAGTCCAAACCTGTGGGGGTGGGGGGTCCCTTAATTTTTTTCGAGATAAGCTAGGGGTCCGCGTAGTTCAAAAGGTTGCCGACCGCTGATTTAGAGGACCTTCCTCTTAATGCTGAGACTAAATACTCAAGAACATGGCAATGAGAAAGAGTTGGTAAATAATAAATCACGTTGTAGATTGTTTTGAAACTTACCTTACATTCGTGAATATGTAGAAAATAGTAGGATTAGGAAGTGCAAGGATAAGAATAGCCAGGACGACACAGGGACCTGGGATAATCCTTGAAACCAGAAGCAGCAAGAACAGTAATGAACATGTTAAATATTTGAGCTCTATCGTCGAAAGAAATGATTTCATTTTCAGAATCACTCCATATACAAAGTTTTTAGCTGGCCCAATTAATTCAATAGTGTTTTGAATACAAATAAAAATGTCATTAAATGTTCAGAACATCCCGTTTTCTCTAACATTGAACAATTGCACTTGAGTTAAAGAGTGCCGTTTTCAAAGTTGGGTTTCACAATTAAGGCACAGGAAGACACGAAAACCCAAATCGCTCTTCCAAGAACAACTTAATTTATTATTTTTAAGATAAGTATTTTTTGGCTTCCCTCTGATGAGCAAGCAGTGACACAATACTTCCCATTAACCCGGGATCAGTACGGTTCGGTTTTGTAAGGTATCCAGTACACGGTAACGTATACGGTTGTGAGAGATTTCTCTCACAACCGTACTGATTGCGGGTTAAGATGCTGTGTCAACACGAGCGCACTAGGGAAAGTATTTTTTAATATTAACAAATTTTCAATACAATTATTTGTCGGCTCTGGGGTTCGAGCCCAGGACCTTCCGCATCGCTAGCGAGTATCTTGCACTGAGATAATCGTGCTCTCTACAGTTTCATTACCAAGTGAAGCATTAATGTGTTAAGCCTTACCTGCGCCGTTCCGAAGTTTCGTCTACGTATTTGGTGCGAATCTCATCGAGGCTGGAAATCAGCTGGTTGAAAGTCTCCTGGTCTATCACCAAGCAGGAGACACCCTCAGGGTCTGCAGCCACGATGTTAGCTGTGCGCAGGTCATCTCTGTGGGGATAGCAAGCAAGGGAGGGGATTTCTCATTAGAACATATCCGCGCTGCTAGGAGGCATTGCTGTAGAACTTATGAGAAGATGTCGCTCTAGAAGTAGGTACTTTAGCCATTCTAAGACAAACTTATATGTATTTCTCTAGTAAGGAAGTATTGTATGGTTTAGTAGATAGTGCAGATATATTATACCCAGTGAGATAGTGGTCCACGACTTTTAGGCCGTTCAACTCCACCGAGTCTGAATTGATTGCCCCCTTATATTTCGTTTCTCACTATCTCAATTTTTATTAGGCTTAAATTCTGCAGTGTATTTTCTTTCTTATCATAAATGTTCAAGAATCAAGGTAGCATATTTTATATAAATAATTTGTTGAATTTAATCAAGGTAGCATTAAATAAATATTAGGTACGTTGAGAATCAAATAATAATCCATCTATGATCTAATATTTTCTAAGCATGATTTACATGGTGTACTTTAAAAAATATGATTATGTATAGTATGTTTAGCAAATGAATGCATAAAACATTAAATGTGGTCTACTAGTTTTATTTAAATGTTATCTTCTAAAAGTGCTTAGAGCATAAACATAACTTTAATGGCAAGAAATTAGTGACCATAAAGCTACTTACACTTGCAGTATATTATTAGTGAAAGACCTGAAGGAAAATAGGTGAAACCACTGCAGAGCAGAGAACTACCTGGTGAATACCATCATGCTAGTAAATACTATCTTACTAGTCAACCAGTGTGCAGTTCACAGCAATCAGATGAAACAAACGTGAGTTATGCGTACCGTACCCTTTCGGGCAATAATGAACCAGTAGCTAGCTACATTATTCAAATCATAGCTAATATTTAATTCAGAAGTTACATTTCACAAATGAATATAATGGGGGACTGTTGAATTCATATCTCACAAGATCTCCTATATGAATGCGAGGTCTCGCATATGAACTCAAGTATTCACGACTAATATTCTCCATGGGTGACTGATGACCTTTACGCGAAACCATTGACATAAGACACAGGGGACTGCGTAGAGCCTTGTATACAGCGTGGTCCAGCGATGCAGGATGTCAGTATCCGAGCTTTCACACTATTTTGGCATTATTCCAGTAGAAGCAAGGTCTTGCGGTAGATAAGCCATGATTTTATTTTTGTGATCTTCATAACTTTCTTAGGTATCGCGATACTCATATACATATGCAAATATACATGTATATCTTATAGGGTATCTAATTTTACCAACAATGAGTATAGGTAGGTAGATAGCATAGATAGGTAGGATAGGTTAGTTATAGGTACTGATAACTATATTTCTTCAGATTTCTTTCAATTAATAAGAGTGGAAAAACAAATAACATTTAGACCTTGTATTTATAAAAATTAAACTTGCAATAGTAAAAAATAAATAATAATAATATTTATTTATGTAGCTGTGTTTTTTTTTATATACAAAACTACGAATTATTAGTAAATTTCCATACCACTCAGTATGCGATGATTCAAAGAAGAATGTACAAAATAAATATCATATTATATTATAATCTAGGAGAGTAAATTCTATGGTCTTTATGGATATGTCAGGAAGTTAGGCCTGTGCCTCTTATAATTCTAGGACATTATGAACATATACAAGGAAGTGATGGGCATCAGTAAATATTACACAAATTATGCAACATAGCACCCAAGTTATGGATACAACAATTATTATACCTAGCAACTTGTACCGGACGATAACATACCTATCAAGTAGAATGAATGATCTTATCATTGCGGTGACATCGACCGGGCGAAAATTTCAACATATGTACTTCCTAGAGCAAAAAGTGTTGATTGGGATGATTATATACCACATGTTGCACGTTGATTATTGGGTAATTATACCTCGTATTACTGTTGATCATTATTACATGATAATCACCCCTCATTATAGACCCATCATACAACAAGGAGAACACTTACTTTCTACATACGCAATGGGAGAGTAGTAGGTCATCAGGAGTATTACAAAAAAAACAACTTATAGAAAAGAATGATAAGTATTGGGTAGATATATTTACAAAACTACTTTGGGATTAACTCCTCAGATTACTTGTACTTAACAATAGAGAGAAATGAGGATGCACAGTGTTCCATATAGGTAATATGTATGACATGGAGTTCGATAGTCTATACTTTTGACTTTAAGATTGAAGGAAGTCTAGTTAGTTTACGAACATCTTTAAGTTGTATTAAAATAAATACTTTCCGCTAAAAATATATGCTTATAAAACAGAAATCTGTAAACCTCTCAGATAGCCATGATCAGGGGTACAGGACAGCGACAAGACGCGATAAGCTCCCTGAGAAAATTAGCTACAACCTAAAAAGACATGGCTGTTCCTTCATGTCTTAGTTGAATATCATATTTACTACCGTGGCTAAACAGTTTAGTGTTTTAATATATAACAATTATAACATTCGAACAATGTATTAAGACCAATAATAGAAAAAGCATAGAATAGGACAGCCTAGCATAGCAAAGCATGAAATAGAATATTCCTTGTTATACTGCCGAGTTAAGACTGAAAAATCCCTTTAGTCAAGCAGTCAAACAGGTCTTACGTATTCAATTAATAATTCCACGATTCCTCTAAGGAGACTGTTTAACAAAGCACATCTTTGTTGATCCGCATTTTACTTTTGAGAAGTAATATTGTAAATGTGTCTAAAAAAAGAATTTCACTCAATCACCTTTGATATGTGAGTAAAGATCATTGATAAGAATCAAGACATTGATAAGAAGGTAGACCTTCTGATCAATGTCAATTCGAATATACATCACCCCACCATACCAGAAGTGAACGACAAGGAAGTAAATACCATTAGATGCTCAGATTTTGGGTGTGAAGTGTGTGATACTTGCAGTTTTGTGAACTGTATATCTCCCTCAGATTCTCTAATCAAATTGTTAAAAATATCATATCTGGCATCAAGATAACAAGAACTTTCATTCAATACTCTACTAGTTAGGTTTCAAAATCAAAAATAAAGATACATCTCACCCTTTTCTTTTTTCATCACAGAGCGGACTCAGATTTTATGATAAAAAATTTCATTAATGGAATCAAATATTAAGTTTTAACCACTGAACAAAATTTCAATCCCCCTAACAACTTTATATAATGTATAAAAAGAAAACATTGAAACTTCACCAAAAGACCGTCATGCGACCCAGGGTAGCCCAAAAACAATAGGTAATTTGTAGGACACCAATCAACATTTGTAAAACTACAACAGTAAAAAGTACATTAAACAAATTTGAAGTATCCGTTAGGGAGTTATCAGGGAACAAACATACAAACGAAAGTCAAATCATCCAGTACAATGTAAACAGAACGTTACTTAGTGAGGTCAAATATGAAGTAGTAAGTAGTTCAACTTGACTTTACTTTCTTTTTCCCATAAATCTTATCTTGCATGATGAATAAAATCTCAATGAAATTACATTAGTACTATTTCAATAATAATTAATGGGTTCTAACTGCTTAGGTTAAAACACGAACTTGAGTTTAATTAACAGCATACAGTTGAATGAATATCTCACACGCTCTGCTAGTGGACAGAAGGGTGACAGTCTCACCGTTCCAATTTTTTAAATTTCTGCATTTTTATAACTTACTAGCATGTTACACACACCGCTTCACCAGCCCATCAAAAACACACACACTCACGGACACACACACACACACACACATACAGGTAACGAGATGTAGCATGGTATGGCGTATGAAATTTCAAATAGACCGCCAGCCACGGGCAAAAACCTTTACAGCAACACAGTGCCGGGTTTCAGCTAGTTTAAATTATGATTTAACCATTCAGCCAATCACCCTTTGGATCTATGGTATGAAGACTGCAGTTGTTTTTCCTTGCAGATCGCACTGTAACCCCTCTCTGTGTTGCGATTTTCTCATTCATAGATGTCCCGCTGATTTCTAAATGATCCAACTCTGGTTTTCCCTCTCCGTCTTCTTGTCTCATATCAAGGATGTTACAGTCACACTGGTGGGCCCATGGAGGAATAGTAATGGGGATGTCATAATATACATATATCTCATGGGCAATAAATCTGTCCCATAATAAACTATCCGTAGTCTGTCCCGGTAGCTCAGTGGTAAAGGCGGCACTGTGTAAATCCAGAGATTCCAGAGGTCGCGGGTTCGAAACCCAGCCGGGACAAGACAAGTTATCCTCCCTTTCGGCATTTTTACCTCATAATAATATGTCTTGGGTTTACTGCTGGAATAATGGGACTTTAATAGTCCTAATCGGGCAGTATAAATAAGGCGATATTATTATTATTTTCCAATATGGCTGCCGTTATTTTTCATCCGTCTTAAAACGGTCAGAGATGGCCAATTTTACGGGACAAGTTTGAGGTAGTACTTATTCCTCGAGGGCTGGGCCCGTGGGATAATAATAATATCGCCTTATTTATACTGCCCGATAAGGACTATTAAAGTCCCATTATTCCAGCAGTAAGCCCAAGACGTATTATTATGTGGTAAAAATCCCAAATGGGAGGATAACTTGTCATGTCCCGGCTGGGTTTCGAACCCACGACCTCTGGAACCCGTGGATTCAGAGAGTGCCGCCTTTACCACTGATCTACCGAGACGGACGGGATGAGAATGACTACTCACCCCTGCAGCGCCTTCTCCCCGAAGAAGTCCCCCTTGTACAGGGTGCGGATGTACTTCTCCTCGGAGCTGCTGGGCTGCTTCATGGTGACCTTGACCTTGCCCTTGCTGATGATGAAGAAGGTGTCCCCGCGCGCGCCCTGGCGGATGATGTAGTCACCTTCCTTGTAGAACGTCTGGGGGGAGAAAGGGTTAACATTCATTGAAAGTGTCTGCAGGGAGAAAGTGTTAACATTCATTGAAAGTGTCTGCAGGGAGAAAGTGTTAACATTCATTGAAAGTGTCTGCAGGGAGAAAGTGTTAACATTCATTGAAAATTTCAACAATTTCCATTTTTTGTTTTTTTTTTATTATTATTATTTTTTTTGGCTCTAACGGCAGGATTCTCACACTGTGAGCTCTTCCACCCAACCGATTCACACTGTGAGCTCTTCCACCCAACCGATTCACACTGTGAGCTCTTCCACCCAACCGAAAGCTCTTCCACCCAACCGATCAATTAATTACTAACGGGGTTTATCCATATTTGCTTTGATGTCAGCAGCGACCTGTGGCGGAATTATCGGAAAAATAAATTGTTGAAAAATTTAAGAAATGAAAATGTCCTAGAATTCTGCGCTACCCACTAAAATTGTGATATGATAACGAGAAAAAAAAATACACTTATCTATTTACTATCCATGTTTATGGAGAAATCACATCTCAATCTGTACTATACGTTTCTGCTTTGTACTTGGATGTCCGGGGTCCTCTCATACCTCGAGAGGAAAAATGAGTCGCTTTGTATGAATAGCAACTAGTGTCGGCATCACGAGAGAGGATATATTATATGGATGTTAGAAAATAATAAGATTTGAAGATTCGTAATGCTGAGTTACCCAATACAGTTGTGACATAATGACAAAAAAGAAAACCACGCACATACTACATAAGGCCAAAAATTCGAGTTGCTACTTGCACTTGTTGAACACCAAAAATACCAATAACAAGCTAGATAGAAAGTCTATACATACATCATGGAAGTTAGATTGTTCTAAACTTAATGCAATATTTATACCCACAGTTATTTAAAACCATGACTGTGCCACTTCTTGAACAAATTAGATCTCCTAGATCCTTACATTGACAAATTGTCTTCTGCCAAGAACCTCATCACAGGGTACACTATGGCAGATGATAGCAGTGAGATAGTTACAAGACACAGATCGTTAAGGTCATGAGTTCATCTCCAGCTTAAAGTTCACCATTAAGATTAATCAAGACGACGCGACGTTCTAGCTTATCCATGACTAAATCTATCTGGATAATGAGAATATACATTAGGCTCTGGACTCAGAGGTTTAGCACCTTGGTCTAGATCACTGGATCGGCTTTGATATTTAATTAAAAATACTGTGGATAATGTTTGTCACAATAGTTGATCACTGTAGCCCCTGTAGCCCTAAAATATACAAAATGTATGGACATAACCAGACCAGGGTGACTCAATGTTTCGGAAACCACTGCACTAATCACTTATACCACGCTTGGTTTAATTATCAGCAATGAAAACGGAATGAAACGGCTAAGTAACCTTAGTAAAATATTAGGGTATCTTTCTAATGTAATATCTAGAAATAGTGCTAAAATTTCAGTTTTCCATCTTCATGGGTTTGATGGCAGGCAATAATCACGCCCTTTGTCAATATTCTTGTCAATAAAGAGTTATTATTATAGTGGTTCTAGACAGGTGCCGGCATTACCTCCTCGAGCACGTCAGATATCTTGATGAGGGTCTCCTCAGGCAGATCCTTGAAGATGGGCACAGACTTGAGGAAGTCATTGTACTCGGCCTGGCGGATGAGGCCTGTCCTCATCATGATGGTCTGGAAGCATTGCCGTTCGATGGCCCATAGTTTGCAGTCGCTGGCCGCTGAAAAAAAAAATATACTGTGTTAAAAAAGTGATATCAGACAAAACTCGCCTAATACTACATTGTATTTAGTACTCGTACCAGCGATGCCGACCTCCTGACCAGGCGCGGCCAGTGGGAAAAAGTTCTGGGGTGCTGCCACATAAACCGGACTAAAATGGGATTTATAGAGTCGTAAGTATCTAAAGAGTTTGAGTTTTGTTTAGCATACTAATCATAATAATTATGGATTAATTAATCTAGAAATGTGTGATAATTTTAACTGGGTACGAGCTAGGATTTGAGAAAATCCTCTTTTTTGTCTGGGGGTGCTGCAGTTCCGCAGCTCCTTAGCACCAGCCACACCTGCTCCTGCCTATGAGTTAATGGTCGCAAGAGTTGTTTGTTGACTACTCAAATTTTTCATGATAGTAGTTTACTCCTGGTTAAAGCCAGACTGGGTGACTGGCTTGTCAGGATCCAGCGGATGGAGGGTGAAACCCCATTTCCAATGACCTCGTAATTATGTGAGACACATTGCGTTGGGCAGAGTTTTCGTGTTCACAATGTGATGATCTTAATAGAACATGAAGAATCTTAGTAGAACACAGCCTACGAAGCACCAGGTTACTTATAGGTAATTAGGTCATGAGGTAAAGAGAACCAAATTCTGCTTGGAAGCCCCGGAAACTTCAAACCAGTTCACGGTTGTAAGTCTTGAAACAATAGATTTCTTGCATCAGGTCAGCAGGTTTAGCGTTAGTTTACACACCATACAATCTGTTCATGTCTGTATGTTAATTCTTAACCTGCTTACTGAAGTGGGGTGCCAGCTTTACTTTAGCGATTTCCTTTAAAGATGTTTTTTTAAGTAAAGGAAGACATAGAAAATATTAAGTGTGACTCCTGAACAATTCGTTCACAAGAAATTAGGTGCTTTCAATCAATATTTTTCTCAGAGACTCATAGGATGCTTTCGAAAGGTTGGAAGGTAACATTGAATAAATGAATCATAAAAAATAGCCAACAGATATCTGCATTTGAATTTTTTACATAAAAGCTCAAGAAATATGGGGATTGTGATTCAGGGTAGATTGGTTTAAGGTACTCTATTGATATAGTATGGGGGAAGTTCATTTCTTAATCAAATGATGGAATTTTATAGGTAGCAGTAATCATTTGAGATAAATATAGGTACATATGTATGTTATGTTATGTATCACAAAAATAAATAAATCTAAAAAAATACTGTTATGATTTGTAAAAATGAGGTTCCTTCGGTAGGAAAAAAATACTCCCAAGTTCCAGAAGACCCAGTATACTCCGGTAACACCTACTTACTACCTGTTGATTCAGGCAATATATACTTTCCCATGGAGATCTCGTACCCAATAGAATTCTGATAACACCATGCGTTATCCTGGCACAAGAAACTATTGGCTGTCAAAACCGTGCAAACTTAATGGACAGTAGCTTATCTACGAAGCTCTATTCAAGGAAAGCTATCTGCAAATTTATTAGAGTATTCAACAAATATTATCTCTTCCATCTTGAGCGAGAACAAAGACCGCAGTACCCTCCAGTTGTGAGGATTTCTCTATTACCAACTTCTCGCATCACTATCTCAGCTATTATTAAGGGTAATAAGTTAGTTGGTAATCTTATCATAACATTCAAGTGGTATCATCTTGAATGGTCATAAATATCATCATCTCTGCTTGAGATAACACACTGACATGGGTCTCACTTCCTCAAACTAATTTAACAGAGTGATAAGTCAGAACAGGTTTATCATAGCAGATTCTACAGTCCATACTTATCCTGACCAACACTCTCACTGTTGTGTCCAGATGTTGGAATTCAATGGCAGCACCTAAACTATTAGCTTCTTATTGCTGAGAGATAGAAACTCTTACTTTCAAATTCATCAATGTAACCACTTCCCCTCCTGATTGAAAGTACCCAAATTATGTTCAATAATGATGATTTAAACTCGTTCTTTTTACGAAACTACTAAAAAGAACTTGAAAGTTGTCTTATTCATCTAGTGTTTCACTTTCTTTGAAATTTTAAAGTTTCAAACCTCATCAACCACTAGGTAATAAAACTAACATCAGCAAAAATATATCGGAGGAAAGGGCTACTTTCATTCTACTTGCTAGTGTACAAACCAGAAGGAACATTTTATTAATATCGTGTATTGGAAATATCCAAACAAACAACAAAAAACAGCCCAACCCAACCTGTTGAAAATTTATTACCACACTTACCTTTGATTGTGGCAGTTCGCTTGCAGTTGTATAAGATGGCGAGTTCTCCAAATACTTTGCCTGGGGCCAGCGTGCTCAGATATTTGTTTTCCCGAGACACCTCCACTCGTCCCTCTGAAATCAGAAAATCATCAAATATAGCGTAAGTTGATCAAATATAGCGTATGTTGATCCTGATATGAGACAGGCAGTTTGGGACAAAAGTGATGATAATGATGTTTATTCTAGAGAAGAAGAAGTCCTCACGCTGATTATTCTGACACAACAGCGGACTAACGGTAGGACAGCCTGGCATTTTTTTGTGTTAGATGTTTGAAAATGACTAAAATGGCAAAGGAATCATAATTTTTTTTCTTCTAACCCGGTTAAAGATCATCAAAACTTCTCGGCCGCAATAATGAATCAGTCCTTTAAATACTCAAACGTTTATGCAATATACCCGTAGGTCAATTAGCCATAGAACTCACTTGACCACAAGCTGCTGATAACAATTAGTGCTCATGAATGTTAATGTTTCAATGGAGAAGGAAAAACATTGACATTCCTCACTAAGGACAATATGCACTATATGCAGAATTACAGAATCACTGTGGAGCCCTCAGTAAACAGAGTAAGGAGCGATTTATTCTTCTCCGAGCACTTTGTATGTACAAGTTGGGCATTGATCTACAAGTTGGGCATAGTTACCTAATATTACTCAGTTCTCGTACATTTTTGAGAAAATTTGGTTTAAATAGAACGTGCATATTTCTTTCGATGCTCAGTATCCTACTATTACTTGAACGAAACATTCATAGCTCCTCATTAAAATTAACATCTCTTTAATAAACTCAACAGCGTCAGTTATGTCATATTGAGCTCCGGCGTACGGAATGTATCGCTAATTGGCTCCTATCTACGAAATATACGCAATCTATTGTCAAATTTGCAATGGTTACATCACACCCTAATTACATGAGCACATCTCCCTACTGGCTACGTAGAGATTGTTCAGGAATTGGCAAATTTATGTATTTGACAGATAAATATTTCCTACAGTAATTTCCAAGGATTCTAAGGACACATTGTTAACCCTTCTTGTACTTCTCGAACGACTCACTGAGTGCTGTATCTCCGAAATTCAAATACCGAATTATTTGGATACCGAAATTCAAGGGCCAAATTATGAAACAGGATTATTTAAT
Organism: Bactericera cockerelli; assembly: GCA_024516035.1. Classification (NCBI taxonomy): domain Eukaryota; kingdom Metazoa; phylum Arthropoda; class Insecta; order Hemiptera; family Triozidae; genus Bactericera; species Bactericera cockerelli. Next base: position 25,646,630 of record CM044957.1, on the reverse strand, counting down.
CTTAGTAAATATTATCCTTTACTTTTACCTTGACAACAACTGTAGACTTGTAGAGGTCACGTCTAGGGTGGGCTTTATAGCTGTCTATTACTTATGTGGCGTAACGGAGATGTGGCCAGCCTTCGTGACGGAAAAATCTTATTTTAGAAGACCTATCGGTCAGTTGATAAAATCTAAAGGTCGACTTAGATTTACTAATCCTGTTTCATAATACGGCCCTAAATGTTCTACCAAGCTTTCGTTTTGTGTTCTATATATGAAAGGATTTTGCCTAAAAGCAAAAAGGACGCCATTATGGGTTATGTAGTGACTAAGTGCCGGAATGATGCTAGTACTATAATACACTTAACACTTTTTGCTACTTACATATCATGATATGAGTTCCAGTATTAACACAACCTACACTATTAAAATGTCACACCAGTGTAGCCGAGGTATTTCCTTTCCATGTTAATCCGTGACCAAGAGTGTTATTACTTCATTCATGCTTTTGTCTCGCTTTATGTCAAGTTCCATGAAAATGTCAAGAATCACCAGTTTGTTCTTGAGTCTCCAAAGTAATAGGCATTGGAAACAACAGCCGGTTTATTATTCATGTTTCCAAGTAAATTGCTAATAGAGGTCCGCTGATGCTTTCTCTCCGTTTGACTGTTGCTTTTTATCTCTTTTTTCTTCTTCTTCTCATAAATGCGTTTGTTTCTCGTTAAATTATTGTGCGTGGGTTTCATCTGTATCTATTTGGGACTCACAATTCACAGGCATTTCTCATTATTTTCCTAGACAGTCTGGAGTCCTCTGGTTCATTAGCCGGGGAACTTCGGATAGTAGACTTGAGATTTAGAGTGATGAATTCAATAAGTAATCTATTTCAACAAATCTTTCTTTTCTATCTGGCGTAACCACGAAAAAATTACTCAATTTTTAAACTTGGCAGATATACGATCAATACAAGGCGTTTCCAGTAAGTATCAGTTCCAGAGTCCAGGAGTATCAAGAAATAAAAGCTTTCCAATTGTCTTATTTGGTTTTTGATAGGTGGTGGTTTGTTGAAAAATAGAGCCGGGGTTCTGTGAACTTTGGCATTAGATCTCAAAATTCTCATTCCTCACATAATATGAAGAAAAGTTAGAATTTCTGGCAACGGTGAAAGCCTAAGGAAATATAGACTATGGATGGATGATCTATAAAGTGTTTACTGAACACTTTTAAAACAATCGGCTACTACACAGGCCTGGTGTCTAATGACCATAGTACCAATGTTGGAGTAAACGACTCTAGATCTCCCGCCGGCGTTGACCACGGTAATTCCCCAGTCAGTTTTATCATACCCGGATTGTATACTTACACTCTATGGCCGTGTTCTTTATGTACATAAAGTATTCCAGCAATAATAGTAGACAAGAACTAATTCAAGTGAATCAGTATGACTGATTTTCAGCTAATTCTACTCGTAGTTTGTCTCCTTCGGATCATTCTCTTCTCGCGCTGGCTGATGCCTGGACAATTAATGACGGACAGAAAAAATATACGATTTTATTTTCTTAATAAAAATTACACGATTGTAATCTTAATATATAAAAGCCATTCTACTCATTCTCAAAATCAATGCAGCTCCGAAACGGCAAGACCACATTACTTAAAATTCAGGAAAAAAGCTTTCATTTGTCACGTAAAGTGTATTAAAAACGGCTTTTGCTAAATCTCAGGTTTTCTCAACTTATGGTCAAATCATATCATTCATTCAAAATCAACGCAGCTCCGAAACGGCAATATCAAGTGACATTTTTGTCATGTAGTAGAAGTCCAATTAGGACGGATTTTTACTTTCCTTATCCTATAATAAGGAAAGTATTGTATTCGTCGAAAATTTGACCTACCCAGTTTTTCACATTTCTGGACGAATCATAGCCTCAGGATACCAAAAAAGTTGTTTTCAGCCATTGGTCCGTGCGTCTGTCTGTCTGTCTGTCTGTGTGTGTGTGTGTGTGTGTGTGTAAACAGGATATCTCAAGAACGGTAAGAGCTAGAGACTTGAAATTTGGTATGCAAATTAGTTTTATACACCAGACGAACCACGAAACTTTTGGTTGAAATCGGACGCAAGATGCGGCCGCAGGGCCGCAAATATTGGCCGCAACCGCCGCTTCTTTGAATTGGTTAAAGATACAAAAAAAGTTAGAGAACGACATTTTCTCGGATTAAAAAAATAATAGGGGTCTATTCTTATCATTTTTTTGATATCTTGAACTTTTTGGAACTCGGCCCCAATTTACCGGTATTTTGGGGGGACCCGCTTGGACTAACTTTTTTATTATTTACCCTAGATGGGGGTTGCGACATATCAAATCCAATGATTTTAAGGTGCTGATTACGAATTTGGCACTGATTTTTAAGTATCCGTAACCGTTGAGTCACCAGTGGCGGAATTCGACTTCTTTTTGGGGATAAGGAAAGTCGTGTGATGTTTACACCAGATTTTTTAAAAGCGCAGTAGTTCTCAACCGGAATAGCACGAACATATTTACATGTTTGTGGTATTTGATTGGTTGAAGATACAGAAAATTGTTATATTTTCTTTCAAAGATGAACATATTAATAAATTTCTGTAATTAGCTGTATTGTGTTGGTCTCCTCTGATTGGTTCTTACTCATCTCATTTCAAAAATTAATTTAAAATGCACATTCAAAAATTGGCGCTGGGGTCCTATTTTGAGGTTAGGGCATATCATGGGTACACCGTATTAATACCCAGAATTCCATTAATACCCTGTGATTACCATTTCAATTTCAAAAGAATACAATTTCCGTGAAACTATATTTTGCCATGACTATCAATAAGGCCCAAGGGCAAACCTCGAACTGGGATCAATCTCTGCACGGATTGCTTCTCCCATCGGTAGCTCTATGTGGCCTTTTCAAGAGTAACATCTGCCCAGGCTCTAATGATTTTAAACCAGACGGTAAAACCAAGAGCCAGGTGTATAAAGAAGTACTTTAGAACCTCAAACACAGATATGAACGAGGAAAAAAGACAGGAGAAATCCTGTGGTCCATGGACCAGCACAGAAACATTAAGAACAGAACTAAAATCTCATTTCTGGATAACAAAGTGAATCCTTAAGCTAATAGTAAATCCATCGTTACTCCACTGATCCCTCTTCAGTCTTGATGTAGAGCTCAGTGGAGAAACAGAGACGAAACTAGGTACATCTTTACTATATTTTATTGTAACAAGATATGAAACTTGAGAGAGGTCCGAAGAGTAAAGAATGAGTCCCCCACATAATACCCAAATGAAGGTCAGTGTATAATCACTCTGGGTAAAAGTTTTTTTCAAACATCAATGTCTTCTTGGATATCTTGGTCTTTATGCTTGAACTTGGTGCTCTTAGCAGCTAAAGGAAAAGAAGACCACAGAAACAACTTCCAACTTGAATATAATCTTCAGGAACCATCCGGCACGCAGAAGCAAGAGCATTGCCTCAAGCAACAGAATATGCAAAAAGCTAATCAATAAGTCCAGTGCATAAAAATAAGCTCAATACTTGACATATTGAAAAATGATCTAATGCAGAAAACTTTTACTTCGACATAAAACCAAGTGAGTAAAATGTTGCAAAGTGGTTTATAAGACACATACGAGCATGAAATGCAGTGGAAGGATTTGAGCTCCTGCATAAAAATAATCTTAAGGCCTACTAAGAAGCAGAACACAACATATTCTTTACTTTTTTCAGAAGCTCCGTCAGTTGACCGTTGTGTTGTGAGGAAAATAAACTGGTGCGAACATCATACGACTTTTTATTACAATTGAGGAAGTTTCTTTTAATCAGAAAATTCCAAAAAATTCGGAAAATAAGAAAACAAACCAAATATTCTCAACTAATTTTCTTCAAACTTTAAAAAGTTTAAAATGGTAGAATCAGTGTTGTGGTACAATTTTTTGTACCCCCCTCTCTTTCTATTTCTCTGCACTTCTCTCTGAATTTATTCCTCTTACGTCATCTTTTTCTCTCACATTGCTAGGTGCTAGGTGTCTTTAAGTTTTACATTTTTTTTTTTTTTTTTTTCAAAAACAAACACAATACTTCTGATAACTAATATTAGATATTATCGGAAGTAATAATGGTATTTCATTATTCTGGGAACTTCAAAAAACTTTTTGCTGAATTCTTCAGACTGAATTTTCAGTCCAAGTTGTGTGAATTGTGAAAAAGAAGTTATGTTAATCCCGTTAGCGAAGATTATTTGGTTGGATCTCAGTGATCCATTTCATGTCGTCGAGTTGCTTAGCAAAGCGAATATAATGTGATTTATTACGGTCACTGGTCGCAAACTTGCTACTGGTGATGGAACTTGGGTTCGGACACCATAATCAGAGACTTAAAGCTGACCTGTTTTACGACATTAATACTGCTCTGGTATTATTTACAAAAGTGAACAATACTCCTCGGTGGCCTCCATGTCATTTTCGAAAGCATCTAGCAAGCTTCAAGCTTTATATTGTGAAGTGCATCAATATTATGCATCTGCCGCTAGGTTCACCTACCCAAAGGATCAAGTGATCAGGTATTCTTCTTTTTTCACTCTGCTCTTTCTCAAACCTATTTGGGGTCGGCATTGCTCAACCTTTTCCTTGTGGTTGAGGTTGGTTGTTTCTAGAACTTTCACATTTTACGACTAGATGCCCTTCCTAACGCCACCCGGGGTAAGAGCGCTAATGATTTGTGTTATTGTCAATCTTTTGTGACATGCAACTGTAACTCTAAAAGAGATCAAAGCTATTAATGTAGCTTAAGATTCTTTTAGGGCTGATTTCAGTAACTTTTGTAGGTGTTAGAATCAGCCTTGAGAAGTGTTTCAGTCGGGCGTGAAAGGCTGCTCCACATTCACAAAGTCTGTGTTTTGCTGTATCTGGGGCCTCTTTACAGACTGCATTTTGGGCTTGAGCGATGTGTATCTTGTTTCCATGGTAGTTGAGGCTACAGTGGCCTGTTAAAAAGGCAGTAAGAATTCGTAATTCCTTTTTGCTCAGATTCCTTCTCAAAGCTTTGAGAAGCAGTTAGGGTTTCGAATGCCACGTCTGAACTCTAAAAGAATATAGTTGAGGTTGTTGGCTTCTGCCCCTTCTGCTTCGTTAGCTTCTCACCCTGATGTTCTGGAGTGGTTTTTTCTGAACGAGGCTTCTTTTTGGTGCTTCTTTACTGGGAAGTTGCACTACGGCTTTCGCCCGGCCTCTTGAGGATTAAGGTATTGTTTGAACAGCCATTTGAACCACTTCCCATCAGCTCTTTGTTTTGAAGCTTTTCAACAGCTTCTGAGAGATCTTCCTGTTAGTCGCCTTATATGACAGGGGGAACACTCCGTGGTCTTCTTCTTAGCCAAGAGCCACACGGAAAAATAAATTAATTGGATTTTAATGCAAAATGTATTGCCTTATTGTCAATAAAGATGGTAAAAACGTATACATGAAAAATGTTTTACTGTTCTATAAATCGGACAGACAAAATACATTACTTGTAATTTTTCAAATGAACAATAAAATTGACCTTACAACGTAACAATCTTACAATGTGGAGTGAACTATGATTAATTTTGACTTTAATCACACAACCATATATAACAATTCCGGTTGAATTGGGATCAAGAATGGTACCTACGCTACTCAGATCGATCTGAATCACAAGGCCACACAAGAGATGAAGGTCAGTTTTCAATCATCTGAGCAAGATAATCGAGACGGAGAAATTGTGTTTCTATACCTTACAAGATAGGATTGCGTCATAATTATATATTTATTATTCCATGCATTGAGACTGACACCTGAGCCACAGTGCATACATCAGATCAATCCCTAACAATACGTAGTTTTGTAATATACTGACTGACTAATGATTTATTCAAATCTATTGAATTAACATTTCATTTTTGATTGAGGAGATGAGTGAGAAAATACTTTATTAGTAAATTGTTATGTCGAACAGCTTCAAATCAAATAATAAGAATAAAGTACGTAAATTTTTCTTTAATTGATTCCCTTAAAATTTCACTTTTTTCCAAAATCAATGTAGGACTGACCAAGTTGGATATTTGTACATTAACAATTTTTCATTTGAGAATGAGCTAACGAGCATTAAAAGACTGGAGCAGGGTAAAAAAGTGCACTTTCATAAAATAAAATAATAATAAATAAATAAATAAACTTTCATAAAGAATTCTACCTAAATCAAGTCAAAGCATAAATACTCAACCTGAAACTTATAACAGCATTTCATATTTCCTTGCATTAAAGATAATCTATAATAATATAAATAATGTTAGAATGAGATTTCGTTCTGGGGAAAGCCTATTAGGTTATATGAAGATTACTAAGACTAAGGCACAAATGTAAAAGCTTATTGATATGTTGATTATTTTAAATATAACTGTCTAGTTTTATGAAAACCCATTTCCATGTTAGTAATTTTTATAATCTAAATAAGTATCACGTACCCTTGCGAGCACTTTTGTCCTTGCAATGGAGCTTGAAATAGCACGTATATTATCACCATAAAGCTTAGAATATTATCTATCCTTGATGTTTACAAGTAATTTTCATCAATAGGTACATATATCCGTATGATGATGTCTTTATGTATCTGATTATATGAACTTATTCACCGATCGATTTTTCACCTCAGATGTCCGCAACATAATTAGAACAAGAAGTTGACATGCACCATGACAATGTAATACAAGATAGCTAGAATAAGAGCCGACGCGACGCCTCATCCACGCCCCCTCACACCTCCCGGGGCTCTTGCTAAACCCAACTCACCCAGTCATTACCAGGAAGTTCACACTGATGATTTTGTTTTTTCGCATCACGTTGTTCTACGAGTGTTTCAGATTAAATTATTTTTCGTCATCATTTGTAATCATGGAAAAATGTGAAAACGTTGACTTGCAAAGTGCAGGGGACTCGATCTGCTGACTCATGGACTCAGTGACTAGTTCTGAACATCTGAACCACTGTGGCGTGACTTGGAGTGATTCCTGTACCAGCCAGGAATTACAATGGTCATAGTGGCACTCAACCATGTCTTTGAACAATATCAACAAACCAGGGGGATAAAGAATTGGAACATAAATGTCTGAATGAAATAGTACGCCACGTCACCGTCGTTGCAACACTTTATAAATACCTCCGCACAATCTCACTGCTAATACTAACTGTTGTTGTTGAGTGAAGAAGAAGGATTAGGGTTTGCTCAGAACTAAACACTACAGCCGCAACTGTAGCATGACAATGTATTGTCACTCGGGCAACTATATACAATGATTTTTTTTTGTAACACGTCCTAAAAAGTTCACTGTAGAGTATTTTTTTCCTTCGTGTACTGGTCCCTGAAACATATTGATCGTGGACGGAGGCCATTAAGCAATATTGTCAACATGTTCTTCTCTACACAGAATAAGCTTTGGTCAGTACATCCTCAACGTGAAGCTTGTTACGTCAATCCTGCATTATATTGACTATCATGTTATGTAAATCATACTGAGACTTAGTTAACTTTCCCAACAAAATACGTGGTATTTTCATTATTACTACTATCATGGTATAGTCTAGTACCGCAAGCCCAAAAATAGCGAAATAAATGCAAGTTTTGGTGTAGTTTTGATTTTTTGTACCATAGTGTATTTTGAGCTGCTGAACACGAATCTGAGGTTTGCCAACAAAAATTTTACCGGCAAATTTTTTTACAGGCAAAAAACAGGCAAATAATTGGACTATTTTTAGTTTTTTGAAATATCTCCCAAGTGATTTAATAAACGCCAACACTAACTCTATACAAAGTTGTTCACAACTAAATTCCCTACATTTTATATTCTACAAAAAAAATTGTGCGACCAACCTTTGAGCTTTGAGGGCGCCCTCAAAATGCAGGCAAAAAATCAAAAGTGGCCACATTTGCGATTTTTTAAAATTTTACTTCAAAATAACGCTCCTGACAATATTTTTGGCAGTTATAGACGTCATTGATGGCTTACAGGCTAAAGTTTCAGACTTTTTCAGCCTTTTAGAAGGACCTTTGCAGCCTTTTGGAGTGATCACAGTCACCTGTGTCTATCTAGAACCCTGGTTTTAAAACAAAAAGTTTTGCTGTACTTGTGATTTTTGGTAATATAGTGTATTTATAGCTGCAAAGTATGAATTTGACGTTTGCCAACAAAAAAAATGCCGTCATTTTTTTAACAGGCAAAAACGGCCTGAATGGAGCTTTTTTCAGTTTTTAACAATATCTCCGAAACTGTGCATTTCAAAGCAACGTTGGGTGAATACTAAGTTCAACATAACTGAATTTCCTACATATTATGTTCCCAATATTTTTTTGTGCAACCAACCTTTGAGCTTTGAGAGCGTCCTCAAAGCCCAGGCAAAAAATCAGGAAAGGCAAATTTGGACTATTTGAAGTTTTACCTCGACATAACCTACTTGGCAGTGTGTATGATATTGTTTAGTTTAGACTCTAAAGGTCTAAACTTTAGAAGCTAAATTTCGTGACCTTTGCAGATTTTTTGTAATACCTGGATCTAAATCAGGATCACTTGCATCAATCTAGGACTGTGGTGTTTCGCTTTCTAGCTCTGATCAACACGTTTCTTTGAAGGATGCAGGAGTAAAAAAAGACAACAAAAATAGAATGGAGATGTTCGAATGGTCCCCGTGAATCCCACAACTTTATTCCAACGGATTTCATTTGCTAAGCATTCCAACGAAAAACTCGAAAACTTTTTGAGCTACGATCTAGGACCTTATTCTCTGTCACTTTTTGACAAAGGATGCATGAGAAAAGGAACAAAGTCCTCTCTATACAAAGATCTTAAGCCCCAGACGAACAAGCACTTTACTGGTCAGGTGCAATATGTAATTGATGGGGAATTTCTGTTACACAGAGTTGTCTGGCCTACAAATGCATCATTCTCTTCAAACTGTGACAGATACATGCAGTATGTCATCTCCAAATATCCTGGGGCAGTAGTTGTCTTCGATGGCTAGCCTGAAGATATTCAAAGAGGAACAAAGACAGCTGAGCGTATGAGGAGAACGAGGACTCTCTCATCTGCAGACATGCTTTTTGATGACACCATGACACCAACAATGTCAAAAGATAATTTTCTAGCAAATCCAAGAAATAAGAGTCGTCTCATTGACTTACTTGCTACCAAACTTTCAGAAGCAGGTTTGCAATATAAGCAGGCAGAAGAAGATGCAGGGGTACTGATTGTTACGACCGCACTCAAATGAGACTGTTACTATAGTAGGGGAATATTAGTAATCTTGATTGTGCTCTGTGAAGTTGACAATGTCTTGTATTTAAAACCTGGAAAGCAGACCATTTGTCCAGCTTTGTATTCACCCCTTGAAGCTGCAAATTCCTCATTCGTGAAAGAACACATCCTCTTTCTACATGCAATGAGCAGGTGTGATAAGACGTCGGCTCTCTTTAAACAAGGAAATAGGGAAATTTTTAAAAACCCTTGTAAAAAGTCCTAGTCTTGGAAAAGTTATAGACGTCTTCAAAGACTCTAAAGCGTCCCAAGACTCTGTAGCGGCAGCAGGAGAACGCTTCTTAATACATTTGTATGCGTCCAGTGGAAAAAGTCCGTCTTCACTTAACCATCTGCGATACATATGTTATACCAAGGTAGCCTTTAGAATCAACTCCAACATTGCTGCGTTACCACCGTGTGCACTCCCTCAGGGTGTACCCTGTACCATCAAGTGCAACAATGGTTGGGAGTAAGTAAAGCTCCTGAAGAATGGGGATGGAAGCAAACTCAAACAGGTCTAGAACCTATATTAAATCTCTCTGCCCCCGCTCCCCCCGAATTGCTGAAGCTCGTTTCCTGCAAATGTACAGGAAACTGTGGCTGCAGGAAAGCAGGACTCTCCAGCTCCGCTCTATGCTTGCATTGCGATATCATGCCATCAATGGAGGACCCTGATCCAAGTCCCTCACAAAGAAGTACTGTAAATGTCAAAAAATTTAGCCTTTAAACCATTATTAATATCATTCACACTGCCAAGAAGTTTATGTCGAGGTAAACTTCAAAAATTTCAAATTTTGCCTTTTCTGACTTTTTGCCTGGGCTTTGAGGACGCTCTCAAAGCTCAAAGGTTGGTTGCACAAAAAAATATTGGGAACATAATATGTAGGAAATTCAGTTATGTTGAACTTAGTATTCACCCAACGTTGCTTTGAAATGCATAGTTTCGGAGATATTGTTAAAAACTGAAAAAAGCTCCATTCAGGCCGTTTTTGCCTGTTAAAAAAATGACGGCATTTTTTTGTTGGCAAACGTCAAATTCATACTTTGCAGCTATAAATACACTATATTACCAAAAATCACAAGTACAGCAAAACTTTTTGTTTTAAAACCAGGGTTCTAGATAGACACAGGTGACTGTGATCACTCCAAAAGGCTGCAAAGGTCCTTCTAAAAGGCTGAAAAAGTCTGAAACTTTAGCCTGTAAGCCATCAATGACGTCTTTAACTGCCAAAAATATTGTCAGGAGCGTTATTTTGAAGTAAAATTTTAAAAAATCGCAAATGTGGCCACTTTTGATTTTTTGACTGCATTTTGAGGGCGCCCTCAAAGCTCAAAGGTTGGTCGCACAATTTTTTTTGTAGAATATAAAATGTAGGGAATTTAGTTGTGAACAACTTTGTATAGAGTTAGTGTTGGCGTTTATTAAATCACTTGGGAGATATTTCAGAAAAACTAAAAATAGTCCAATTTTTTGCCTGTTTTTTGCCTGTAACAAAAATTTGCCGGTAAAATTTTTGTTGGCAAACCTCAGATTCGTGTTCAGCAGCTCAAAATACACTATGGTACAAAAAATCAAAACTACACCAAAACTTGCATTTTTAAAAGCCAGGATTACTAGACTAGTAGTGAGAAGACAATCCAATCCATTCCAGAAATATCCATGCCATAAAGCTTTATTGGCTTTATTACTATTTATTTACGAGATGCCAGCAGTAATAACTCAACACTATCCAATCATTGTTAATTTCACAAAACAAATAATGACAATGAAATTAACAACAAGAGGACTGTTCAAGAATTGCAGATATTAATAAAAAGTGTCTTACAAATACTTGTCCGAGACAGTTCGTTCAGCTATGTTAGAACACTCCTACATACAGCTGTACACAGCCATGCCATGGAATCAGCAAAGGTCACGATAACTAGCTATGAGCAAAGATGTGGTGCATATCAGACGACTTTTAGTTCTCTACGGTCTAAAGCATATACCACCGACTTAAAGCATTTTGCAAACCCATAGTGCCTTACTGTATTGTACCGGTACGCATCTAGCACTTACTAGGTTAATATGCTAAAGGTAATGGTTTAACATTCGTGGTGCTGAGAGCAGGCGGGGCAGAGGGGCGGGGGAGGGGAGGTTATGCAACAGAGTGAACATCACGCTGGAAGACCTTGCACTCTACCATGGAACAAGGCGATGCTGAGAGACTGAAAGAAATACAAAGCTTTTCGGCACACGTTTCGAGGACGGTAGGAATTCTGGAACCAGCCAACCAAAGAAAAGCAGGAGGATGAAACGAGCTCAAGCAGAAATTTATCATGTAGATCAAGAAAGGATTAGAAGAGCAGAGGTCAGCCTCAAGAGTGTAGACTGTAGAGGGCTCTTCAGTCTTTGGAGAACAATCCACACCAGTGGGATATTGGACATTATTCTGATCAGGCATTGAGAGCTAATCCCAATGAAGTAATCACATATTTCAAACAATTACTTTGAGATGGAGAATTCTTTTTAACCTTGGAAGTTTAACTTTATGAATAAGATACACATGGGAGTATAATAAGAGGATTGGCGCAACAGATCTAAAGATTTTATGACGTTGGCAAATATCATCTATCTCTCTTGTGATCTTATTCCATAATGCCGCTTGTGAATTATAGGAGTATTCAGCATTTCCTGACAGCTGAAATAAGTGGAGAACAACAGCAAGCACACAATAGCGAGAGTCCTAATCACTCGCAGATTGTTTTACTTTTACAGTAACTTGTTCCTGTTTCCCTACATCACCTGATATCCAAGAAGTAAACAATACTATTAAATTTAATAAGAACATCGACAATGAAGAAATAATTCAATTAAAACAAAAGAAAACGGTATGGTTACGGTATCTCTCAATAGTCGTGATATTGAAACAATGTAAGATAAAAGAGTATAACCAATATATTTTCCTTTGAGAGTATTCAATACTGCAGTAAAATTATAAAGTACCTATTACAAAATCATTTGTATGGATCAATGGATCATACGTATCATGCAATGTTAAATGTTCCACTGGGTGGGAGTTTAATGTGGCCCTCTTCAATTAGCAGTAACATTAGATGCTGAAAAAATGTGGGGTTCTTTCACTTAAAATTTAGAATCAATTATTCTACATTTGGGTGAACGAAGCACGTAAACTAGAATGCGAAATGTAGAATTTCATTATTTTTGTTTGCTAAAGCTTTCACCGCGTCCCGAAGTACCTTTTATGATAATAATAACAAGGAAGCTTCAGCATAATGCATAATACATAGTATTTAATAAAACACAACAATGAGTGCGTTCAAGAATCTATACGTCAACCAAACTTTACTGTAATCAAGAAGATTACTCAAGAAATCCACCCAGTGAAAAATATCAATATCAAGACAAGACATAACCAATGAAATCAAAAAGAGATGTCAACCACATGGTGAATATAAGGAAAACAAATATCGAATACGATTTATGGTCGTGTATGTTAAAGAAATAAAAGTAGCTTTACCTGTTAACATTTCTTATAACCAAAGTTGTGGTCTATGATGATAATCAGGTTACAATTCAATAAGGTGGTCTAATAACATTCAATTCTTTAACTATGCGTAGATATTGGCTGTAAGTAGGAATTGGTACCAATCTGTAGTGAGAATGGTAATTGCACAAATGATAATCTACGTGTTTCACTTCTGGGACCATGATACGTTTTCAATTGGCTTAAAAAAACTCAATGATGAGCCCGTTCATATTTCATTAATCGGTATTGAAAGTCTTAGAATTAAGTAACCTGAAGCGGAAGGCAAATTAATCCCATTGCAATATTAGTGGAGAACATAGGAAATTTGGAAACAGACTACCTGTAGTTAATATAAATCAACATTGGTGAAACAAATTGTCCGGAACACAAAATTTGTTACTGTCGAGATTCGGCAATCTAGAACGAATTATTGCCAAGGACCATGTTAGAATTTGGTCTATAGGTTAATTAGCATAAATGAACAATATTATGTTGCAGTGTCCTATTGGGAAACGGTCAACAAGTTAATTGAAATCGTGAAAAATATCATCGAAAATATGAGTTTTGTTCCCTGGAATTCAGATCTAAATATTCACCATTCCACTAAGGAATAGCCTAATGAGAAACCAAGTCTGGCCTCTAATACATTAAATTCCTACAGAACTTTTTAATGAGTGATAAACTTTCAATAAGAAAAAACGATATTATTGTCTCATAGTGCTGATAATACAAATACCCAATGAACGAGATTTTTTTCTTAATTCTTCGAGTTTATTCTTGAGCCAATTTATGGCTTATTAAAAAAGAAGACCAGTTTTTGGTCATAAAATCTAAGGTATACTGTTGACAATATACAAGTCAAGTTTACTTTCTCAGAGCAAACCGTCTGGTTACAGATACATGTAGCGAGCTATAAAACTTCCTCGCAAGTGTTCATTGAGTTGCTCCTTGTCTGGATTAGAAATCCAGTGTACACAATGCTCACATGTTTGGAGCTGGGTGTCTGGATTAGAAATCCAGACACCCAGCTCCAAACATGTGAGCATTGTGTACACTGGCCGATTTCATTTCAGCGGACATGTTTGGTTCGACGTGATGTGTTTTCTAATAAGCTCTCGACATGTATTTCATGTTCCATTCTCATTCAAATTTAAAGACCAAAGTAAAGAGTTCTCCTACATACCGCATGATTCAAAACCACAGACACAGAATAGTGCTTACCTGGACATGAAGTGTGATGTTTCTTGTCTTGCTCCACGGTGCTCTTGGGTGTAGCATCCATCTCCTCACTACCTTTTCTCTTGGAAACATTAGCGCCTGTCCTCCGTTTTCTCACGCCATAGGTATGTACAGGTACTATGAGTTTGGGTCTTGGAATGATGAAGTCTCCATTGCTAGAGTCAGTCTGGACTGGGTAGTCAGGTTCAGGTAGCACTTCAACAGGAGAACTTCTCTGGGGTTTCCTTCCGTTCTTCTCCGGAGTGGGCAGTCTTACAGAATCCGAGGAGTCACTCTTCCTCAGATCCAAAGGTTTATTGGTGTGGTTATGACTATGAGGATTAATAACATCCCATGCTGCGAGTTGTCTCGCGTAGGCAGTGTTAGGTATCACATTGTTTGCATGATGAGATTCATGAACATCCGAGTTGTTAGTAGGTCCATGGAGAGAACTTTTACGTTCTTTCTGATCCAGCTTATCTTTGATGCTATTTACATGCAAACTCTTGACACGCTTTAGAGTATTAGGAACGTTATTCTTAACGTGGAAAGATCTTCGAGATAAAGAGTGACTAGATTTGCTATGATCTTCAGGAGGAAGAGGCGGGGGAATCCAAGAGTCATCAATCAGTTTTGGAGCGACGCGCTGTCGATTGAAATAGCGAAGAGGACTGGCGTTCGGGTTGTGAATGATTTGATCAAGTCGCTCTACATTTATGGACTCTTTACTCTTGTGAAAATCTTTATTCTTGGACGGATCGGGTTCTGCATAGGTTTGGCAGGAGTTCAATACTTGGACCGAATTACCATTAGGCAGTGATGTGGTGCTCGCTGGATGAAGGTCACCTGTGTCACTCTCCTCACTAGAACTTCTGGATTCAAGATTCTTATCTCCGTTTAGTCCTATGTCAGCAACGCTGTTCGCTTTCAGATAATTGCTCAACACAGGAGGTCTGCTGAATTGTTCATAGCTCCATGAATTACTGTTGTTAGTACTATTTGTTTTGAATTTGTGTCTATCATTCACTCGCCACTTTGCATCGCACTCCTTCCAGCTGGCTTCATACTGTGCGGCCATGGACTTGGCGTGCTCATCTATGTTCAGCACGGGCTCGGCGTGCCCAGGGTAGTGGCGGACTTTCATCATCATGCATGCGCATGCCTCCACATTACAATTATATTACCAACTAGTTCATCTCCATCTGTTATGTATGCAGATTGCTGCTAGATCTTCCCAAGTGAAAGTAAAACCTAAATAAGTCAGTTCTTCACTATTACGCTCGGGTAAAAACACACACGGCGTGTGTATTTATTTTGAATATTTGATTGGCTACATTGAAATACAATTATTATAAGTTTAATGTTATGTTGTTATTATAGTTCAGCAGAGAAACCTTGGGTGCTGTTCACTTTCACTCGTAAACACTTCACATTTTTCATTCAGTGTAAAAAAATCAACAGATTTATTATTAAGGAATTCGACTATAGACCTAACAAATAGTATACAAATAATTATGTAAATAAAATCGGTAACCTGTTACAGAACTGAAGGACCCAAAATTTGCTACAAATCATAAGAAGAATCAGCAATAAATCTTGTGACCAAGTTGCGTAGGATTGAGGAGAGGTTGGCTAACCCAGTCGAGGAGGTTACATAAGGTAAAAACTATAGCAATGGTGATACCTGGTTATTATTTAACTTTCGGATGTGTTGACCTAAAACCAACAAAGAAAATAATTCTTCTGACAGATTAATTTACTCTTCAATTTGATCCAATTTTTTTTTCTTCTTTTTTTATTCTAGACGTCGGTTTAAGCTTCCATTCTCTGGAAACTCACAAACCAACTACCCACATTAACCTTACCTAGCCAAGGTTGGGCCGTGAATACCCAGCATCACATAATTCTATGTAATTTGAATGGTCATCCCAATTGCTATTATCGCTGGACGTTGCTTAACTTCAGTAGTATTCAACGTGCCAGACCCTGGCACTGTTACAAAATTACGTGTAAAATTAAAATGGTGATTTCTTGAGAAACGAAATGTTTTGCTGATGGAATGGACGAGAAAACTGTGTATGCATTTCATTAAAAAAAATAAAAAAAATACAAGGATTCTCATTCATGTGTGTGTTACACAAAGAACAAGTGGTAAATATAGCAAATTCATATCACTTGATATTTTCCAATTTCTGAAAGGGAATCATTCATGTGATTTTATATTGCCATTAATAAAATTTTACTTCGGGTCGCGTATTATCACTAGTTTCGGGTAATTTATTATTGATAACGCTTTGGAAAATGAGCATTTAGTCAGCAAAACAAGTTGTTCTCTTGTTATGTCGACCTTAGACTGCGGCAAGAACTCTACAGACCGAAGATTTTTCTTTTATTTTTAGTTTGCATGCATTATCAAATCAGTTATACATTACAGCACAGGATATGATGACATTGCCTGCACATGATGTATCAGTAATGCAATATCATCTATTAAAGGAATAGAATAGCTCTGACAAAGGAAATTTTGCCTGTTCATTACTTTGGTCAATAGAAAAAGGTATGTGGTGACTAAAATAAATATACCATTAGCAACAAGAACCTTTAAATGCTTGCTTACTTTCGGTAATATCTTGTTTCGTAATATGCCACACTTGGACTTGAACCTAGGCCTGAGGTCAAAGACTCATTCAACTTAGCCATAAGGGATTTTATTTCTACTGACATTAGAATCTCAGTAGCAATGTTTGTATTACAATGGAAATATCTCTATAACAAAAGAAATAGTTTCAATTCTAATGTAGAGAGAAATGCTAGGATAGCCCTTGAGGTAAGAGTTGCGAGCTGCAAGAGTTTCGTACCAATAACCTAGAGCTCAGGAGTCAATGGCCTGCCTTGGCTCTGAGATGAATAGAAATCTCTGCCAGTCAGGTAACACAAGAATGGCTAGGACTGGAGAAGAGTAGGGGTGGACAGTTTCTAGATAACGAGACAGATCTAAGCGACATCTGAGCAACATTGCTGAACCTGATACTCAGATAAGAGAAAAGAAAACTCCATAAAGAGACTCCTAATTAAGCACGAGTATGTTCTGGTTAAATTTTTGGATGTAAATCCCATGCAACAAATTTGATATTTAAGTACTAATATATGTGGATTTCAAGAAACTTTTCTGTCCTTTGAGTTTTGAGGTAGTCAGTTCTACAGGGTCCTTTAGTTTTCATTTATATTGATTTTCGATTTCGTACATTTATGGTTTTTATGTTGTGTCTTCTCAGTTTAATTTGATAGAAAATATTTTCTTTCAGCATAGTACATTAAACAATTACGTACATAATATGTTGATATTGGAAACGACAACTTCCGTACCAAGAGTGGATAGTTACCAATAGTATCCATCCCCGACCAAAACTGGTTCACAAATCCTATTTGAGGCCAATGGGAGGCTATCAACTCGCAGGAATTAGTATATCCAGTGCCGACTGACCACTTACATAAGCAACTCGTCAGTGTGTCAGGAGGTTTATTGTAACAACCGACACATCTGACAGTGGACCTATTTCTTAGCAGAGAACCCTCGGATCCATCGTAGCTTCGTAGTGACGGCTGGCTGTCTGTCATCTCATGGCTAAGGATATCAGATCCATTACCTACGCACCACAGGTTGGTCTCTTGGATGGGGAAAGTACTAACCATAATCACTTTGAGATGTGTCAGCAATCATCAATCCTCAGATCTACTCTACCCAATGGTTCTCAAAATACTGCCCGTGGACAGTTTGAGATTTTAAGACGAGATAAAGTCTATTGTTAGTGATAAGATTTATCTGACTGAGGAACTACCTGCCAAGTACACAATACCTATAATAGATAATAGGGGCCTAGCGCTGGTAAAACTGACAATCTCATATGAACGGACAAAGATCGGGAAGTTCCAAACAAATTGAGCCTAATAATAATATTACACCAAGCAGCAAGTAATTTTGTGGAACAGATTTTATTTGGTGGTAATACGTTCTGGTGGTTAATCAAATCCCTATTTGTCACTCGACTGGACGGTGAAATTCAATCTTAAGGGTGTCCAAGAGGGTAAATTCTTCCAACAGTTCACGCATGACCCAAATGTCAGAACAATCATAGCACGTGAGAAAAAAAGTGCAAAAATTTAAGGATGATCGATTAATTATGCATTTAGTTCTATATTCTTGTATTCTGTCAAAGTAGAACAGATAAATTCCCATCACTTAATAACTATTGCATTCCTTTTTTTTTTTTTTTTTTTTTTTTAAGTGGGGTTTAACGTCGCTTTCAACTGCCATGGTCATATCACGACGGGGTTTTACCCTCCATTCGCAGGAAACTCACAAACCTGCTACTCACATTGACCTCACCCAGCCTGAGTGGGCCGGGAAAAGCCAGCGTCACGAGAATTAGAATTTGAATGGTCACCCATCCAAGTCTTAACCTCGCTGGATGTCGCTTAACTTCGGTGTTCTGAAGGGAACCGGTGTATTCAACATGCCATCGACGCTGGCTATATAGTTGCATCATATTGAGAGATAGTGTTAAAGCACTGGCTCGTCTCTAATCAATGTGCCTCATCATTCCAACCCTGGTTATGCATTCACCTCGCCTCCTGGGTAGCTTCTTCTTTTACTTTCTCCACAGGCAGACCACTCCAATATTACAACTGAAGAAAGTACATCATCAATTCCGAGTCGTTCTCAATTATTTCATTAATCCGTAAGTAAGAATGTGAAATGGCTGAGCATTCGTTTCGCTCTGATCTTCTGGGTTCGAAATAAGAAACACACTTAAAACCTAGATCAGAGCAGCAAATAATAATACGTATAATTGTTCCGATAGAATTAAACAGGTGTCGCGGACTCTGCAACCGGCCGGACCCTGGAATTTTATTTATAGGTACTATAAAAAATTACCACGAAAATACAGTACTAAAAACTAAAGGAAATACCTAGTACTTAAGTGCAGTAAAAGTACGAGTAGGGTATATTGTAACAAAATAAGTAGACATGTACAAGTACCTAAATACATCATATTTTTTATTTATTAGATACATATAGGGTGTCCAGAAGGTCCCACCCCACCCCCCGTATCTCAAGAAAGGTTGAAAATATAGAAAAAAACCTTATTCCTTTTTGGGTGACATCCTGTATAATTGTCCTGTGCGATCACTTGAATTGTAAATGTCAAAGAGTGATAATAGTAGTAATTCCAAAGGTCTGGAAAATCTTTTGCAATGTTCTCCAAGGCTAACACGGTAGAATACAGGGTGTGATGAAAGGCTCAATATAAAAAGTTGCAATTCGTGCTTTATCCTGAACAACAACAATATTATTTGTAGTTAGTTGTACCTAAATTTTAGTCAAAGATGGAAGAGTCAACATTTTAATTCCGATTAATTTCTATGCGACTCAGTACGTACGCGTCCTATTATATTGCCTTTTATCATTTTTTTCTCTACCTAACAAATAATTTACCGAAACGAAGTTCAATAAGTTAGCGGAACAAAAGGACCTCAGGAAAATAATGTTTCTATTGTCATGTTCTATTACTCATTTTCATTTGTTACCATAGAGCTTAAACACCCTGTATAAAACAAATTTGAAGAGAATCGGTTAAAAACTTTTGGAGATAAAAGCGATTTAGTATGACATCTCAATATTGCCAAGTGTATACAATGTGAACCCATCATGAGGAAGTATTGTGTCCATAATAATTGGCACTATATTTTTTAGGGCGCATCACGATTCGTCTCAAAAAGGGTTTTTTAAAAAGGTTGGAATTTCAGGTATAAAAATGACCACACGATTCGTCTCAAAACATTTTTTTTTGGCGAAAAAGTAAACAACACGATTCGTCTCAGTACGACAATAAAATACGGTACATATTGAGGGATATTTTATTACATCTTGTTTAAAACATCTTAGAGGGAATTTTTTCTTATATTCTTGAGGCATGGCCTTCTATGCATTTTACCTAACCCTACTTTAAACCTAAGGCATTGCCTTCTATGTATTATCCCTAACCCTACTATATTCTTGAGGCATGGCCTTCTATGTATTTTACCTAACCCTACTATATTCTTGAGGCATGGCCTTCTATGCATTTTACCTAACCCTACTATATTCTTGAGGCATGGCCTTCTATGCATTTTACCTAACCCTACTTTAAACCTAAGGCATTGCCTTCTATGTATTATCCCTAACCGTAATACTATATTCTTGAGGCATGACCTACTTTCAAACACTCAAATAAACACTGATAACATAGATGACTGTTACTGGTTCAAAACAATAACATCGTGAACATCGCCATTTTATAGGGATTTTTTTTTTGGTGCGAGAGGGAATTTTTTCTTATGGGGATAGTTTGAAAGGGATATTATATATTTTCGATTTTTGAGTATTTGAGACGAATCGTGTTATGAGACGAATCGTGTTTTGTTTTTCTTGAGACGAATCGTGCTGTGAAAAAGGCCACCTCAGGTAGTTTGAGACGAATCGTGAAATCCCCATTTTTTAATGGGAACCCCTGCTCTGTAATACCTTTTTGAAAAAGCTAATTCAAAACCAAGTAAAGATGGTGAAAGAAAAAATCGCCATCATTAAATTTGTCGTCCTACATGTGACTAAAAAAAGTTCCTCTGGAGTTTTGTAAAATAATGTAATATGTATGTTATGTGTTCCAAAACGGAGTACTCTAAATTTCAACTTTATTTGGACGTGCGAAGTATTTTCAGTGGTTTTGAGACTTTTAAAAACACCCTGTATTTAGTAACAGCCAAAGTTCAACCACTTGATTAAACCAGTCGATGATTGTATAATTATTCTGTAATAAAAAATATACATTTGAAACCATTAAACTAGGCTGCACTCATTGTTTACATAATAGACCTGATTTTTGCACTTGAAAAAAAAAAAAAAAAAAAAACCTTGTCTCCATAAACTAAATGGGTCATTTTCATTTATCTTGGGCAATTGGATTTTTTCAAGTCATGAACGTTACCTTTTTCCTAAACATTTTTTTAGGCTCAGAAGACTAAGACAAATAACTTTGACAAAAGCTTTCATTTAGAATATTTCTAGCAGCTACCTCTTCACACAAAATTACAAAAACTTAACGTACTAGGTAACGTTCATGACCACGGGTAACGTTCATGACGGTAACGTTCATGAGTAACACGCCACTAAAACAATCTTTTCTCAATAAAAGAATATTCACTTTACAAAAAAAAATATTTGATTGGAAAGAGGACATGCAGAAGAATTAAAGAAATACATTATATATTAAAGAATCATTACAATTTATTTTAAAAACCGCGTAACGTTCTTGTCAAAAAAAATTAGACCCACCATTGTCCCTCACTGTACTGCATCCAACATACAACTGTCAGGAAATTTCAAAATAAAAACAATGTCATCTGTAAGAAGCAAAATGGCGGCAGCTGCTAGCTTCTCATTCAAAGGGTTTTTCAAAATGGTTTACATTTTTTTGGGGGTAACATTCATGACGGAGATTTTTTTTTCTTCGTAGGGACACAACTTTACACGTCTGTAGAATGAGGTGAACATTATTATTTTTATGAAAACTAATGGTCACATCCTAAATAAACTGTATTTTTCTCATTAATATTGGATTTTGGTGAAAATAATGGGGAGAAATGCATTTTTTTCTATCAGACACAGTAAAATCTTAGACTGAGGGACACCTAAAATATCATGAACGTTACTTACATAACTGGCAATTTTGAGTCTCCACATTAGTTTAAAAGACAATTTATTATTGTAATTTATAAAAAAAATTGTTTCCTATGTGATCAAATAGATTTTAGTCATTTATCCCTATTATTTTCACATTTATTAAAGGAGAAAGGTTGCGGACTTGATATGCCCAAGATAAATGAAAATGACCCAAATAGAGACCTTGCTTTTTTTTAAACATGATGAATTGATTATATGATTACCTCTTTTTTCTCTCCTAATATTTGGATCAACATTGAGAAGAGATTGTGACATACTTTTCCCAAAATAATTCAAATATTTTTTTTTTTAATTTTTTGGCTCTAATCTCTATATATAAAACAGAAAAAAGGACTACCTACCTACCTACCTACCTACCTACCTACCTACCTATGTTTGTTTGTTTGTCCGGAGTTGTTTAGCCAAAACGGTAAGAGATAGCGAAAAATGTCTCAGAATTGACCCCCCCAAAACCATTATCGCTTTGTCCAGAAAAATTATAAAAAGTTCAAAAAGGCATTGCTGTCCAGCAGTACGGCCATGCCTTAGTAAATTTGAAATTTAGTCCCGTTGCAAAGCACGGGCAAACGGCTAGTTCTAATATAAAGATGGATAGATTGCAACATATTCAATTTAATCTGTAGACCCTAGATGTGCAATCAGACCACACTGGGCCACTGACTGCCCGGGCACTGTGGAATACATGCTCGTAAATTCTTTCATTAGATAAATACATCCCTTTCAAAACGAGGGGGACAGAATATAATATTCAAAAACATATTTTAACATACATGTCAGACATTTAGATTTCCAATAGTTACACGTAGGACAAAGAGTAGGTAATATGAAAGGAAATGCCTGCCCAATCATCCCCTCTGATGAGAGAGAAATGGCACAATACTTCCCATTTAGGTGCTGGGTCATCACAAGCACACTGTGGAAGGTATCCCTTAAACAACTTGACCAAAGTTTCAATACAATTTTTTGTCGGCTCTGGAGATCGAACCAGGGACCTTCCGCATGGCAAGATCTTACCACTGAGCTAAGATACTCAGTGGTACCAAAAAACTCAAAAATCATTGAATCTTTCATGTGTACTGGACATTCTGGACAACTGTGCGTCACCATCAATGTCAATTGGAATTTTGAGAACTGTTATCCATTGAGTATTGGACCACAGGTTGGCGCATGTTCGCATGTACGACAAGTCATGAATTGGTCTTGAGATGCAGATTGCAGAGAGAGCGGAGTGGCGCATAATCAAATTAGATAATGAAGTGAAGGTAATGACTCAGAGGTACAGTGACCAAAGCACAGTATGTATTTCATTTCCTAAAGTAGGAGGTAATGATACAATTATTTTGGGGTTATGTTGGCCTGATCCATGTACAATATCTAATTTTATACAGGGTTCCCCCAAAAAAGGAGCCACTCGAAATATCTAGAAAACAGATTTAAAGTTTGAAAAATGCTGAAAAAATGCATTATATTGAGGGGGAAACATTTTTCACCGGGTTTTGATTTTTCATCATTACCAGGGGCGGACCCACGGGAGTTTACTTTGGAATCTTTAATGGAACCACCCTATTGTGATAATTTTCTGGAAATTAGTTGACAATAAAAGTATTTTAAGACAATTTTGAGTTGTTTTTTAAAAAAAAAAACAAAACAGGGCTGGAGATATCGTGCTTTGTATTTCAGAGGTTTCAGCAATTTTTTATAACAAAAACAAAACCCAATAGAAAATGTTTCCTCATTGATATACTGTTACAACTATTTCAGCATTAACAAAATTTAAATCTATTCGCTATATATTTCAAGAGGCTCTTTTTTTAGCGGACCCTGTATGTAACTAACAAACTATTTTCCTTTCACCAGCACAGCCATGCCTTGGTGAACGCACCGCGCCGCAGGCCTATAGCCGCAACGCGGCTAGTAATTTCATATACTCTCATGTGATTCGATATATTCCTTTCCTTGATGACTTGTTTATCAACCACACATCCACCACAAGATAATGTAGCTGTCCAGACTATGAACGCTGCCTCTCCTACGTTGAATACTGGACACATTAATTAGTGAGCTATTGTATTCAAATAGGTAAGTGAGACACAACTTTCCCTGCACTGCAATAGGTAACTGGTCTAATAATAGACCAGTTAGAGGCCCTGGATCTAGAACAGTGATTCTCATACTAGATGGGAGGACAGCCCATTTCTTTGTCATTGATTTCAAGTTACAACTGGACTACGCCAAAGTTACAATTAAAGCAATGGATAATAATCAAAAAATCAAACCAGAGCATTTTCTTCACTTATAAAATGCTTTTCAGTTGTATAATTCAGGGTAGGGTTGAAGAAATTGCCATGGGCAACCCCGCACTTTAGTTGGGACAAAATATGTATAAATTTATCTATTTTTTTTTTTTTTTTTTTTTTTTTTTTTCATTTATATTATTTCCAAATTGATCTCTTATTTCTTTGTAATAATTATTTTGTACTTAATGTATGTTGCTAATAAATATTTGTTAGGTCTGTCCAAGAAAGAGTGGAATTGAAAACGTTTGCAACAGGAAGTTATGAAGGCAAGGGCATTACACGTTAGACCACTGCACCAACAGTACAGTTATGCGTTGATAATGGTTCTTCTTTTATTCTAAAAACCATAGATATCGTGAGTAGAACAATAATTTTGAAAACAAAACAAAACGAACGTGCTGTATCTGCTCGTAAAAGAACATGAATCACAAAGGTTCAATATTGTGAGCAACAAAGAATACGACTAGAAACAGTACCAACGGTTAAAAACATTCTTTTGAAATTCCATTTGGTAACAAGCTGAAAAGGAAAGTTGAACGCAACTCAAAGGCTTGCAACTCCCCAAGACAAGTAATAACCAGCCTAACAACAAAACACATACAAAAGAAAATCAACAAGAGGTCCCTAGAAATATGAAAAGAACAAGTCAAGGGGGAAAATTTTACAAGTGCAGCATTCAATAGAACTGAATTTATGCATTTCTATTGGAATAGGACATAGCCCCGAGGCAAACAATCCCATTAGATTGATCTTGTGGACACCAAGAATACGATTGGTAACTTCACTCGGTCTATCCTCTTTGGTGAATCACACTATACGATTGGTAACTTCACTCGGTCTATCCTCTTTGGTGAATCACACTATGGTGGTGCTGAACCTTCAAGCCGCTACGTCAGGTGGTTTCATATGAATCATTAATGAAGACTTCTCAAGAACAGAACTGTGAGGGTAGTAGTAACAGAGTAACAGTTCTGTTGCCCCTGAGAACAGAACTGTGAGGGTAGTAGTAACAGAGTAACAGTTCTGTTGCCCCTGAGAACAGAACTGTGAGGGTAGTAGTAACAGAGTAACAGTTCTGTTGCCCCTGAGAACAGAACTGTGAGGGTAGTAGTAACAGAGTAACAGTTCTGTTGCCCCTGAGAACAGAACTGTGAGGGTAGTAGTAACAGAGTAACAGTTCTGTTGCCCCTGAGAACAGAACTGTGAGGATAGTAGTAACAGAGTAACAGTTCTGTTGCCCCTGAGAACAGAGCTGTGAGGATAGTAGTTACAGAGTAACAGTTCTGTTGCCCCTGAGAACAGAAGATATCAGAGGGATGTTTTCCCACATAGAGGAAAAACACATTGCCATAAAACTAATAATAGCTTATTGGTTCTGGTTGTTAATCTATCATAGATCCAGTACCCTTGGAGTGTCTGGCCAAGTGGTAACACTCTTAAGGTGTAATGTCAGTAGGATACCAGAAGGTGGATGACTAATACTAGAACTCCAATCCGATTAACTGAGGTATTTCTGAGTGGTTGATCTCAAGGTTTCTTCAGGAATTGGAAAGCGAATGCTTATGGCATAGAATACTTTTCCAGTTATTCCGTTAATTACTTTCTGCTTCCTATTGATCAATATATTAATCGTCAATGGTGCTTACAATACCTAGTTAATGTCAGTATCAGCAGTAGGTTATGAACATCGAATCTAGCTGTTAGGGTTCAAATCTCTAACCCGTAGTGGTGTTTTCAATAGTAACTTACAATTACAAGTTCATTCATTTAATAGATTTTTTGAAAATTCAATTGAGAATCTCGGCGGGTTCAGAATTTTTTTCGGCTTTGAACTTCGGATGTCGGAGCCTACCCTAGCTTTGTGAGGACAATTGGGGTAGTTATAAGAGTGGGTAACAACCAGTGGCGGCATTACGAGATTGATACTGGAATATGATGGTTTTGTATATGATTATATCCCTACAAGCCAATCGTGTTTCATGATTTGGTCCAAATGTTTGATTTAGATTTCCTATTAATAAAAATACATACAAGAGGGAATAAAATAAATTGATTTACATAATTTACACCAAGGTTTGATGCATCTTGATTTAACTCTCCATCCCTTTCTCCTGAGGGAGTGGATCTTCTCTATGGATTACCCTTTCTCTTTCCTCGCCTCGAGATCACATGCTTTCTAAACCTGGCAACAGGTTTCTCTGGCAGACATAATAGATAGTACATATTATGCAAACATGTTCCTCGTCTTGCTTAATCAAGCATCAAGTAGCAAAGAAACATCCCAAAAAACAAGTAAAATTAGCTAATATTATTATTGGCGAGAGAGAAATGCTTGTTAGCCGCCTTCCTGCTCACCAGCAGGTTGCCAAGATGACAAAGGGTACCAGATCGTGTAGGTATATGCAAAGATATTATAGATGAAGTGTTAAGAGGAAGATGTCTTGAAGTGTTTTATGATAGTTGAGTTCAGGGGAAGTTTGAATGTGCAGGTAGATTTGGATGAAAATTTAATGTTTGAATATTGAGAGTATAGGGTCGATGAGGTTACTAGATTCCATATATGTGATTTTCAGAATGAGGATGGAGGATCTAACAACTGACTGAGAAATGGTTTTGAGAGTTGCCTCTTTGTGTTAAATTCAGTTGAGAAATTTTTCATGAATGAGGTAATTGTGCCTCTTGCTCCTATCAACCAAACCTCTCACATCTATTTTTTCAAGGTTATATTTTTCTTTATAATATGGTACTGTTGGTAGATAAATTGCCCTTTTCACTGTTAACTTCATCTGGTTGATCTGGTCCCATCTCAAAACATATACAGCAAACTATGGAGACAATACTTCCTCGTGATTGGTTCACAATGTATACAATTGGCAATTTTAAGAATTTATACTAAATCTCTTTTATCTCTAAAACTTCTTATTCTCTTGAAATGTATGGTAGACTATGGTAGCAAACCGTTTTTCCAACATTCTAGATTCTATAAATAAAATAGTAGGTATCGGCAAGTTGAAGAAAACCTTATTTTTGCACTTGAGCATGGATAATTTTAGAAAAGGCGGATATGAGTAATTGTGATATCACTTTTATGACTTGGTGATCAACACAAAAATAATCACTTTTTTCCAACCAATTTTTGTACATAATAATATCTTAAAACCTAAACACACACAAAGAAGAATCATGAAAATCTTTGCTGTTGGCTGAATTATTTTCATTCAACATACTAAGCCACTAAGGGGATATGCTGCGAGTCTCTCGCGTGTATATGGTGTTTACTATTTACAAAGTCTTTTTATACACTTGGGTTTTTTTTTTTTAATCTTAATTTGTATAATGTAAGATATCTCTCTATTTCCGTGAAAAAACACATGAGTTGTATAATGTAAGATGCTTGGGATTTCCAACCCATCAAAAATCTATTCTCTTATCAATTAAGGTATTAAAGAATCCAATAATTAACAATAGAAGGTGATAAGAAAATCATAATGTCTTCACGAAATAGCATGACACATGTTATCTGTACGGAAAATAGAGAGAGAGAAAAAAAAACAAATACTTATAAAGCAACTTGAAGATCATTCAGTTCTGATAATTTGCACCTTTTCAGCAGATAATCCAAAAAGGCCTGTCATAAAGACAAGTTTATTCAAAATAACAACAAAACACAACGTACAAAAATACCTATTAACCAAACTGAAAAAATTCAGATGATCCAAAAAATATTCATTGGAAAAAAACAGAAAAAAACACTAGTGACACAAAAGAAAATAAATATAAAAAAAAAAATTCAACAATTAAACAAATAAAATAACACACGATAAATTTGATCACACACGCTACACACGGCACGGTGAAACGATAGGAACAAACTGAGGTGAGGACTATTCTAACTTCTAACCGAGCGATTGAATAATCGAGAGAGAATAGAATAGAATCAGAGAGAATGAAAATAATCGAGTGTTACCGAGGCAACCAAGATGTTAGGAGACTCAACCGGTGAGAGGAGAGAGTGTGAGGCCTTAACCACAGTATTTAAGAGTAACAGCTGCCACAAGAGTAACACAGGGTAAGCGCAAAGTTTTCCACAGTGGTCCTGTCACCCATTCCTGCAAAACCTTGAGAGACCAACTTACAGAGATACGCACTACACCCTTATATACATACTCGTATTAATCTATGAAACTTCGAGATTGGATACATCTAGTAAGATCCTTCATTAGGGACACTAAGAGCTAGTTTCAAATTACATTAGATAACCTATAACTCATCAAAGAGAGACTTTGATGCCAAAATATAGACCCTAAGGTTAGAAGGTACCTTTACATTCACCCGAAGTGAGCATGAAGAGAATGTTTGGCCGGAACTGCTGTGTGAATTTCGGGTTATCATTATGATCAGGATTCAGTAAACTCCTGAACTCACAAATATCCAGATTAGATCCAGACATCAAAGACAAATTAATGTCCACTGAGCTCCAAAACCCCATATGACACCATCCACCTGGCTGCAAAAAAACGATCTACTATCCTCGCACCAATTGACCTGTGTAAAATAACACAAGAAGAAAAACGGACATCTGACTGCTGCCACTGCTACCAACAACGACGATCAAAACCATAATATTCTGGGTTCGGGACAATTTTCAACCTGTTTCTGAAGGAAAGAGATCTATTAGTTCAAGATGTTGAAATTATTCGAAAAACTTGAGTAACTTTCCGGTTGGTCACAATAGATCTCATCAGGTTGTAGTGTAAAATTATGGCGTATGGAATTTCAACTCTAAACCTACCACCACGTCAAATAAAAACTAGCTTTCCAAAATACATTATTTTTGTCGTAAAGGAATAAGAGGTGTTCACTGTTCATATCACAGGACGCTATCAATATGGAAATAGGTGGTCATGAGTCTACAATACTTGGTTTTACAGACCCAAGTTTGCTGATCCATACGGGTTAAAAACTTGAAAATGTTTCCAGTTGTTGATGAAAGGCTACCACTACTCCGTGATACAATAATATCTAGGAAACAGTTTACAGAGTATAGACTTTTTTTATGTAAATTCATAGAAATTTAATTTTAATTTGGTAATAACATGAGACAATGGTCCAAAAAATAAGAGACATAGACATTTTACAATACATAATAAGACAATGGTACAGTACCGACATTTAAGATTATATGCATGTATAGACTGTATGGTGTATGCTCAGCGTTTTCGAACACCCAGTGAACGAGAATAATGAATGATCATAATTTTTATCTGCGAAGGGGGAGTAGAGATTCTTTGTTTGAGCACACTGTACTTTGGCATGGTGATCTCGTAGATGTGCAGTATCAAATATCCTTTCTTTGTGCTGAGGAATAACTGTGATCACTGCTGATAGTGGATCTGCAGTGTTCCTTGGAACAATAGGATGCACCGTTGTGGTACAGCTACAACTTGAAGCACTGAGGTCTTTATAGGATACTCGAATTTGACAAAAGATTAGCACGTACAATGTCGTACAAGTTGGTGATCGGTGTTGAGCAGGGCATCAACTTCATGAACGTGACAGCTTTGAAGCCAAATAAGTGACGCGTATTTGGCAGTTGAATATACCAATGAAAGGGTGGACGTTCTCAAACAGCTGGCGCTTGCACCCCAGAACGTAGACGTCAGTCTTGAAATCAGGTTGTTACGATATTGAAGTTTCAAGACAACTTTACTGAGGTTGTAATTTGTAAGTTATCGATCGATCCAATACAACACCCAAATATTTTGGATTAAAATTATGATTGAAAGTACGACCTTCAATAGTAATGGTAAGTTTTCTTTCAGCTTCTCGGTTTTACAAATGGAAGCAACATATTTCTGTCTTAGATAGACTTGGTTGGAATCACCATTGTTTAATAAGTGAACAAACAGGACAGATCA
Organism: Bactericera cockerelli; assembly: GCA_024516035.1. Classification (NCBI taxonomy): domain Eukaryota; kingdom Metazoa; phylum Arthropoda; class Insecta; order Hemiptera; family Triozidae; genus Bactericera; species Bactericera cockerelli. Next base: position 25,616,572 of record CM044957.1, on the reverse strand, counting down.
TTTTCACGATTGTAGACCATTTATCTTGGATAGCATAGGCCACGTCATCTGCATACATGAACTTGCGGGTGATGGAGGTATATCATGGACGTACACATTGTAGTGTAAATGTGATAGCACCAAACTTTGAGGTAAACCATTGTTCAATTTCTTCATGTTATTTTGAAAAGTATTTAGCATGATTTGGAATCGCTCAGAATGTTTATTCTATTCGAATACAATTATTCAGTTCGTGTAAGGTTTATGGTTTTCACCCAAATTAAGAATACAAGAAATCAATGCTTTCCCCAAAGACATTTCAGTAAATGCGATGCAAGCTCCAGAGAATGTCTGAATTCCTGTACTTATTCGGCATCAAGACCAACATCTGAACTGTGATTGATGTGATATTCAAAACGTAAATAGGTGAATAATACAATAAATGGCATTTTGTTTTCTAGCATTCCACCAAAGAAAAATGCATTTTGAAACTTCAATTGTGAAAATATGTAGGCATTTCAAAACGGTTCATGATCAATGGCAGACCCTGTATAAAACTCTCGATAATGCTGCTAAAAGGCTACATTTTACATTACTATTACAGCACATCCAATACATCCCACTAACATGTTTCAGCCACTTATGTAAAACTTAGGTGAGAGGACTCCACTCTGACTGGGTGGCTCTTCCTGCTTCATCGTATCCGGGGTCGAGCATGATGTTGGAGTTTTAAATAATCACGATAAACAGATGCAGGTAAAAGGTAAACACCAAAAGTCCTTACAGAGTAAATGTGAGCAGTTCTGCTGGGTGCTTATGAGTAATGGCAACTTTCAACAATCAAACATTATTACAATCAATTATCACCAGCAGGAAACCACAGAACGTGATGAATTTAAGAGATCTAAAATTATTTTCTCAACTTATCTTGAATAAATATTTAAGACAGTAAGATGGATTCCCTAAATTAATTTATATCATACTCATATTTACAGTATTATGAGCTGTTTCACCCGTGCTTCGCTACGGTTATATTTATTGTCTTCATCCCAATATCTTGAAAATGGTAATATTTTCATTTTGATAATGTTCCAGGTAGTTTGACGATGGTTTAGTGGGGGTCAACTCTCATGAAAATTCCAATATCTGTTATCGTTTGGGCTGTGGTCCAGTTATAGTCCAGCTCCAGTTGTCTGTAGATAGGTTTCAAAACTATAAATTAATTTTGAAATCGTACAGTCCAGATGACACAGCCTAGAATTAATCACATATTTGTTATTATTTGGATGTTGAACTTGTTGGTAGTGATTTTTTGTTTTGGAGTTAGGAGTACATTAATTTGATTCTAGATATCTAGATATAACCTCATAGGCAATAACAGAACCAAGTAGATGTGTCCAATAAGATTTCAGTTAAATGCCAAATGCCGTAATTCCATTCCATGATGGACCCATTAGCTCTTGTACTACTGGGCTCATTCATCAGTTGACCAATGAGAGATCACTACATCTATCGGTCTCTACTACAAGCAACAACAACGATTTGATACAAATGGAAAACCAGTTTTTAAATGCTAATGGTATATTATAAGGATAAGAGATAGAGAAAATGGACCAGAAAAGAGCTAGGATTATCTGAAAATATTGATCCTTGACTTAGTTGGTAAAAATTAGTCCAAACACTTTATGAATACAAAAAGCATTGCCCAATTCCACCGCCGAATAAGACATGCGATGTCTAATTCTATACAATGAAAATTAGTCTCCTGTATAATACCAATTGCATGATTTGGAATCACAATACAACACAAACCTACAACAATATTAGGTCACTAACTCTCAGGTACGATTTATTAGGGGAAAGCACAAGGGAATTTCGGCGTACCTATTCTCTTTAACATCCTACGTTTTACCCTTCATTTGCAAGAAACTCACAAATCTGCCACCCATTTCAACCTCACCCAGGCTGGTTTGGGCCGGGAATAGTTTGCATCACAAAATGTTCAAACCTGGGGATTCTCTCCTCCCTGCCCCCCCCCTCCAAATTCCAGACCTAGGACTCTCCCCTGGACCACTAATTCAATCTGTCGTGAGTTGCTACTTAATATTGAGAATCATTTCACTCCCATGTTATGTTTAGATTGGTATTATCTTTAGAATAAGAACTACCACAAAAATAGAACGTAGCGTAGGTCTCATGAATGGAACTATTTAGACTTGAAAATATTTCGATAGCTCATTATTGGCTCTATATTTACTAGTAGAGACCTAGCGCGGCGGCGTAATCCGCGTCATCTACAGCGCACTATTACTGTTGGTCTCTTACCAGGTTAGCACGTATTGTTCTTATTGCCTACTTTGACATTAAATCTGTTTTTTCTAACACAGACAATATGATTTTAATCGCCCAAGATGTGCCCCACAAATGGGTAAGAAATGGTAGTGGTGCTCAAAGGCACTTAATATATTAATTTTAAAAAAAATCTAAAATAAGATCAGGACCTTTAGATCAACACACTAATTGTTCATGATGATTTTTCCAAAAATCCTAGATCGGCTCCATAAATAGGAATGCAAAACGGAAATTTCAACATGCACCAAACAATAAATAAATTATTTATTACTTATTAACGCGCGACGTCTGGAATAAAATAAGTTTTAAAATCCTTTGTAAGTTTTAAAATCTTGAGATTACAAAAGTAATTAATTAGCGCGAACGAACGTTAAAAAAGGAAAAAAAAAAGTTATTCAGTTCAATGTCCTTAGTGTTATTACTAAACTAATGAACAGGTCCGTCCGATTATATTACTCAATCCACTCCTACATTGATTTTATTACAATAATAATGCGCAAGCATAATAAAATTACTGAGTTTTAGAGATAAATATTATGTTCTATAGTATAATTAAAATCGCAATAGACAACTAATGTCATTACCTATTAAACACCTACATGATAAAATCTCATTACATATCTTTATTAAAGCTGCAGGCTGCAGGGGCAATATGTACAAGACTAGATAACGTCCCATTTATGGGGCAGCATTTAACATATAAATATTATTTGTTATGATGCAATGTTTGCTCAAAAAGTTAAGTAATACATTATTGAACTAAGTGAATATAGATTAATGAACTAAGTGAATTGGTACAGCAAAAGTTGACAAGTCGGATGTGTGGGCTAAGTTGCATCTAGGTGAGTCGAGACGGGGTTTACCTTCCATTCACTGGAAACTCAGAAACCGGCTGCCTACATTCACCCTGGACCGCGAATAGCATCCCGAGGGTTCGAATTTGAGTTCAGCCTAAATGTCATTTGTCCTAAATAAAATATATCATAAGGAAAAATCATTTAGTCCATCGAAAAAAAAAAACTCAAAAAAAGGAAGATATGAATTATGTATGTGAACAGTGAACTTCTTTACTATTTATTATTATCCCTGGTGCAAGGGTATATAACCCTTGGGTATAACCCCGCCCTTTAGGTAGGACATTATTGTTATTTTTACTATTTTACTATTTATTTGTCATATTGTTGTTTGTTTTTTCATTTTTTTTTTTTCTCTTCTTTCTTAATTTTATACTGTTGCTGTTTGTCTCCTAAAAAGCTTAAAAAAAAGAAAGAAAAAAGGGTTTCAGTGAACTCCATTTAATTAACATTACAATGATGATGAATTAAATTGTGACGAGATGATTGCTGTTTGATTTTAACGTCTGAATATTGAATTATTTAGGACGGGGGGTTTACTTACCATCCATTCACTGGGAATCGCTACAAACATTAAGCCCACCCAGCCTGGGTTGGGCCAAAATTTCAGACTCACGTGTTCGGAAGGAACAGATTTTTCCTTTTTTGTAATCTCAATTTCTGTAGGTTATTCTTAGTTTATCTACTAAGCCAGCCTCCGTGGCGTAACGGTAGTGACTACTGCTCGTGGTCCAGAGATCCCGAGTTCCATCCTTGGTTGGAGCACACTTTTCGAAGAAAATTCTATTCCCTCTAAACACGTGAGGCTTACATTTCCGGCCCTACCCAGGCTGGGTGGGGTTATTGGGAGTAGCTGGTACGATTCCCAGCGAATGGAGGGTAAACACCCCATCCTGATTAGGACGTTAAAACCAAATAGAATCGTTTTTGTTAGGCAGGGCATCCAGCCATAAAAAAATGCACTCCACCCTACCAACCTTAACCATGAGGTTGAACAATGCCGACCCCAATAGCAACATAAGCTAATATGAAATAAAGGCAAGGGAGATATATTCTTAGTCTATCCGTCAAAAAGGGATAAAATGCTATGCTCTATTCAAACTTCATTAATATTCTGGATAAGGTATAACCTGAAGAGCAACACAGTGTTTATTAAATTTTCAAGTTATAAAAATAATAGCTTCAATCCCAGCAAGATAAGAATTTTGAATTGTGGAAAAAACTCACAGACGAAAGAGAAAAGTACAATAATAATAAATCCCATTAATAAAGAGATGGTGGTGATTGGACATGAATAATTCCCCTTCAAAAACAATATGTATGCAATGCGGTATGCATTACAGAAAAACTTCCCAGGCGCTATTTGTGATTCTAAAGGAACGAATTTTGTTTTTAGCTTTCGACAATACATTGTATGGACATTAGAACTCATAATACAATGAATATAACACTTATCTGTAAGATTAATTGCACTGCAAATCGGCTAGATCTAAACAAAATAATTCAGATTTTCATAATTTTATTATTATTATTATAGTACGATTTATTAGGAGGACAGAGTACAATGGTAACAGTATAAAATTAAGAAAAAACAAACAAATGACAAAAATAAATAAGTAAAAAAGAAAATAACAATAATGTCCTACCTAAAGGGCGGGGTTATTGCCTGTGGCAATCTCTTCCACCCAAGTTTCTCTTTCTCGGGATTTTCTTGCTGAGACTCACCTTCCATGACGTATATTTTAATGAGACTCACCTTCCATGACGTATACGATGCTGCCCACGTCGCCCTCCTTGATGATGGTGCTGCCAGCTATGTACTCCACGGGGTACATGCAGTCCACTATCTCGCGGATCTGGGTCATGTCCAGATTCTTCATGAAGTCGTTGTCCAGGATAGCCATGCGGATCAGCTCCCGCGACCTGGGGAGGGGAGAGAGGGACGGCGTGAATAATGTATATCACCCACATCTCACTAGCTTTATATCACCTCTGTACCGGTAGCTCAGTGGTAAACGCGGCACTCTGTGAATCCACAGGTTCCAGAGGTCGTGGGTTCGAAACCCAGCCGGGGACATGACAAGTTATCCTCCCATTTGAGATTTTTACCACATAACAATATGTCTTGGGCTTACTGCTGGAAATTTAACAGTCGTATAAAAAGGCGATATTATTATGGCACACAAATCAAGATATATATTTTTTTATCCGTACATAAGATACATTAACATCTGGAATAAACCATATTCCTTAGACGTTAACATTATTATTATTAGTTTTATATCATCCACACCTCACTAGCTTTATATCATCCACACCTCACTAGCTTTATATCACCCACACCTCACTAGCTTTATATCACCCACACCTCACTAGCTTTATATCACCCACACCTCACTAGCTTTAAATCACCCACACCTCACTAGCTTTATATCAACCACACCTCACTAGCTTTATATCACCCACACCTCTCTAGCTTTATATCACACACACCTCCTCACTAGCTTTATATCACCCACACCTCACTAGCTTTATATCAGCCACACCTCACTAGCTTTATATCACCCACACCTCACTAGCTTTACATCACCCACACCTCCTCACTAGCTCTGTATCACCCACACCTCACTAGCTTTATATCACCCACACCTCCTCATTAGCTTTCTATCATCCACACCTCCTCACTAGCTTTATATCACCCACACCTCACTAGCTTTATATCACCCACACCTCACTAGCTTTATATCACCCACACCTCACTAGCTTTTTATCACCCACACCTCACTAGCTTTATATCACCCCACACCTCCTCATTAGCTTTCTATCATCCACACCTCCTCACTAGCTTTATATCACCCACACCTCACTAGCTTTTTATCACCCACACCTCACTAGCTTTATATCACCCACACCTCACTAGCTTTATATCACCCACACCTCACTAGCTTTATATCACCCACACCTCCTCACTAGCTTTATATCACCCACACCTCACTAGCTTTATGTCACCCACACCTCACTAACTTTACATCACACACACCTCACTAGCTTTAAATCACCCACACCTTCTCAAGAGCTTGATCAGTAAGGTGCGGACTCGTTACCTGGAAAACTGGTGATCGAGTTCCTAGCAAATATAAGGCAAATATTTACTAGGGACGTCTTCTTCACAGCTTTTAACTTTAAAGACTTGCTGATATTTTATTGTAAAAATAATACATGTGTGTACAATGTGTACATAAATAAAATTTGTTGGAAAAAAATCAAACCTGAATATAAGAGGGACCGGAAATTCTATCCCTTTATCAGGGGTAAATTTAACCTGGGAATATTGACTTCGGCGTTCGTGCCATTCCTCTAAACATTTACATGAGCTCAGGTGCTCAGGAAGGTTGATATTTTTTAAATCTCAATGTTGAAGTAGGTACTTTTTTCAAACTTCAAGAAAGCATGAAGACTCAACAAGAAGGGCCCACCCACCTTCAACAACACCTTCGTATATACATATTTATATTGTGTAACAAGACAAATTGAAATTAAAGTCATAAGTTATGACTTTGTCATACTGTAGAAAATAAAAATACGTAGAAAATGTAAGTAGAAAACCACAAAATTGGGAGTTTCACTTAGTCTAAACAGAGGACTAGAGAGAACTAACCCCTCAATCAAAATAAAATGTACCGACTAAAAATACCAAATACAAGAGTATTATGTATAAGTAATGTTTATACAAGATAAGGTGGTGAAATTGGCCACATGAGCAGGGCCGTATTTAAGGGGGGGGCCCAGGGGGCCCGGGCCCCCCCCTCGATCTTGGCCCCCCCTCGAACGCAGGCTCTCGTCCCGGGCCCCCCTCGAAAGTCTCACTTGAACGCAGGTTCTCGTCCCGGGCCCCCCTCGAAATTCTTACTTGAACGCAGGCTCTCGTACCGGGCCCCCCTCGAAATTCTTCCTTGAACGCAGGCTCTCGTCCCAAGCCCCCCTCGAAATTCTTACTTGAACGCAGGCTCTCGTCCCGGGCCCCCCTCGAAATTCTTACTTGAACGCAGGCTCTCGTACCGGGCCCCCCTCGAAATTCTTCCTTGAACGCAGGCTCTCGTCCCAAGCCCCCCTCGAAATTCTTACTTGAACGCAGGCTCTCGTCCCGGGCCCCCTCGAAATTCTTACTTGAACGCAGGTTCTCGTCCCAAGCCCCCCTCGAAATTCCTCTAAACATTTACATGAGCTCAGGGAGGTTGATATTTTTTTGATCTCAATGTTCAAGTACTTTTTTCAAACTTCAAGAAACCATGAAGACTCAACAAGAAGGGCCCACACACCTTCAACAACACCTTCGTATACAGGGTGGACCAAAAAAACGTTTACACCCGTTAATGGTAGATTACTGAGGACATTTCCAGCCCGGATCTGCAATCCGTTTTTTCGGATTCGCTTTTGTAACGGCACAAATTGATTTTTTGCAACTTTCTAAAAAAGTCCGACTTTGGCTTATTCTTCAGGTCAGAACTTTTTTCCTGTTTAAGATGAGTTGATTCTGAACAATTCTTCAGAAAGCCAACAAAATTTCGATGTTTCTAGCTACTCTACTTTGTTTTTTACGGTTTGGTTTGGCATCTTTTTTGATGCCAAACCAAACCTTAAAAGTCTTGACCTACACGGTCAAGACTTTTAAGATTTTGAACATCATTTTTTGAGACTTACCTGGTTCGTTTTCCCAGAAGATCAAGTGATAAAAAATCGTAAAATTATGTTTTAGCATCCTTGGGTTGGCCGCCAACTTTTATCAAACTTGCCCGTGTCTGTGCCAAAATTTGTTCGGGCAAATCTTGAGTGTTTCAAAGTGTAAAAAACTTACATGAGATTTTTTTTTTTATTCAGGTGTCAAAAAAGATGCCAAACCAAACCGTAAAAAAGCAAGTAGTGTAGCTAGAAACATCGAAATTTTGTTGGCTTTCTGCAGAATTGTTCAGAATCAACTAATCTTAAACAGGAAAAAAGTTCTGACCTGAAGAATAAGCCAAAGTCGGACTTTTTTAGAAAGTTGCAAAAAATCACTTTGTGCAGTTATAAAGGCGAATCCGAAAAGGAAATGTCGTCAGTAATCTACCATTAACGGGTGTAAACGTTTTTTTGGTCCACCCTGTATACATATGTATATTGTATAACAAGACAAATTGAAATTAAAGTCATAAGTTATGACTTTGTCATAATGTAGAAAATAAAAAGACGTAGAAAATGTGAAATTTGTAAGTAGAAAACCACAAAATTGGGAGTTTCACTTAGCCTAAACAGAGGACTAGAGAGAACTAAACCCCTCAATCAAAATAATATGTACCTACTAAAAAAACCAAATACAAGAGTATTATGTATAATTAGTAATGTTTATAGAAGATAAGGTGGTGAAATTGGCCAAATGAGAAAAAAAAAAAAAAAATGTTTGCGTTTAAAATGTTTTCCCATTATTTTTCTTCTCGTTGACTCAGGGTAGGCGTAGATCATCTCTACAAGTAAAGTGTTACCAATGCTTCTAACATAAGATAATGTTTATAAGATAGTGTCTACTTTAATGTTTTGGATCTTTTAAGGTTGAAATTTTTCTTATTTGATTTGTCAGATCTTGGGTGGGCCAAATTCAATTAATAGCTAGGTTACATGGATTCATGAGAGCTCCCAGTATACATCCTAATTGAATGTCAGAAGTTACTTCTTCACGTTGAAACTTGCACGGGGGAGGAGTACGAGGCTCCACCATTAATCATTATCACCACTCTACAAGCAGACATTCATGCAAAGAATTAGGACTTGTATTACAAAAGTAGATAAGCGAAACAGTTTTGCCATCAGATTAGAGCAGGACCCGCCTAGGTTTCTGTGTTATTGCAAAATCATGTGGCAGAGGTGGATGTGGGCTGTTGAGAATTGGGACTAATAAATAGATATTAACAGCCAAATTGACAATCCTTTGTCTGCTACTGGGAAATTGTATGTATAAAGTAGATCTATTTTATTAAATTTAACAATATTAAAACAACCTTTCTGTTTAATGTACCCCAACAAACATGGGCTTAATTTGGGTAAGGTTAATTTGGGTATCTCTAATTTGTGAGTTTCCAGAGAATGGAGGGTAAAACCTGCACCTCGGTCTAACAATAAACCTTAAAATAACTAACAATAAACCTTAAAATTTATTGTTAGTTTTGGCGTTGCAAAACTAGCGTTTTGCTTGAACCCATTTCCTTTCAAAATCACGTTGAATTAGTTTATTTAGAATGTCAATGTAGGACCAGTGGTATTGTTGCAAATAAAATTAAAATTTTATTGTTGTCCTTTATCTATATCTAACAGTTTAGATTTTTAAAAAATAGAACCTGTCAACAACCGCAAAAGACGAAGTTTCCCAATTAATTGTATTTGTTTCCCTACTATGAAGCCACACGTCGCCACTGAATCTCATTACAAGTTACCAGGGTTATAATTTGTTCTTCGGCACCGAGACACGAACCCACAACCCACGCAACGTAGGCTGCTCACTCTAATTATCCACCTCGTCCTCCATCAATCAAAAATTATGCAAATCTCCAGCAGGTTCAAACTTTCAAACACAAAAAGTTTTGCAACACTGTGCCAGAAAAACATAGAGATTAAAATAATGTATACGAACTCTGAAATAAGGATCCAGTCCTAGTACTATCACAATAAACACAATAAATCATATTTATCAATTACTTCCGATAAATTTCTAATATTAGAAATTGGAAGTATTGTGTTCATTTTTGTACATTTGGTATTGGTATAAGGCTGTCGGCTGTTGGCATAAGGCATTGGTATAGGGCTGTCGGCTACTCGGCTACGAAAGCTCTTTATCACTGAGACTTTAATATATCTTTTTCAAATTCTTATATCTTTTGTGACTTATCTTTATTGTATTTTATAATTCGGCCATTAGTGTTGATACTTTCAACAACACTACTTTCTATTTCACCTTGCAGGTTGCTCTATACTTATAAGGCAATAGCAAATAACAAAAATACATATTATAAAACACTAGGAACTCTATATTGGCAAAGCGAAGTTGTCATTCCAACAATAATATTTCTGAGTCAATGTGCTAATAACTTTATTGCTGTTTACGTTTCTTGATACGTCAAGATTTCGAGTAAATATTTGCACTTGTATTTATTCTAGCTCATTCCAATTCCAAGTGCATTATTCCATAAGTAGATCGCGTGCACTATGACTCGGTGCGTACCCTACGTCCTATGGGAAATAAAGTCTTATTAAACTGATAGTAAAAATAAATTGTGCTAATGATTTAATCATCACAATTGGTCGACACGGTTCATGCAAAGGCAAGAATGATAGAGATGAAATGAATTTCATCGGCGTGGCGTCAGAGAGGAGGAGGAGGGTTTAGGAAGATTCCCCCATCAGCGAAAAATAATTAGGAAAAACATATCTTTGGTTTGAAAATTATTGTGAACAAAACAAAAACCTGGGAGGAATTTTTTTGTGATTCAATCTAATGAGTTAGTAAATGGGGGGAGAGAGGGGGTCGAATAAGGAAGGAATGATGTATATCCATAAAATTCTGTCCCAATAGTCTGATGGATATTCTGATTCTGTACCAATATCTGATAAAATTCTGATGAAGAATTGATTTTTTGCATAATATGGATTTTTTTTTTTTTTTTTTTTTTATAGTGACTTTTCTACCAATCATTTTGGATTAGTAAATTAGGTATGTTGATAATGTGCATTTACTTAAGCTAATTGTCAAGACAAGAATAAAAGTTAAATTAATCATAATAATTGAACTATAAAAAGTTGATTTTACATCGATAAAACTAATTCAAAAATTTCCGACAAGCACTTCATTTTTAGATCTGCACAAGTTATGAAGTGTAGGTACTACAAATCGTAATCTCATGTTCCTACAAGTGGTAGATATTTGATATTGGAACAGGAATTTACAATTTATTCTACTAGACTTGTAATATTATTCCATATCTTACAATCCACATCTCAATAGAAACAGGCTACCATCGGTTTTTGATATCCCCTCATCCGAGTTTATACCTACGCCTGTGTAATATAGTCTGGCTGGGGACTATAAACAGGAGTACCAACATTGGCTTGGTTCTGGGGGCCCTTGTCAATTATTACCTCTTGTAAAAACAGTGGTAGAAGTGCTGAGTCATTCCTCCACTGTCTGGCTACCATCGTTCACGATAACGCCACCCTATGATGAAGATAGTGTAATATGTTCAACATTTACCTACTCTGGAATAGCATGTGCAATATTGAACAAAATCAGTTTGAATATTATGTTTGGGAAAAAAAGGTTTACAAATTAGTCCAACGCTTTTACTGCAACTTGGAGCATATAACCCCGTCACCCGTGCTATTAATCCTGATGAGGCAACTTAGAAGCAGCTCACGTCTGATACAGAGATTATTAGATATTAGAATAGCTAACTATCCATAGTGCCTCTTCTGACTACTATATTTTGCAATACCCAGTGCTCGTCACTTGTGCTAATTTTAGGTGTGGAGAATTAGAGCAGTTTTCAAACAGAATAAAATCGTCTATGGTTCCAAGAGCTCAAACCAGAGCGGCGTTCCCGCCATATAGAATAGTACAGGCTTCGGAATGAATTGATCGCTATTCCTGCGGGAATAACTAAGGAATACTTAGAGCGGGGTTCACAGTTCACACAGTCGTGGTTTGAGAAGAAGAGTGGTATTTTAGGTGGATCGATCTTCAATCGATATGGTATCATCGTCCTGCATTGCCATGTGAAAAAGAAAGTAAATTAAATTCATATTATTTTTCCGGCGTGAACGACGGGCTTATCGCCTTTTTCAAAATATAAATTACCCTACTACACACAATAGTTATAAAATTTCCCTTTGGCCAGGACTCAAATTTACGTCCTTTTGGCTGGAAAAGCCAGGATATCACAGAACTGCTTTAACAGCCTAGGTATCTTATCAATTTGATAACTGATAATTTTAATTCATATCAAATATTTCTTCTGATATTTTTCATACAGTACTTGAGAACACAGATAGTAAACATGGCTAGTTAGAATGACACACCCTCCAGGGATTACAAACGTGACGGTGTGGGTGAAAAGCTCGTGGAAAGACACTTACTTTGAGAATCACTTGGATTGAGACGAGTAGAACACTCGCAATCCTCACCACATGTTGACAGACTAATAATAATTAGCATTCTACTTGAGTAAATGTTTGACTTGGCACTCGTGCAGTAATTATGCCTTCACTTGTCACTTGGGTTTTAAAGAGATAGCTAGACAAACCATAGGAGACTACCAGAGGTCGCTTGTCGGGCTGGATGATCCAGAATGATCTGGATTCCTCTCGCACAGATCATGATCAACAATTTTGAATAATAATACTGAGATAAAGAAGGTCGCAACTATTGACAGTGAAAAGGTTTTAAACGTTCTAAGACTCCAAAATAAATATAATAAGTGGTTCTAAACATACTGAGTAGTTCAAATACAGTGAGAAAACACTAGTAATCGTATCGATATAAATGCAGTCGCTCTTTTATAAATGCAAGTCCAACATCAACTGAAGTAGTTAGTACAGGGTCATTCATAAAACCTGATAAGATTACAAAAATCATAACTCGGTTGTTGAAGATGGGAAAAATATTTGCCTCGGAAATGTAAAAAGATTTGAATTATTTTTGTTCGATTTTATAACTGACCTTCGAAATTGTTCAGACTTCAGAGCAATGCCGTTTTCCAATCTTTCACGGAAGATTTTCCGGGGGATCATAGGGATTCTACCACAGTTGTTCATTTGTGTTCCTTCAAATCAAAGTCGCCACGTCTAGGTCTAGGATTACCTGGGAGACTTGGGCACCTTGCTGATGGGCGGCAGATGCTCGAAGTACATGGGCTCGGCGGATATTGCCTGGCGCTTCATCTTGGCGGCGGCGGGGGTGACATAGCCGTCGTCCCAGTAGGCATTCAGGGAGATCACGTGCTGCGTGAGCGGCCGCACGATCTGGCGAAACTTGTCTATCTCGTTCTGCAGGTGGCGGATCTTGTGGTCCCTCTCATCCAGGTGCCGCTCCAGGACTCCTATGTACTCCTCCCGGCGGAGTAGCTCCCGCTCCAACTCCCGCACCACACTCATGTTGACACTTCACCCGGCCCGGGGCTCTTCAGTACGGTTCCGTAATGTTACTTAATATGGTGGCTATCCTTACATCATTATAGTTTTTTATGAATTAAATTAAGCTAAAAGGGAGAATATTATTTAATGTGTTTTCTTTTTAACCCAGATAAGGCTGACGTCCTTCCAGAAGGACGTCCTTCCAGAAGGACGCTGTGGATTTTTCTAATTAATTCAACTTGTTGGGGATAGTTGGCGACACCTCAAACTCTTTGTTTAGAGTCCTAGTGATAAGGACACCACTTTTACTTTGATTTATTCTTGCGTGTGACTCTGATAAGAAAGTTTGGATAGCTGTAAATTTCAATAGATGAACGAGACAAAAAAATTTACCGCGTTATCTGGGTTAAATGGTATAGTAGTAGTAGTAGTGCATTATTTAGACTGCCGGCTCGAGTTCCATTACGTTTTGTTTTACATAAATGCAGATTTGCAGAATCTTGTCGAGTGTTACCTCTATTTGAGAATAGTATTTTTTCATGTTAAATATCAAATAGAATAGGAACACTTTGAGGAACATAAGAAACCATTAGGGTCATGGAGATTGGAGATGATGTTCTTAAACTTTGGATAATTGATGAAGGTATGGATTTTTCGTCAGTTTAGCCAGGTCTAGATGGGGAATGTGCTGTACAGATTTTATGAGCAGCCTGCTGAATACAATTTTAATTTACATTTAATTCCTAAAAATATAGATACAAATAAAGTTAACCACAGACATTTAATTTATATTTTAAAGCCCACGAACAGTTTTAAAGCGCAATAAATAGGGGGAAGTAAGTTTCTCAACCACCTAGAATCAAATTTTAGTGATATTCAGAGAGTATGGCCACAGCGCGCTTGGGCCTGACTGAGGATGACATGACTTACATCGAAAATGCGATTAAGAACAAGAGAACATTCTCCAACATAGACCGCGCCATGAGTGTACAGGCCATGCAGGCTCTCAACGAGTTCCGGGAGAAGAACCTCCTGTGTGACGCCACCATCGTCCTGGCCGACAACTCCCACTTCCCCGTCCACCGCAACATCCTGGGCGCCTGCAGCGACTACTTCAGAGCTCTCTTCACCACCTCCCTGCATGACCAGGACCAGTTCAGTCTCGTGGAGATCCCCGGGGTGGACGCCTCCGTCATGACCAGCCTCATCCAGTACGCCTACCTGCGGAGGCTGCACATCACCGAGGCCAATGTCGCGTCCCTCCTGCTCGCCACAGACTTCTTCTGCATGAGCAAGGCGCAGGACCTCTGCTGTGACTTTATCAAGCAGGTCACCACCCCCGCCAACTGTTTCGGCATATTACTCTTTTCCAGGGACCACTTCTGTAAGAAACTAGAAGAATGGACCCGCCTGTACATCCTAAGAAACTTTGTAGACGTGGCCAGGGAGAGCACTGAGATCGTGTACATATCAGAAGCAGAGCTGGAGAAGATTATTTCATCCGATGAACTGAATGTGAAATCCGAAGAAACAGTATGGGAGTTGATCATACGGTGGATTGACTTTGATCCAGAAAATAGAAAAAAACATATTGTCTCCCTTATGAAAAACATAAGAATGGGGTTACTAGAGACGGACTTTTTTAGAGAAAAAGTGAAAGATCATCCTTACGTCCAGGCGACACCGGAATGTCGTCCCATCATCATAGAAACTTTCAAGTTCCTGTATGACCTAGAACTGATTGCACAGATAGACGGCGAAGTGCCGACACCCGAGATAGCACGGCCCCGGGTACCACATGAGATATTGTTTGCTATAGGGGGCTGGTCCGGGGGAAGTCCTACAGACTTTGTAGAAACTTACGACACGAGAGCGGATAGATGGGTGAGAATAAATGAAGTCGATCCCATGGGCGCCCGCGCTTACCATGGAACTGCCGTCATCGGGTATAACATCTATGTGATAGGAGGCTTTGACGGCAACGAGTATTACAACTCCTGTCGCTGCTTCAACGCGGTCACTAAGGTTTGGAAAGAGATAGCCCCCATGAACTTCAAGCGATGCTAC
The DNA here is from genome assembly GCA_024516035.1 of Bactericera cockerelli. Taxonomy (NCBI): domain Eukaryota; kingdom Metazoa; phylum Arthropoda; class Insecta; order Hemiptera; family Triozidae; genus Bactericera; species Bactericera cockerelli. The sequence continues at coordinate 25,601,168 of CM044957.1, read as the reverse complement.
GTGAGTACGGCAGTGCATAATGACGTGATCTACGCGATGGGCGGCTACAACGGACATCGCAGGCAAAACTCTGTAGAGAAATACAACTACAATGAGAACCAATGGTCACTCGTGGCTCCCATGAATGTTGAGCGCAGTGACGCAAGTGCAACCACGCTGAAAGGTAAAATTTACATTACAGGAGGATTCAACGGGCACAGCTGTTTGAACTCTTGCGAAGTGTATGACCCAGAGGTAAACCAGTGGACACTGATAGAGCCCATGCGGCACAGGAGAAGCGGTGTATCATGCATTGCTTACCACGAGTGTATCTATGTCATCGGCGGGTTCAACGGTATGTCCCGCATGTGTAATGGCGAGAAGTACAACCCAGACACAAAGGCTTGGTCAGTCGTACCAGAAATGTATAATCCAAGAAGTAACTTTGCTATTGAAGTGATTGATGATATGATCTTTGCTATCGGAGGATTCAACGGTGTGACCACGATCTACCACGTGGAGTGCTATGACGAGAAGACGGATGAGTGGTACGAGGCCACGGACATGAACATCTTCCGGTCAGCTCTGTCGGCCTGCGTCATCATGGGGCTGCCCAATGTGCACGACTACATACATCAGCACCGCGACAGCCTCATGGAAGAGAAACGTCAAAAGTTGTTGGCGATTGAGGGGAGGCAGAGAAGCAACCGTGCGGAGGAAAACAACTCCAACCAGCAGAGTGCAGCGCCCAGCTCCGTCAGCAACGAGGATGAGGCTAACAATGAGAACTCCAGTAGTATGATGCTGCTGCCGCGCTACCCAGCCTGGTACCACCCTAACTCTTACAATCCACAAGATCCACAGTAGAACATGTTCATTAAGGTAGTTCACAATAAAATTTACTGGTGTGAACATCACACGACTTTCTATTACAACCAAGGAAATTATTTTCACTGTAGTTTTATCGAAAAACTCCAAAATATACCGAATATTGTAACACAAATATTTATCAAATATCGGTAAGACTTGTTTATTATGAAAGATTTTTGCTATCGGTCACCATTTACAAACTATACTCACATTTAAATTCTTATAATAAAATGAAGACAACTACCGATGTTCTAGATAAAATCTCACAATTTTCATTGTGCCAGATGATGGAGCGGAAAAAATCATACACATCTGATCTATAATCTATTTCTTCTGAGAAATCTTCTTCATCTTCATCCTAGAAGTACAGATTCATTAGAGACAAGATTAGAGGTGAGCAATGTGAGCATTGATCTGAACGATTGAGCCTAAACTCTTCTGAAAGAAAAACAAACTCAAGCCTCATAAGAAACAAACATGGACTAGGGCAACATTCAATTCAAATAGATCCGTCTTCAGTGTTTCAAATAGTCGTCACTGGAGCAACAGAAAGGTCAAACATGAGAGCTCCATAGTAGCTTACATACTGACACACCTATCTATGAATCTCTAAGTTACAGGTTCGATACCTGGAACAATATCTAACTTCTATATTTTGTCTTCCTCTCGCTTCGTTTTCAAGATGATACCTCAGTAGTGATTTTTTGTGAAAAATTGAGCTGGTTTTTTTATATAGACATTTCCTAAAATAAAACAGACTGTAAAAAGTAATAAAAAAAATACCTAACTAAAAGAAATAAAAACCTTTCAAAAAATATTTAGGAAAAACAAAATACTGTTGGATTGAACCCACGAATACCGGATTGATGCGCGCAAGATGTAGCTCTTGCGGAAAATATCAAATATATCGGAAATTAATGTTCAAAGTATGAAAAATAGTTTACGAGAAATTTGATTTTTTTATTCTTTCTCGAGATATAACCAAAAAACAAAATCGAGAATTTTCATGAAAATCTTCCGGGTTCGTATGTTTTAACACCATAAAGCTACATGCTAAATTTCATCCCTCTACGACTTACCGTTTTTGAGATATTTTATATCTATACAATTATACATACACAATTACAAACATACATACGAACGGACCATTTGTAAAAAAATACTTTTTTTGAAATCAGGAGAGTCTAACTCGCCCAGAAATGTTCTCAGCTCAATTTGAAAAAAAAAACCGACCAAAAAAATCATTTTCTATACCTTATAGGTAATAGAAAGTAAAAAGTAGTTATTTTTATTGTTTACTGCAAACAGAATAGACTATATCTATCTGGTAGTAAAAGGATGAATAATTATAAAGCACTGACACTAAGGAAGAAAATGAATATCATGATAATATGTCTAGAGCCACTACACTATTTCAGATAAAGAAATATAAATGAGGAGAGAAAAAATTAAATTTATGTAATATTAAATTTTATGTTTTAAAGTTAATATAATGTACATAAAGTTCTGCATGGATCAAGGAGTTCACCCTTGTAATCTCGTAGAACTATAAAAAAATCTCTTTAATTTATTCCTGGGTTAAAAGAAAAAAATCACGTAAGTAGATCTAATGCAGATTTTATGCAGATATCGTAAAACTGTTCACAAGTCACTCAAGAAGCACTGATGTGATAAAACAGGAGATAAGGAGATAATAGGAGACTGGCAAAGCTCTGGTAGAGAAGACTTTCACTGTCGAGCCACAGTCAGATCACAACTGAGTACTGAGCTGAGCTAGGCAAGTCATGTTTCATCGCTCTCATGGACAACCTAGCAAGGTTCTCCAGCTTTGCACAAAACTTCAATGAAAAATTCACGACACACAAGTGAACGAGTCGACAACACTTTACAGACACTCAAATGTACAGGGTGGGTTTCCTCATGTGTATTTGTTTTGTTTATTTGAATGTTGCAGCCCTCAACTATTATGGTCAATATGGTCATAATATATTGTTATTACAAAAGTATTTTTATTTAATAAATAAAGAACAACGCGGCTACTCAAATTGACATTTATCGTCGTTAATAAACAACAAAAAATAAATCATGTTCTTTCTTTACTATAGATGGCTTCTTTATACTTAAGAGAAGCACCTATCTATATCCTTTCCCTTGCTGTTTCAGAATAGTGGCCCATTTTTGAGTAATGAATGGCGAGAGTAAATTTGCCGCCATTTGCAAACGATAAATGATAATAAATAAAAAAGATGAAACTAGTACCAAAGTATTGGTTTTTTTAAAGACCTCTTCAAAAATGTACCGTAAGAGGGGTTCGTATTAAAAAAAATAACTTGGCCTTATGGCCCCGACTGGGGGCCAGCCAAAAAAATTGGTTTCACATTAAAGGTAGGTTTTATTACCCCGGTTACTGTGCGAAATTTCAAACTTACTCAGAAAGCCATTCCGAAGATATTCAGGGTTGCCCCACCTGGTGTATAGGACTAGGAGGACTTGTAGAACTGAGGGGTTACGTTAGTCAAATAAAGTAGAAAGCCTTTCATTCTATCCAAGAAATCGACTCAGATGTACGAGACGTAAGCCATCTCAACACAATGCTATTTTCCTGTCACCCAGTATAATCCTGCGTGCAAGTAAGTACTTCCATTAGAACAATATGCTATTGATCATACGATTAATGTAACGAAGCCAGGTACCTATTATAGACATTGCCTACTTGGCGTAATGAGTCAATGCAACAAGTATTTTAATTGTGCTTCCAATTCAATAGATCGCATTCCCGCTAATGAGCGGTAAGATTTCTGGCAAAAGTAATTGCTTCTACTCTACAGCATCTCTTGACCACAGCTCCGAAAAGTTCAGACAGGGAGATGAAAGAAGACATACGTGCTCATTAGCTATGCAGTTGCAATTCTACCCGATGATATCTTTCGTAAAAGGACATGACTGGTTGTACAGGTTCGTTTTGCATAGAATAAAATGACGCACGGTTATAGCATTCACAGGATGACCTATATAATTTCATAGAAGAAACAACAACTCTGTGCTCAAATAATGTGCAGATTGTACTAATGGTAGTTTGGTATCTACACCCAACAGCCGGTGTATCTCTGAAGTGCTTTCTCAGGCATTCAGTCCATGCAATATCTACAGCAAGACAATGATTAATACTGCCGGGTTTTGATACTGAATCTCATAGTTTTTTTCACGGAAATTATACCAAATATTGGGAGATTTTTCTTGAGATTCACAAAGCCTCAAAGCTTCAGACTAAATTTCAGTTTTAAGATTCCCATAAAAATCCAATGAATTGGTTTTGACAAAAAGTATGATTACAAGTATTCTATCAGAATAGGTCCATTCTATTAGTGATAAATTCCAACAACTAATATCTCAACTGATACCAGTACTAAACATGATAATATGACCAAAAAGTTTTTCAAGGAATTTGAACAAAAGTATTAAAACTACACTACCTACGAATCATATGGAAGGTTTGTGAATTACCCTGAACTGTAAAGTAAAATGTCTGAGTCTGTTGGGACCAGTATTCATGTCAGCAAGATTTTGTCACCGAGTTCAACAAAACAATTTACATAAAACCCAACGCCTATCTGCCTCAGGTTTTGACGTGATTACAACGGACTGAGTGGGCGCGATAATTACTTACTCGAGTGCCTATTCTTTTGTACAGCCTGTACCATCTCGTCGTGTGCCCACTAGAGTTCCATACTCTTACTAAAGGTTCTCCATTCATCTTGTTTTCATTCAATGTAAATACAAAGTGGAAAATATACAGGATGAATGAACAACGTGGCCCTGACTTACATTTGGCGATCATGAAGCTATCATCACGGTAAATGTTTCGTATCTAAACAGAAAAATTGCAATGGAAAGACGTGTGAAAAACAATTATCTAATGGAGCAAGAGGAGTAATGAGTGTGGCGATGGAGAGGGAGGATGGGCGAGAAGAAATAAAGAATAGAGCGAAAAAGATGTCACCGAAGAGAAGAAGAAAATCATTTGACGCGCTTCGGGCTAAAAATAGAGCCACTCACATCTGAGTCAACTTGGATGTTGGAGAAGAAACAGATGATGATCATCAACTTGATGAAATAATTAATTCAGACGAACATTTTGATTTATTTTTTAATTCTTTGTGAGTTTCTATTTTCCTCCGCTTATTCTTTTTTATATTTCGGTAGGAAGGGAAATTTCTCTTCTTGCGATATTGCAAAAAATGTAATATAATATGTATATTGAAATGTATAAAGCAGACATGACAGGTGGCAGATAATTTTCTGTCTAATGACCGACTGGCTAGAGGCTGGAGGGAGGTTGAGAATGGTGGCCTATTTATGAATGAGAATGTGGGTGAGTGTGTTGCTTACTAGAGTGAGCATTCTCTAGCCAGCTGTAGGCTCAATGTTTTTTGGTCATTTAGAAAATGTAATTTGGTGACTAGGTCAAGGTAAATGTAAATATCTATGTCTTTTTACAAGTGAAAATTAATAAACAAGAGCTAAGAAATTCAAATTTGCCTTTTTGTAAAAATTCCTTTCCTTGAGTACGAAATTTATCAAATATAACATCAAAGGAAAAAAAAACAATGTTATACAAATAAATTCTATCATAATAATTATGATTTAAATTGATATCACAAGTGCAGGGTAGTATCCTCAACAGAATGAGAGTTTTGAATTGTGCTCTAAAGTTTTAAAAAAAAAGCTCTTCTGGGTAATGAAAAATAATTTAGAACAGAAAACAAGACCAAAAAGCATTTATTACTTTTCATTTTTCTCTTTTTCGTTCTTAGTAGTTTACCAGCTCAGATTAGATTGCTACAATTGCTACATAAAGAAACTGATTGGCAATTCGAGTTTACAAACAGTCCATAGAAAACCTGCATTTGAAATTTCTCAAAAATCAAGTTTCAGTGGTCACCCTCTCCCTGGTCATAGCATTGCTGAACATTACTAAACTTGAGTAGTCTCCCAAAAAAGAAGCCATTGACATATTATACGAACAAAGAGATGTGCTCACCTGTCTTTCTTGGGATACGAAGGCAGGGTCTGCTGGCTGAGTTCCTGTATTGAAATCTGACTCTGGGGCTCGGCTGATATTCCCTGGGCCCTCTGCTTCCTGGGCCGAGCCAAGTTGATGTTGTTATTCCGTGGGTTGGGGGACACTGGGTTATGATACGGAAAGACACTTTGAAACTTATCCAGATGTGAGCGGAGCTGTACAATCTCTTCATTCTGAAGCCTAACTTTCTCTTCAAGTTCCCGAATTTTTGCCTCTTTCGATTGCAAGATGGTTTGCAACTCATCTACATTGACCGTCCCCATTCCTGAAAGGAGAGAACAGAAGATACAGTTACGGTATGAAAAGGAAGCATTATGACTTTTTTTATATAAATATTTCATTAAAACTAAGACAAATAACATTTAGAATAGCTACTTCAGACCCTGAAATTTTCCTCTCTGAAGGGCAAAAGGGTGTAAGGACTGCAAGGTCTCCAAAAAGAACAAGAGCTCCCAAAGGAAGAGGCACAGAACAAATTTTAATATTTTCTGTATAAGCAGAGAACAAAAAAAAATCTCCTAAAAAGTTAGTATTAGCTCAGGGATATTTCTGTTAAGAAGAAGAAAAAAAAATCTTCTAATAGCAAAATAATAAAACACCTCGGCCGAGTTGTGAATGCTCCATACAAATAAAGAGACATATACAAGGTGAGCAAAAATTCTCACCCTAACCCTTGTATCTCCAGAACCACTCATGGTATTGACAAGTCATAAAATACATGTTGTCTCATTTTTTGGGGGTCAATTTTGAGTCCAAAATTTTTTTGGTCCCAAAATTGAATGACAAAACCACCATAAACTAAAATAAACAGAATAGTTCAGATGTTTGAAAGTGGCATAACATGGCAGCCTCCGTGAGGCTGGCATTTCTGGCCCATACCCAGGCTGGGTGAGGTTAATGTGGGTAGCTGGTACGATTCCCAGCAAATGGAGGGTAAAACCCCCGTCCTCATCCAGGATGTTACATCTAATAGCATTGTTAGCATTAAGAAGGGCATCCAGCCATAAAAATATGCCAAAACCATCCAATCTCAACCATAAGGTTGAACAACGTTGACCCTGCTTGAGCGGGATAAGACAGCATAAAAAAAAGAAAGAAGAAGAAAGTTAGATGGGGACTTTTGGGAAAGGTCTCACTAAAAGAAGTTAATATCAATAAATTTAATCTTCATCAAGACAGCCAACGCTGCATCTCGAGAACGGTAAGTTGTAGATGTCTGATTTTTTAGAAATAAATTTTACTATTATTTAAGTTTTAAATTAACTCACTTTTGACAGGTCATTCAATTTAAGATTCTTGAGTTTGTTGCGATCCAGACTAAACATCCAATTACAGTCAAAAAAATTGGACTCAAAATTAATTCCCCAAAAATTGAGGTAACACATATTTTGACTACACTAAAAGATTTTGTACATTTTACGTACCTGAATCAGTCTCCTGAATACATTATAATATTGAGATGATTCACAGGTGAAATATACCTCATCTTGGTCAAATAGCATAATATAAAGCTTGCCATGTAAACTAGACATTTACCCAAATTTTAAGTGAGTGAAGTATAGTAGGTAAAGCATTAATGCACAGGTTCACAATATTGAGTTTCAGTTTAATCTACAAATCAACTCCAAAACTGAACTATTAGTTGATTTTTGGTTTAAACCAGGTTCAATTTTTTTCTATTCTTAGAAACTCACCTCCAAACGGCTCTTGTTAGATAGGTACCTTCAAATATATAATTTAGCAAAAATAATATATTATATTGTTTATATTATTATAATTGTAATTTATCCAACATAAATTATAAATAATTATTTCCACCATCAGTCCCCAATTAGTATCTCACATGTTTTCTCCGATGGGCCACAGCAAATTTGGTTGGTGTGCACCACCAGGGTCTTAAATCTTGATCATTCTACAAGTTACAAGTAACTTTTCAAGTTTCATTCAGACACATAAAATTGAAATTTGCATTAACAAAGTCATGAAATGGAAGAAGTGTCCTTTAGGTTGAACACAGAAGTAAAAATTGGACATTCACTCAAGTTCATTTGTCAGAATTTCTAAATTGGAAACTGGTTTGTATATTGTAGAAGGATTTTGCTATAGAGACCAAGACCATGCATTTTTGTTGTTGAGATATCAAATAGATATTTCAAAAACATCTTTCTGAATTGATAAGTAAGTAATTCATCATGTTTTGTGGCTCCAAAAAGTCTGAGATCCTATTGTAAAAACGTAATAAATAAACAATAGCAGTATTACTTCCGAGAAATTTCTAATATTAGTAAGCAGAAGTATTTTTCTTTCTAACCAAAGTGGATGCAATGGGAATAAAATGAACCAAACTGGAAGCAAGTTATTTTTCTTTTGGAAGAGGAAATTTTTCCTCTTCCTTCTTCCAGTTTGGTTAACCAAAATGGAAGTAGAAAATTCTTGCTTCCAGTTCTTTTACAGGTTAAGTCCATTGTTTATCTTTAAAAGTACCAAAGTGCATTTTTCTTTCACAAATCTGGTGAAGTTTACCTTGGAATAAAATGGAAATATCAAACCTGGAAAAAAAATTATACAAAGAAAAATACCCATAATGTCTCTTGATCCCAAATGGAATTTCAATAATTAAGTTCATGAAACAGCTTGAGATCTCACATAGGGTCTCATGGCCATTGAGTCAGATACAGATTTTTGACATGGTGGTCAAGATGTTGAAAAATTCCCACTTTGAATTTGTTGAAAATACTTTAAGAGCTGCTGGGTTTAAGTCACCACAATCCTGAACTTAAGTCAGAAGTGCTCATATTAGGATTAGTGTCATTTTTTTTTTCATTCTATAAACTAACTTGATCTGAGTATTTTATCAGCTGTTGACTTAATAGAGCAAAGCATAAACTAAAAATATTCTCTTGTGAACATGAGCATAACAGCAAGCTTATAGTACGTGGAATTTGATTCTACAGGATTGGGTAGCATGAAACACTGCAGAGTGATTCTCAATATTGTGAGACAAATTGCTTTCAGTTTCAAAGGACTCTTTAGGGTCCAATTATAAAACAGGATTAAATTTTAGAAAAGCCAGACTCTCCCTCAAGTTGGAGTTTCAACCAGCCACAGTGCACTGTAGCCCCCAACCTTAAGGATAGTCTGGCTTGCCGTAACATTAATCCTGTTATACCTTTAAGTTGAGCCTCAGACGTTGAGGCTCAACTTAAAGGTATAACAGGATTGTAAAATAATCTATACTTTTACCTTTATCATTCAAGATAAGAATAGTTTGGTAGGTATTTTCATGACACTTGGATTTGTCCTTTCAGGTCTTTTTCACTTTTTGATTTCTAGTTTAAAAGACTATAATTGTATGACTGTATGTTGTGTGTTGGAATTTTGACTGATGGAAGGACTTGGTACTTGCCTTCTGAGGAGATGACTGAGCTGTGGGTCAGAGTTTCCTCTCCAAGGTCCCCGTCATTGACCAGACGGCGGGAGCTGGGGAAACAGAACGAGTCAAAGCAGATACGCATAGACGCCACACACCAACATTGGGGGCGCTGTGCTGATTCTACACCGAAACTTTTCTCACAGAAAGAAGCAAAAATAGTTACAAAAATAGCAGAAATGACCTTGGCTAAGTGTTTTTATCACTGAAACCTGTCAGGCTCTTATCACCAATCAAAAACACAACAGTTAGTAGTAATAGTTTTCAGCACCACTACGCCCGATTCGAACACGAATTACACAAATTTGTGGTCTAGTCGTCTAGAAATTAAATAAAAAGAATTTTGAAATACTTATTCAAGGCACTCCCGGTTTGTTAGGAAACGCGCATAGCAGCTCACATTGCATGTACATGGACCATGGTCACTCTCTTCCACCAACCCACTTCACCGCCTCTTGCCTCTTCTATCCCTTCCGCCCGTGATGTATTCGAAAACTTGTTGATATCATTGGACTTTGCGTTTTCAACGAGATGTATTGTGTCAACAAGGGAAAATTCTTAAAAATCCCAATCAAAAGGGGAATACTCCGGGCAGAACTCTAGGGACCTAAAGACATCTCAAGACGAAAAAAATCCCACGTTATTCGATTTTTTAACCACAGTGCGCCCCTCTTAGCTTTCACGATCACCTCACCAAGTGAGGTTCTGTTTTAATTGGGTACCAGGGCCGTATCTAGGATTTTCGTCAGGGGGGGGCCCAAATAGTATAATAATAATATTACTAGCGGGTTACACCCACCGCGGCAGGTGTAAGCGGCGCGCCGCTTCGCCAGCCCATCGGACACACACACACGCACACACACACTCACACAACCACACACACACACACACACACCACACACACACACCACACATACACACACACACTCACTCACAGATGGAGAGAGAATGTGTCGAAAAACTTGAATATTTTGTCTTTACCCGGCGTAGCTCAAGAACAGCTCATCAGAATTTTGCGATCGATATGTCAAATGATAGCTCAGATCTTTGCCTAGAACTTTTTCACTTTGAGTTGATCAGTCGTCACTTCAAATTTCGAGAAAAAAATGTCATTTACCTTTAAAAACGTGACTATTTTACGTGTTACCCATCCATATTTTTACCTTACTTGGCGTAGCTCAAGAACGGCTCATCAGAAATTCGCTAACGATGTGTCAAATGAAAGCTCAGACCCTTACCTAAAACTTTCTCACTTTGAATTGATAGGTCACTTTGAATTGATAGGTCACAGGCCCTGGACGAGACCCTGCGTTCAAGTAAGAATTTTGAGGGGGGGCCCTGGACGAGAGCCTGCGTTCAAGTAAGAATTGACCTCTTTCGAGAAAAAATGTGATTTAGCTTTTAATGGGGAAACCCGTTAATTTATACATAAAAAATAATAATACTAAATAAATAAAACGTGACTCTTTACGTGTTACCCATTCATTTTTTACCTTTAAATTAAAAGGTTCTTACTAAGAGAAAAAATGGTTATCAAATTCGTGTTCAGAACCTCAAAAAACCTATGAATTGATATGTCACAACCCACATCTAGGATAAATAATAAAAAAGTTAGTCCGGGTAGACCCTCCCAAAATACCAGTAATTAGAGTCGGGTACCAAAAAGTTCAAGATATTATGAAAAAAAATATTCGGGACAAACCCCCAATGTTTTTTTATTTAAATAAAAACTTGTTCCCATGAAAATTTCATATCTCTTACTATTTAGCCAGAACCACCAAATTCTGTCTAAAAGCGGCCACCGGTGGCACCGATTTTTTCCAGTTTCAAGCTGGGTCCTCTATACATTTATGACCTCTGTGCCAAATTTCAAGTTTCTAGCTTCTGCCGTTCTTGATATATCCTGTTTACAGACAGTCAGATAGACACACGGAACAATGGCTGAAACTTTGGATTTAGGCTCTGGGGACCCTAAAACGTGTTTTGGAATTGAAAACTCACTATCAAAAATTTTGGGAGGGCCAGCTCAAGTAAAAATAAATCAAAAGCACCGTGTTTTATTTTGTAGATTGTTTTGCGAGTTCTCAGCAGAACTTTGTACTTTCCACTTAGGATTCTACTTGGTAGGTACATAATATTATGTTGTAATCAAGTAAGAATTTCGAGGGGGGGCCCTGGACGAGACCCTGCGTTCAAGTAAGAATTTTGAGGGGGGGCCCTGGACGAGAGCCTGCGTTCAAGTAAGAATTTCGAAGGGGGCCCGAGACGAGAGCCTGCGTTCAAGTAAGAATTTCGAGGGGGGCCCGGGACGAGAGCCTGCGTTCAAGTAAGAATTTCGAAGGGGGCCCGGGACGAGAGCCTGCGTTCAAGTAAGAATTTCGAGGGGGGCCCGGGACGAGAGCCTGCGTTCAAGTAAGAATTTCGTAGGGGGCCCGGTACGAGAGCCTGCGTTCAAGTAAGAATTTTGAGGGGGGCCTGGTACGAGAGCCTGCGTTCAAGTAAGAATTTCGAGGGGGGCCAAGCTCGAGGGGGGGGCCCGGGCCCCCTGGGCCCCCCCCTTAAATACGGCCCTGTTGGGTACTGGACGATTTGGCTTTCGTTTGTCTGTCTGTCTGTCTGTTCCGCGATAACTCTCGACCGGTTTCTTCAAAATTGTTGAAATTTAGCATACATGTTTATTGGGGTCCTAAAATTTTACCTATATTTTGGGCCAAATTAGGCCATACCTCATAGGTAATTTGAAACACCCATCTGTTGAAAAAATAGTATAAAGTTATTAACCGAACACAGTGAGGGAGCGAAGGGACCTCACTAAGTGAGGTTCTGTTTTAACTTGCATACTAGACGATTTGGCTTTCGATTGTCTGTTTGTATGTATGTCAGTCTGTTCAGCGATAACTCCCGACTGAATTCTTCAAAATTGATGAAATTTTGTATACAATTTTGTATTTGTACGTTCATTGGGCTCCTAGAATTTTACCTATAGTTTTTTGGGCCCAATTAGGCCACTCGGGGCCGTTTAGGTGAAAATTGAAAACGATTCATCTATTTTTATTAAATAAAGCAAGGCTTTTAGAGTCGTTAAAAAATAAAGCAAGGCTTTTAGAGTCGTTAAAAAAGTATAATATTTAAGTTCAGTAGTGAAATTTTGTGATCGTGAAAGCTAAGGGGGCCGCACAGTGGTAAAAAATCGAAAAAGGGCCATAAATAAAGGGCCGGTTGATATTTTACGATTGAAACTCATCGAGTGGGGTATTGAATGAAAGGTTTCGATGTCATCATGCTTGATATGACATTTTTAATTCGATAATAGAATCTGTGTGAGGTGTACAGTTCACAGAACCACTAGTATGAATCATTTGATTAATAGGTAGGTCGATGGGATTATTCCCGCTAAACCTCACACGACATTAACAAAAATCCCACGAAAATTGTTCTTTGAGTTCTGCCCGGAGTCCCCCCCCCCCCCCTCCAATGAAAATGATAACAAACCCTTTCTTGATAACGAATAGTATAGCTGGTGCACTCTTGTAATGTAAAATGAAACTTCTACAAATCTAGTGTCCACAGAGAGAATCGGGACAAGTAGTGTGTGTATACAGGGTGGGGATTTTCAATGAGATGACTGTGGGTACCTCATTACTTTCCTTATCCTATAATAAGGAAAGTAGGTATTGTATTCGTCGAAAATTTGATCTACCCAGTTTTTACATTTCTGGACGAATCATAATATCCTCAGGATACCAAAAAAGTTGTTTTCGGCCATTGGTCCGTGCGTCCGACCGTCCATGTGTGAACACGATATTATCTCGATAACCGTAAGAGCTAGATACTTGAAATTTGATATGGAAGTTTATTTTATATACCAGACGAACCACAAATCTCTTGGTTGAAATCGGCCGCACTCTGAGGCCGTAGGTTCGCGAAAATCGCCTGCTTTATTTTCCGGCATTTTCTGTCATTGTCGTTGGTGGCACGCCACAGGTATGAGATAACCATAAACTTTATAGCTTATCGATGATCTACAGTAAATTTAATAACCATTTTAACCTTTCCCATTTGTTATGGGAATAAGTAACATGATTATATTTTAAGTTATTCGTTTCTTCTACTTTCACTTTTCCTTTTCTCATTAGTTTAAGGCACGCTACCCACTACAATTGTGATATAATAACACAAAGAAACACATTTATTTATTTTATGTATTATTTACTTTTCCTTTTCTCAAAGTGTTTTGGCCTTGGGTAGACATTACTCTGTGATTTTTTTACTTCCATATCTTTTTATTTAGTGGCTCCACTTTTCTCCAGTTTTTCAGATCTTTTTTGAATTTGTCTATTCATCTCATGTTTGGCCTCCCACCCTCCCCCTCTTAATATCTTTATAATCTCTTACTCACATTTTTCCTCTCCAAACCATTATCACATTTCCCGTTACATATTATAATAATAATGCTAAGACATTTGATATTAAAGTAATAAATTAAAATAGTAATAAGGGCGTGATTTTTGCTTAGGGCATTCTCTATCATTCAATTCTTACAAAATTCTTTTTGTTAAGCCAAAAAGAAGTGAGTATTATATCCTGCCAAATAAGTTCAAGTGACAAGTATTCGAACCCTAACCTTAGGGTATTGAGGATGATCAGCCTCAGAGCACTAAACTTCTTTAAGTAATAGTATGAAAAATAATAAGTTTTGTTTCCTCCGTAACCTAACCTTCAATCTCTCTGCAAGAGAAAACATTACTCTACAGTAAAAGTTGACGGTAGCACTGCATTCCAGTAAGAGCAATGTACAAATAAAGCACAAATCTTATATATAAAAAAACTGTCACATTTTCTAGGATCTAGGACTTTGTCGCCGGATGGAAAACAATGTCGCCTTGCATAAAGGACAGCGCTGTTTCTCTGTAGAATATCCCATCACAAGAGCGCGCGGGAGGGAATAATGAAGCAGACTCTGCCCTCTCAAGATCCCCCATTAAAACTCCCCTGTACTCTGTGCAGAATATCCCATCACAGGAGCGCGCGGGAGGGAATAATAAAGCGGATTCTGCCCTCGGGATTTTCCAGCTCTCGCGCCACGTTCCCGATTCAATTTGAATGCCTTTCTGATGCAATTTATCCGTCTAATGTGGGGTGGGGTAGAGGCACAGGGGGTGCAAGATGTAAATTGCACAAACTTCAAACGAAAATTTCACGAGCTGCCTGTGTCGATAGAGAATGTGAAAAAACATTCAAGACAATGGACGTTAGCTGCGTAAGGCAACCCGAAACCAAAATGTTGTACAGTAGAATACCGCCAACCCGAATTCAAGGGAGAGAAGCGTCAATTCAAGTGGCCGGTTGAAAGGTGGACTCATTTTCAAGGAAACTTGTTTTTATCAAATTCAAATTTGTATTTGAGGACGAAATTTATAGCCTTTATTACAAAACACTACAAATGAAACTTCAGTTTTTGCTTATTGTTAGGTACCTACTTGGGAAAATTAAGATCTCATTCAAACTTGTAAGTCCGACCATTACAAATAATACAAATATATTGTGAAAGATTTGAAGTCCTAATAGCACCTTATAGCACCAATTATTATTATTGGCATTTATTACAGAGTGCCAGATTAAAATATTAAAATAAATAGGAATCAAATATTTTTAGTTAATTCTTCAATTTTTTAATATAAATTATTTGGCAAAACATATGTTTAGTTGATTAAGATTTTTCCTGACACCAATCAGCCTCACTTTTTTATGCATATTATGTATAAGATGGCTCTGTTAGGTAACTTCTTTGCGTTTGAAGTCAATGTTCGTCTTGGCCTGATGGAATATCATATTATCATATCTCTGCCCTCTTTCCTCCCTTCTAGACAGAAGAACCCATATCACGTTAACTTTACCTCCATCCTCCATTTTAATGAACGTTTCTGACTAAGGTGTGCTGATGGAGAAGAGCCCAGGTAAAGGAAGTAAATTGAATCAGCAGAGACCGCCATTGCAATAATGTTCCGAGGGGAAGATAAGAGGTAGGGTTAGGGTGGAGGAATATTTGCAGGAGCAGGGTGCGGATATATGAGTGAAATAAATATGGTTCTATCATTACTATCATATAAACGAGAAATGAAGATCTTTTGAAGTCCACTTCAATTATCCCTGGTGATTTTCTATGACAGTCTATTTTTCTCAATCACACTCAGGGATTATTCCTCATTTATTTGAGATATGACAAAATAAATGAGAGCTAACAAAAACAAAAACCATCTATGGTGCCTCCACATTTCAGGTACCTGATGTAATTGAGTAGGTTATATATTGGAAATAGTAAAGACATTTTTTTTTTTTAACCAACTTATCTGCTATGCAACCTTCAATCCTTTTCCTGATTACTTCAAATTATAAACTCAAGGCGAAAAGAGCCAACTAGACACTGGACTGAATGAAATGATGTTAACCTCATTTGACGCAACACCATTAGTCTAATCCCAAAGACACGCCACCGAAAGAGCTCTGAAAAAAATTTCTAATAGGCTTATTAGGGGCAAAGTAGATTATTTACGCCCCATCATTATACAATAAAGAGGCGACATACCCCCCCACTCCTTGGCGCGGCGGACAGATGTTGATCCCTAGTGAAGCACAAATGGTAGACCAGCAACTTGTACATAATCTGAACCTCACCCCTTCCCGGCAGCAACAATGTTAACATGATGACTTGCTCTCTCTCTCTCTCTGCTTTCGGAGTTGAGTGTCTTGTGAGAGCAGGACATGCACCTGATTAAATTGACATGGTAATGCATCCTACTTTTTGGGGATTATATGAAGTTCAATAAGTAAAAAAATGCAGTCTCTACTCCTTGAGAGGAAAGAGAGACGTGCAGGAGGGTACTTCCAGCAAAAAGTGAGTTCCGATCTTACCCAAGGCAAGATTTAGATTATATATTATCATTTATTCCTCGTATACTAATGCATTCGAGAATTTGACCACATAATAATGTCACCAAAACAACAGATGGAATTAAGGAAAATCTTGAACCTGAATCGGGCAGTATAAATAAATATGTGAATGACCATTAGAACAACTAGTTATAATAGGTAATATCAAACTATGACAGACCCATGGGCAATAATGTGTGAAGGTGAAAATTTTCCTGCACTTTAAGGTAGGTTATTTCTTCAGTATTTCACTTTCTCGTGCACTGGTTGTCAAGTGGTTAACGCGCTAGTCTGGTAATCCAGGCAGCGTAGGGATCCGTTGGTTCGAATCCCACCTGGTGCATGAATTTTTCCTCAGCCACCTACTACGATCATTAATATCTAGATTTTTGAGCATTGTGCTGTGCCACGCGGAAGTAACACATAAACATACCTACTTAAAATGAAAGGAAAATCAGTGAACTAATCACATGGGTTGTTTATACAAATAAAATTCGCTTACACAGCTTCTGATATCTTTGAATGCTTTCTAACAAAAGAATAGTAAAAAAGCAAACTAAACAAAACTCCTCTATTAACGCTGTTTCTTTGATGAACTCGACCTAATTAAGTTGCCGCCTCTAGGCAATTAAATGTGAATATCTTTTCAACCGGAGGAGTAAACTTGAACACAAAGTGTTTTTGCTGACAAATGTTTTTCTTTATTTTCAAATATGTATCAGTTGTATCACCCATACCATGTCATGTGAGGTGGACGTCACAACAGACAGTTTTGGAGGTGAAGCATAACCTTATAGTTTAACTTTAGGTACGGTGTTCCAAGCCAAAAGACTGAATGCCATGGAGTTATCACAAAACAAAGTCCCTGGTTCCCCAGGTACCTTAGTGTGATAATATTCGAATAATTTAGGTACTTATATTTTTATTATGTTATTGTTGTTAGAAACATTGTAATGAAATTATGTACAAATAAAGTACAAATCTTGTTACATTTTTAGGAGTTCGAGGCTGGCATTAGGCCGCATGGTATAAGTGAGATTATCCAATATCCATGTTAGCCGAATGGATAACGGGTAGTCAGTCACGTTGTCTGAGTTAGGGCACTCGGCTTACTGATGGTTGTTTGTTTTGAAAGTATGAAAATTGGCACTCTGTTCAGAAACATTGCCCAGTCCTGGTCGTACGGGAATAAACCTTCACAATTATTACCAACGGTTAGTTTTGCGGAAAAGCCTCATTTCTTTAAACAAATAGGTATAATTTTACGTATAGTTTTGTATACTTGGTTCCACAACTTCTCAATCTTCTCCCCTTCTCTTCTAAACATTTTTCAACTTTTGAAACCTGAGATCTTCTCTCTCCGCCTCCCATCATACGTCAACGTTATTGGGTTTATTTAAAACTTAATATAATTTGCAAGAAAAAAAAGATGTCATTTTAAGTTAGATGTAGCTTTTTATTTTAATAAAATTAGCTAAAATTCACTTTACAAATTAGACTCGCATTATCTGAATTAGATTAGGAAGAGATAAGAACGTGGTAGAGTTACATTGCCTATATTGGGGTTGCTAGTATTTCCACATAAAACTTTATACATAACTCGTATGTATACATTGTACAATTGTACATATTACGTACATAACTAATGGTGCGTTTACATTCATGTCGAAGTGACTTGGAAGCTATACTGATCATGAACACCTCACTCACCTACTCACTTCCTTACTTCTACTGCTGCTTCTGCAAGGGAGTACCAGGCAGGAGAAGTAGAAGTGAAGCAATGAGCAGGTGAGTGTGGTACTTCGGCTGAATGTAAAAGCATTATTGTTCACACACATGCAGTCACACAATGAGGACTCGGGAGTGCAGTCCGCATATCCATGCAGGTGTAGGTTCCTGCAAGAGACACCTGTATACCTGTGCCATTGGTTCCTGGATTTTCCACTGATGTATGGCCACTCACCGATAAATTACGCCGAGTTTAAAAGTTTAAGATTTGTTTCTATAATTTTTTCGTGTCTTTAATCGTTTTCTAGAACCGCCAAACGCCGCCAGATGGCGGTGGAAATCTATAACATAAGGAAAGTAAAAATGTAATTTTCATTAATAAAATACTAATATGTAAATGTATAATTTACTGTACAACTATACATAAAATACATATGTACATGGGCTTAATAGCTTTGTGTTCTGTTCTGGGCTTAATAGTTCTGGGCTTAATAGCTTTACTTATAAAACTTTGCCCTTGTAAGATTTTCTACTATTATTATTATTACATGGATCCATTTTTAAAACACTTCAATATTATCTCCCATGCAGCTCATTACTTACTGTAGCATAAAATAAAATGTAATGTTAAATACTCGCAAATTTTCCAACTCATCATCTAAAAGGAAATTATTATTTTCATTTATTGTTTCATAAAACTTGCGAAAAGCAATTTACAAAACAATATCAAAAAGTAATTGAACAAAAGTAAAAACTGGAAAATTGAAAATGATTTTCGTGAGAATATAATAGGTCGGTATTGTGTATTGTTTGCTTCAAGTTTATTTACGATAAAAACTTCTGTCGAAAAAAGAACTTCAAAATCAATATCCAAGAAAACCTCTTCACATTTTTTATGTGTATTGTGTATCGCAAGCATTACTAAAACTTTGAATAAAAAATTATCATATTTGTGTTTATCACATCTCAATGACTCAATCACATCTTTACTTAATTTTTGCTGAACTTGGGACTCAAACTACGGACCTCCGGTTAGGAGTCCTGCTACTCCTCATACTCCTGATACTCAACATGACAAAATGTTTTTTGTTTTATATCTAACTGCTATTTGCTATGTTACCACCGTCCAAAAAATGCAACTTGATATTCAGCAATTACCTCGACAGTTGACTTTTCCCCTTAGCCAGTGGGGCAGGGTGGTGTCATTTATCACGGAAAGCTACAGTGTCCCTGACGTTCCGAGAGTTGATGTGCTTCTATTAGTGATAAGGTTATGGAGCTAGTGTTTATCTGTAACTGAGAAGGATTTTAGAGTACAATTGGGTGTTGTTTTTTACTTTCCACTTATATGTATGAAAGAAAGTAATATAATCTCCCAAAATTGTTGATAGTTCGTTTTTGATGTCAAAGTCCGTTTTAGGTTTTCTTTCATGTGTAGATATGTGTTTCTGTGACGAATCTCAGAAATTACTGAACAGATTTCAACGAAATTTAGTTCGCATATAGGGGACGCATATAATCAACTTCGAACCAGCGAACCTTTTTACTTGAACCTTTTTACTTCTTGTAATAAACTATGATCGTTGTAAAAATGTATCGCAATATGGGTAGTTTCATTAAGATTTCAATGCTGACCTCTCCTGCGGCGCCCCCACTTATGCCAAAAAATTGAAAAACCCTTGAAAAATACTCCTCCTGAAAATGTACCTATGTGCTTTTGCGCATCTCTGAATTTTTCAAGGTTTACGAGAAACACTCTGTATATTCTACATACGTGTATTTATATACCTGGAGATAAAATAAAGGAAAAACTCTTTTTATACTAGAGCAAGAAAAACTTATTCATAAAATTCATATCATTTCGGCGACAATTTCCTCAAAACTGTATCTTTCTTTCCTGATTTTCAATTTATAAACAATAAACTGGTAGATATTCCATTTTTGATTTGAAATTGAAAATTCTCCCAAATATTTGAGTGTGTGAAGTGTGAACGTTATTGGAAAATTATGGTTTCCGATTTCTTGGAAAATGAACTTTGTTGTTTTCAATTGATTGATACATAATGCCAAAGTGCTTGTAGCGAATGTAATAGTGTGTAGGTAAATAACAAACTCGTGTATCTACCACCTATTATGTTGCGAGTATTATGATGGGGAGGACATAATTTAAACAAGTTCTAATGAAATTCGAGGGGAATTTCTCATTGTGGATTCACAGGACCCCATTGAGTTATGAGTTAACTAATAGAAATAATCCTTATCCAACCTCATTTGTTATTCAGAGAATTAAATTCTCAAGTTAGAGAGAGGAAAAAAATGAGAGAGAAAAAATCTTCTTTTAAATTATAAAAATTCAAAAGCATATTATTATATTGCCATACCTTTAACTCGTGATGGTTACTAATTATAAGACAAATGTATGAAGAACGAGAAACAATTTAAGATAAGCCAGACCTCTCAAGTCGATGTTTTATCAATCACAGCACACTATAGCCCTCATTGAGGGACAATCTGGCCTTTCTAAAATTTAATCCTGTTTTATAACATGGCCCCAAGTCTCATCATTCAACAAGTCCAAAATTTCTTGGAGTCAATTGCTTAAATAAATAAATTTTAAATATAAATCCATCCATTAGTTTAGTTCGGAACTCAAAGATAAATCCATTATTATTATTACTGAGAGCAATTCAGGAGACCACTAGACTAGAAGACCTTAGTTGATTTTTTACAAGTCCTCTAAGTCGGATAAAAGTCTCAACTAATTTAAGTTACGAAGTGTGTTAAATAAGTAGATAGTATGTTGTATCTAATATTGTTTTTTAATAGGAAATATATTGTTTTTTGTTGAAAATAATGATCTGAAAGTGGTTTAGAATACCTACATAACTTCATTTTTTTAAATGTTCTATAATGTAGTTAGTTCTATAATGTAGTTACAGTGAACGAGTGGTGTAGCGGTGGTTGTACAGACAGTGGGTGACCTGGGTTCGAATCCCAGCTCAGTCGAAATATTTGACTCTATACAGTCCACTAGGTTAATCCTCAGAGACCTATAAGGGCTATAAGGCATACATTAATATTTTACAACAGTTAACTGAGAAGTGAAAAGGCTTTCAAGAAAGAAAAGAAAGCTCATTATTCTATTTAGAATAATAAAAAAATGGAATCTACCGGGAACAACTAGATAAAAAATGCAAAAAAATCTTCATTTCACAACCTCTTTTGACCAATGTCTGAATGAAATATATGAAAATTAATGTCTTCTTTAAAAGTTTTCTAAAACCCGCGATTTCTCTAAGCTATCTCCAGATTCAAATTCACAGTATTGTTGAGTCTACTCTTGACAGTCTTGACAGGTACCTACCTACTCCTAATAGAGATAGGTTATAAGTATTCTATTACAAACTACACCATAGGTAAAATAAACATCTTATCCATCAACAATACGTTTCTAAATAGATGGGTTTTCATTTCAAAACGGAAAATCTGAGTCTCTCTGCGAACTCAGACTTGAGCATGAACATTTTATATTGTAGGTCTAGAGATTGTTTTGTTAGAGGTACACACAGTTCAGAGTCTTTGGAAAACTATCAGGCAAATATCTCTAGCGTGTAAGGGTGTGGGTGTGGGCGTGGCCATCCGCAGTACTGCCGGGGCCTGAAGAGGCCTCGTGAATAAAATTATATTTGCACCCCGGGGCTGGGGAGGGAGGGGCGGGGAGGGAGGGGCGGGGAATTAAATGTCCGTGAAGCGCGAGAGTTATTACCATTTTGGAGAAATGTTTCACGGGTCTCAGTGGACTACATATATATATTTATTTATTCACAACAATTAGTCGTAGTTTACAATTTACAAAAATCAAGAAATAATACAAAATAAAATAATGTTAAAAATACCTATGTCCAAATGTTATAAATACATGTATATGATATATACATCACATATAAATATATGATACGGATATATACATCACAGGTCTCATTGATGCAAAGTGGTTTAAACGCTCATAAAGTGAAGCCCTAACTGAATAAAGGGTTAGGTGGAAGATATTGTCACAGACAATAACCCCGCCCTTTAGTTAGGACATTAGTATTATTTTCTCCTTTATTTATTTTCTTATTTTTATACTGTAAATATTGTACATTACTTTGTCCTCCTAATATAGATTTATATAATAAAAATAAACTGGTGTGAACATTACATGACTTTTTATTATACAACTGAGGTTTACTTGAAACATTAGGTAGGTACCTATGTTAATAAATAATATAATTTTCTCTACTAAAACATTACTTATGCAAATAATGTAACATTTGACATCTCCACTAAAAGCGTTACTTATGCAAATAATGTAACTTTTGACATCTCCACTAAAAACTTTACTTATGCAAATAATGTAACTTTTGACATCACTAAAAATATTACTCATGCAAATAATGTAACATTTGACATCTCCACTAAAAACTTACTTATGCAAATAATGTAACTTTTGACATCTCCACTAAAAACTTTACTTATGCAAATAATGTAACTTTTGACATCTCCACTAAAAACATTACTTATGCAAATAATGTAACATTTGACATCTCCACTAAAAACATTACTTATGCAAATAATGTAACTTTTGACATCTCCACTAAAAACATTACTTATGTGAATAATGTAACTTTTGACATCTCCACTAAAAACTTTACTAATGCAAATAACGTAACTCATGACATCTCCACTAAAAACATTAGGTACTTATGCAAATAATGTAACTTTTGACATCTCCACTAAAAAATTTACTTATGCAAATAATGTAACTTTTGACATCTCCAAAAAAACTTTACTTATGCAAATAATGTAACTTTTGACATCTCCACTAAAAACTTACTTATGCAAATAATGTAACTTTTGACATCTCCACTAAAAACTTTACTTATGCAAATAATGTAACTTTTGACATCTCCACTAAAAACATTACTTATGCAAATAATGTAACTTTTGACATCTCCACTAAAAACATTACTTATGCAAATAATGTAACTTTTGACATCTCCACTAAAAACATTACTTATGCAAATAATGTAACTTTTGACATCTCCACTAAAAACATTACTTATGCAAATAATGTAACTTTTGACATCTCCACTAAAAACATTACTTATGCAAATCATGTAACTTTTGACATCTCCACTAAAAACATTACCTTCTACGAAAGAGTATTATTATTATTATAACTTTTGACAACTCTACTAAAATATTCTAAGACACGAAAAAAGCCTTTCTGTGGAACCATACAGAAAGACAGGTACTATATAAGGCTAATAAATTAGCCCGGCTTCTCTACCTTTATATTTGACTATCATAAAGAAGTTTCAAAGACTCAAGGCTCCTTGAAAATCTTTTGCAGTAGATACCTATTTAATTACATATTCTTCATTGCAGGACGACATAGATGTTATATTATGTTAGATGCTCTAGAAGAGAAAACTACATTTCAAGTTTATTAGAATAGAACTGATTTTATTTGGAATTCTAGACTTTAGGAAAACTCTCGTTGAACATAAATATTCTCTGGCCTCAAGGCCTATCACATCTTCCCCTCTATAAAAAATTATTTAATTGTGCAAATCTCTCAGGTGGTCTTCTTTCTCGACTGCTTCTTCTGAGTGGCGGAATATTTAGACGGAGAGAGAATCACCATGCTTCCACTCTTCTCCCTTCCGTTGTGGTTGAAATCGAATACCTTCACCTACATTCAACTTTGGAAGATTCCTGGTCTTGGAATCATAATAAAATTTATATTTTCTTTTCCTCAGATCAGCTGTCTCAGGAACACCATCTACAATGTGAGGTTTTAATTGATTAGATAACGTTGGAATGAGTGATCTAGTTTTCCTTGACATTAATTTTTCTGAGGGAGTAACTTCGGTGTCACCTGTTGGAGTATTCCTCCATTCAAGAATTGCTGAAAATGGATCCCTCTTCTCAAATCTGCACTTCTCAATAATACTTTTGGCAATTTTCACTGCAGACTCAGCCTTTCCATTTCCATGACTGTGAAATGGGGAAGAGGTAATGTGTTCAAACGACCAATTGTTTGAAAATTCGAGAAACTTTTGATTTCTGAAAGAACCTCCATTATCTGTAATTAAAGTATTAGGAACGCCATGTATAGAAAATATTTTTTTCATCATTAAAATTACTTGCTCAGCAGATAAAGAATAAAGTTTCTCAATCTCCCAGTAATTAGAATAATAGTCAACTACAACGAGGTAGTTCTGATCTTCCACTTGGAATATGTCGGCTCCTACCCTGTACCAAGGTAAAGAAGGAGTTTCATGAGTTTGCATAGGGAGATTACGCTGTGCTACAGGATATGGTTTGCATTTTTTTTCTATGTAGCAAAGATCTGCCTTCACCTCTATCAAATTTAACTTCGTACAGAATTCTGCAGAGATCAGTGGTGGATGATTCTTATTGGTCACCTGGAACTCCAAGTCATACAGGTTGCCTTCATGTACAACAGTCAGACTTATTTTACCAACAGGATATAAAATTTCTCCTCCTAATGCACCAAGTTTGGTTCTAGATCTTTCCAGATTGACATTTCCACACAGCTTCCTGATATCTTTGAGGCTAATTACATTACAAGTTGCACCTGTGTCTAAATGGCATGGAAAGGAAATCAAATCATTATTAACAAGAAAAGTAAGATTGGAAATAAGGCTTTTCTTAATGTCACTACTTCCAATGTGCCAAACATTGTTATCAGTATTGGGCGTTTCCACTTCATAGCTCTGGTTTTCAACATAGTTCGCAATTTTAGCTCTCTTTTGCTTACAAACTTCACTGAAATGATTCCAATTACCACAATTAGAACAAACTTTTCCGAATGCTGGACAAAGTTCTTTTCTGAAAATATGATTCTTGCCACAGTAAGTACATTCCCTATCAGGAATCGATTTGATATTGGACTTGTAAAACTTGAATATTTCTTTATCCTCTTGAACTTTTACTTCAGCACCGCTTATTTCATGACATTGTTTCTCAGTTGCTTCAAAAGATTTTCCTATTTCCATAGCTGATATCAAAGTTAATTTGGAATTATTAAGATACTGTTTCCTCAGCTCCGGATTTGAAACTCCAAGTACTAGCCGGTCTCTGAGTAACTCGTCATGCATTTGTTTGTATTCGCAAGAACTAGCTAGATTTCTAATTCTGCTGTAATATTTGTCTATACTCTCGCCTGTTTCTTGTTTCGCAATACCAAATAAATATCGTTCATAGATAATGTTCTTTTGAGGTAAAATATATCTGTCAAATGCATTTAATAATTTTTTGAACGTACTTACATCATCTGTCTCTAGAGTCATGAATGTCTTGAGCATTTCTTTATCAAACAAAGATATAATAAATGAAATCTGTATGTCATCTTGCTGTTTATCTAAGCCTGTCAATTTCATGTAATTCTTGACTTGTAATTTGAAAATATTCCAATCCTCTGCAATCGTCTCTGTTTTCCATTCAAAAATCTTTGGAACTGGTATAGCATGAGCAATCGTGGTTGTTTCTTTGTCATTTGGTTTAGTCATTATGTAATGTAACACTCACGTAACACGAAAAATAAATAATTATATGCACTTCAATCTATGTTGAAAAAATGAAAATTTGCGCTGTCACCATGTTATATTATGTTAGATGCTCTAGAAGAGAAAACTACATTTCAAGTTTATTAGAATAGAACTGATTTTATTTGGAATTCTAGACTTTAGGAAAACTCTCGTTGAACATAAATATTCTCTGGCCTCAAGGCCTATCACAATAGATACTAGGTAGTTATATACACTTTAATAAATCTTATTCGGTGTATTCAAAAGGCTAAAAATGAAATAAATAAAAATTGTATCATATCGCAATGTAGGTGAGCGGCAGTTTAAAATAAAATAATTTATTAATGAAAACACAGGGAAAGCTACCGAGTGAAATGAAAAAGAAAACAACAAGGGCAGGACTTGAGCACGTGGCTGGTAGGCCCCGCCCCGCGCATGCGCCCTGAGGGCAAGGGACCATCGGCGACGGCAGAAGAGTTATCACATGACTAGTTCTTATCTTGGCGGGAAACCGATCAGTTCAAATTAGAATCACTGGCAGAAGCGGTCTGGTGACATAATCGCTGTCCTGAAAGTCCGGCGAGAATAATTTGGCACTTTTTGTCGTGTGTTTGAAGGACGGGTTTCAACTTTCGCGCTGTTATCAGTTCCGTAGATCGGTGTTTAATTAATTAGTTTGCTTATATTTAACCGTTTTTTTACTTATTAATTTTATCTTTACCTACCTGTTGTCATGACATGAACATTGGAGAGTAGGTATTTATCTAGATTTTGGTGTTTCGACGACTTTCTTATTTGACGACTTAAGATAGGGATTAATACTGATTTTTTGAGACAGTTCCATCAGACGCTACGGGATTAAAAAATGAAGTAAAGCAGATTTCTTAGAGTGAACATGGCTCATGCTTGAACTTTCGTTACCATCGTCTCTATTGCCTGTTTGAAGAAATCCGTCAAAATAGACTCTTCGCCAAATCCAACATCTCTGCAAGGTAAGTACATTTTTACCCACCTAATGGTATTTATAGTCATGATAAAATAATATGACCTAAGACTAAAGGCGGAATCAATAGACGTTTTTATACTACCTCTGTGGCGCTAAGTCTCGGATTGCGTACTGTCTAAGCTAAGACAAGCAAAACCGATGTTAAGCAATGACTTAAGTTATCGATTTTGTCTATCAATTTCACCATAAGTATCCAATATCAAATGGAAAAATATTTGGATTTTATTTTTTTGAATGGAGAATGCCCCAGGCATTAATTATTACCACCCTTGATCAAACTTTATTAAAAAAAAAAAAAAAACATTTTGTTTTACATTGTATTGTATTGAATTCATTTAATAGAGTTTGGTTGAAAATATTTAATAATAATAATGGTTATCTTTGGGCCTCGGAAATACCTATAGTTTGAACGTAAAGAAATATATTCTAACTTGTACCTCCAGGTGCTCGGTAGGTCCCTGAAATTCAGTTCTACAATTCACTTTTTCAATAATCTCCCTCACTAGAAATTTCGAAATGATTTGCTGAAGTAAAGAAGAAGTTTTTTTTAAAAAAATATTCAATGCTGTTATCTAGTCAGACCGGTGAAAAGAGTCATGACATAAATATTTTTGCCCACTCTACAACTACTCCACTTGTCCTCACGAGGCTAGGGTAAGTCCCGACCTCCAAAGTACAGAGCTAAAAAAATTCCAACACCGCCGGGATTCGAACCCGGGTCACCTTGATGGCAAGCCGAGCATGCTACCACCAGGCCAACATGACATCAATATTTGCCAATATTGGCTAATTACAGACTATATATTTATACAGGCCAAATTGGCTAAAGATGGTACATCATTTTCAATAAAAAAAGCATTTCGGTGATGTTTAAACAAACCTTTGTAAAGTAGACAAACTCAATCAATCAAACTACATTAGCTTATCGAACTGATAATATAGTTTTGGCCTGTTGAAAGTATGGTTATTTCTTTGGCTATAGTTATTAACGAATGATACTTTTATCATATTTATGTTGCACAGGCGCGGATATAGCCCTCTTGTACTGGGGGGGCACAATCGCACAATATACCTAACTAACGGGTTGCACCCGCCGCTTCGCAAGCCTATCACACACACACACACACATAAATGTCAATATTTTTTGTGTCACCTATCCATTTCTTGTCTTTACTGGAGCTCAAGAATGGCTCATCAGAATTTCGCGATCATATGTCAAATGAAGACTACAACGCTTGCAAAAACATTCTCGCTTTGAGTTGATAGTTCGTCACGACAAATTTCGAGAAAAATGTCATTCAGGTCAAAAAACGTAAATACCTTTCTTTTGTTTACCCATCCATTTTATGTCCTTACTCAATGTAGCTCAAGAACGGCTCATCAGAATTTCGTGATTGATATCTCAAATGAAAACTTGAACCCTTGCTTAAAACTTTTTTTTATATTGATACGCCGCCGCCGTGGCGCCATCACGACAAATTTTCAGAAAAAAAATGTCATTTCGGTTGAAAAATGTTTTTTTTTGTAAGCCATCTATTTTTTGTCCTTACCCCGTGTAGCTGAACCCTAGAGATATATTCTCTGATCCAAATGGACCTATAGGTAAAATTTCAGCTCGGACAATCGGTGTGGATTTGAAAACTTTATTATTTAGTTATTTCTTATTGGTCTTAGAATTGTGAATTATTATGAGTCCTGTGCACCGCTAACTTATTGAGATTTTTTTTACGGGAATAGTCTTAGAATTGGGAATTATTTTGGGGCCCGTGCACCCCTAACTTATTGATATTTTTTTTTTACGGGATTAGTCTTAGAATTAGGAATTATTTTGGGGCCCGTGCCCCCCTAACTCTTTGAGATATTTTTTTTTACGGGATAAGTCTTAGAATTGGGAATTATTTTGGGTCCCGTGCCCCCCTAACTTATTGAGATCTTTTTTTACGGGATTAGTCTTAGAATTGAAAATTATTTTGGGGCCCGTGCCCCCCTAACTTATTGAGATTTTTTTAAACGGGATCGGTCTTAGAATTGAGAATTATTTTGGGGCCCGTGCCCCCCTAACTCTTTGAGATATTTTTTTTTTACGGGATAAGTCTTAGAATTGGGAATTATTTTGGGTCCCGTGCCTCCCTAACTTATTGAGATCTTTTTTTACGGGATTACTCTTAGAATTGGGAATTATTTTGGGGCCCGTGCCCCCCTAACTTATTGAGATTTTTTTAAACGGGATTGGTCTTAGAATTGAGAATTATTTTCGGGGCCCGTGCCCCCTTAACTCATTGAGTTTTTTTTACGGGATTAGTCTTAGAATTGGGAATTATTTTGGGGCCCGTGCCCCCCTAACTTATTGAGATCTTTTTTTTACAGGATTAGTCTTAGAATTGGGAATTATTCTGGGGCCCGTGCCCCCCTAACTCATTGTATTTTTTTTTTTTTTTTTTACGGGATTAGTCTAAGAATTGGAAATTATTTTGGGGGCCGTGCCCCCCTAACTCATTGAATTTTTTTTTATTACGGGATTAGTCCTAGAATTGGGAATTATTTTGGGACCTGTGCCCCCCTAACTCATTGAGATCTTTTTTTTTTACGGGAATAAGTATAATGAAATTTGAGAAACACCGCTTACCGAAAAAATCTGGGGGGGCACGTGCCCCCCGTGCCCCCCCCCCCCTATATCCGCGCATGATGTTGCACTGCATGTATCGGATGTTTTACTACACTAACCCACTTAAAAACTGACCACTTTTCATTTTTCCATCGGTAGTAATTTAACATTTTTACTTAAAAATGTTTGAAATAAAAGTTTCTCCCAGTTTAAGGTATATAGTAGATAACACTTTCAGAAGATAACATTTATTTTAAATAAAATAAAACTAACTTATAATGATTTTCACTAATTACACTCACATGTAAATTATTCCAGGAACAATCATCGTAACTCCAGGAAATAAGAATTAAAAATATCGTAACGCAGGATTAAAGGTCTCGATTTCAATATTACTGGAAAAGCACTAACCAAGCAGTAGACTAGGGACGAGCTCTTTAGGTAATTGTATTCAGAGGGAAAAACAAGAGATGATAATAATAAACAGTACTTTAAGAATGTTTGCAAAAGCCGTGTTTTATTTCTGAATAAATATTGTACGCTCATATCTATTTTTTTCTTAAATAAATAAATAAACCTTTATCTGGAATAAATTAGATACAAAACTATAATTAAAAAATAAATTAACTATAATTAATATTATTACAATTCAGCGTGTTGCTGAAATTTATGCATTAAAAAAAAAAAAAAAAAACTGGTGTGACACGACAAAAAAATCCTTCTAACTACCTCGAAACCAAGTCGAATTCCACTACAGGTGACTGAGAGATAAAAGTTATACAACCCGCACCTAGGATGTATACTCGTATTGTACAATGAAAAAGTTAGTCGGGGACCCCGCAAAATATGGGTAAATTATAGACGGGTCTGAGGTCATATACCCCAAAAAATCAAGAGAAAAAAATTCAGTCAAACCAGGAAACTTGTTTCCTGATACTCGATCAAATACTTTAAAATTTCAAATAGTCATACAATTGCAAATGAACAGTTGATGAGTTTTAATCACGAAGAACTTTAAAATGAAAATATGTCTACAAAATCAGCGTCGATGGCACGTTGAATATATACCAGTTCTCCTTCTGTCACTGAAGTTAAGCAACGTTCAGCGCGCTTAGAACTTGGACGGATGACCATTCAAATTCGAACCCTCGTGATGCTGGGCTCTTCGGGCCAATCCAGGCTAGGTGAGGTTAATGTGGTTAGCTGGTTTGTGAGTTTTCAGCGAATGGTCTCCTAAATGCTAAAGAGACTTTGAATAAATAGTTAAACATAACTATAACTCGGCTAATCTCGCATCTTTGTAACCACCTATGTTAGTATGTTGGCCAGCGAGGACTAGGTCACGCTGATGCCGCTCCGCTGAATAGTTACCTCAGTTGCAATTTTAAATTTTTACTGTAACTAAATTTGAATTAGTAGAGAGCAGCGAATAGTTACCAAAATTCCTGTGCTTGGTTTTAGATGCTCTCATCGTCACCTGGTTCTAGATTTTGATATACTGAACAGTATTAATTAATTCTATCATAATATATTTGCTCAAGAAACTAGGACTGTAAACAAGTCCAAATCAATCAAGTGAATATTTATAAAGCTACAGAAAAGTTCGTAAATTCCAATTATTGTGCCACTACTTATATACAGTACAAATCATTTTAGGTACCAGACGAAATACCTAGCAAAAAACAATAGCTATTCTTTGGAAATCGATTTCATGAATACCTACCTTGTTTCTAGAAAATGCATTTATGTATACAACATCCATACAGGGGAAAAAATTGGCAGTAAACAACAAAAATATATGGAGCACAGAAAAAAAAAACTGAATAATAAATTTACAGCAGATTTAGTTAGGGAGACGTCATAAAATATTCAAAATTCAACTTTCTATGCAAAAAAAACTTCCAATTTACTAAAAATATTTTGTTCCATACGCCCTTTGATGTTGAAAAAAATATGAAACACCACCATGACCTAACGACAGTAGAAATAAAATAACTTGACAACAAAATCGACATCAGTCGTTGGTTGGATACAAAAAATTAGATTCTTTGTTGATGTTGGTTTTTTTTTTGCTAAGTTTATAGAAAATTCAAATTTTGCACAGAAAGAAATCTTTTGTTAGGTTTATTTCTGAAATAATGCTGAATCACAACAATGATTTTACAAGTAAAAAGCTCATTAGATACGTCATAGAGCTATAATCAAGGAGTTTTAATTATTCAATTGCAGACCATGAGAAGTGGGGGACGGACAATGGTCACCACTCCTCAGCAGAAAGAGAAAATCCTCTTTCTAATTTGTCCTCATGGACATTGCACCCCAATATCTCGATACATTCAGAAGGTGGATGACAGAAGAGGAAAAAGTAAAAAGAAGGCAGTATCATTTCTAGACAATCAAATCAAAGTAAATAGAGAATCACCCAAAGATTTGTCCACAGAAACAAGGAATAAAAGTAAAACAGCTAATGTCTCAGTTGAAAACAAAATTTGTCAACTACAACATAATCAAGCTAAATCTAACTGGATACAAATTGGAGGGAAATGTTTGATGAAAAACAAAGACACAAACGACGAGACCAACAAAGAAAATAAAGCACCTACAGCTGTATGCAAAGGAATTGAAATATCGGGTTACTATACAAAAAACGATCGAGCAATCAGTGGAAGCCCCCAACTACAGATGGTTTGGAAGAGAAATGAAAGCAGACATAAATCCAACAAACGTAAATGCGATACTAAAACTTGCATGCGAAGTAAACGGCACAGCAATAAAAGTACCAACAAAATCAAAATGAAACATGAAGAACTAATTCAACATTCACAAAGGCGTGAACCAGATGCCATCAATACTTGCCATGCTCACAGGAGTCACAAGGCACGGCAAGAAAAAAAGTGGTGGCATGTGTGAAAGATGAAACCAGCAAGAGGAACCACAGAGAACGGGAAAATAATAGTAAGAAACAACCAAGAGTACATTCTCACTCCAAATGTAGGAGACATAGAAAACTCACCAAAAATTGAACATGTGAGACAGTAATAATTCATAAAGAATCATCAATGTACAAAAGAGCAATGGTAGTTGAACTGAAGCAGAACAGCGAAATGTAAAGACAAACAACAATTGCAAGAATATGTTTTAAAATGTGACAGTAGAATTCCTATGGTACAAAATTAAAGGACCCATGAGAATCTAGACGGATTTCCTCTACCGAGAGACGTCGCCAATAAGATGGAGTTCTGGTTCCGTACGATGCGATGGGTGAGGTAACAGGCGACTGAAGTTCTGTGTGAAATAAAACTGATGATACAACTTTATAGTTGAAGTCACTCTGTAGCTGACACAGAAGAATTTTCAGTTTAGGACAGTAAGGGTGAAAAATAGTTTTCAGGTGGGGCTGAAATAGAGTAAGGGCGGATTTAGTTTTCAGTTTTCACCTGTGTAAAATATATTATCAAGGCCGACCTTCAATAGAAATCAATTAATGTTATTATTAGTCTGTTATTATAGAGGCTCTGGTGGTTTTGAGCCAAAAATCAGATTCAAGCGGAGATAATCAATTCTGCCTTAATGAAATGAATTTGTCTTTATGCGATGAATCAAAGAAAACAGAATCAGTGAGGACAGGATCGGTAAACAAATAAACACACCTTTATGCAAATCATAGGAGGACTCGACACACAGTATGAAGAGGCGACAGTATGTATCAAGGGACAGAAGGATAGTGCACAAATGCTGAATATAATATAATGAGCCTATGACATATTCAACTAAATTAGAGCGGCTTAATGCAATTAATGTCCCCCCTAGTCCCCCTGAGTTCCCAGGATGTGATTATGCCCCCCCCCCTTACCCTCCAACCAACGCTATCACATTGTTATCGCAAAACATCAACATTGGGGATTTCAACTCTAATGAAATTAATTTAGATTAAGTGTATGAATTCATTATGCCCGTTGTTAGTGGATCGGACAGACATTCTGGTTCAATTTCATACACAAACAAATAATGAATACATACTTTTAAACACTTACCTAATCTCAATAATTTTAGAACTACAAAATCAGATCCTCGAAATTGTTTAAAAACTGGTGTTTTCAAAAACTGTAGATAACACTTTTGTAGAGTAGGTAGGTAAAATAATAATAAAATAAGTGATTGCGTCATAATCTCACAGAATTTAATTCACATTGCTTCAATAATTCCTATTTGTTATTATATCAATATCCGCCAATTTTGTCAATATAACTGCCATTTCACATTGAAAAGCTACTTTTAAAATGAGATTAGTAAGAATCAATCAGGGAAAACCAGCAAAACACAGCTGAATACAGAAGTTTCACTCATTTTTGCATCTTTGAAATAACCTTGGTATATTTTCTTTATCTTCAACCAATCAAATATCACAAACATGCAAATATGTCCGTATTCTTTGTGCTGTTCCGGGTAAAAAATTATAATATAATTCAACTTATGGGTGAACCATTTGAAAATGCATCTATGCAACCAAACCTAAAATAAGAGGGCTTTTCCAGTGCTGTCGATCCCCTTGTCTCAAGCAAGAGTCAGGTCAGTGTATGTAGATCAGACAGTGAATGAATGAGAGATAATTAGGAACAGTGGGCAAAGGATGTTGTGTTAGTCGACGGTACACCTACACGAATTAAATCTACGCTGGACGCAAATACAATTACATGAATCACTTGATATGGTTTCAATTATTCAATGCGTCAAATGCGCAAGCTCAGATTTGCAAATCATCCATCCTGCTTTTTCAAGCGGAGATTTCTAGATGTGAATTGATAACAGACAATCAGATGCAGTTCGGATCAGAAAGGAAAGTTCGTATGAAATACCGAAACACAAGACCTCACCGTTCCATACATGGGGTTTGCTGTATTGTTCCACAAGGACCTTGCATTTCATTATATACTCAGAATAATATAAAAATGAAAAAGCTCTAACTTTGAATATCAAGAAGCAAAAGCGGCAG
Source organism: Bactericera cockerelli (assembly GCA_024516035.1). Taxonomy (NCBI): domain Eukaryota; kingdom Metazoa; phylum Arthropoda; class Insecta; order Hemiptera; family Triozidae; genus Bactericera; species Bactericera cockerelli. The sequence continues at coordinate 25,566,946 of CM044957.1, read as the reverse complement.
GCAAACACTTCCACTTAAGAACAGCTAACTGCATGTGTGCTCATAGAACTACGTCGCGTTAATTTCATTAAGGCAGGATAAAACGAATACGGTAACGATTATATTAACATGAAGGGATCTCTTAATAATTAAGCAGTAAAAAAGCGTACAGATAATTTCATTAATTAACTGACTGGATGTTAATGAAAGCCTCGCTAGGAACATGCGGGTTTCACTAACAATTTCGAAATTTTGACAGAGATGATTGTATGTATGATCTTGGGTGATAACTTTATTAACAACTATATCGCCGCTGCAAACACAAACTGTCGTATCTGCAAATTTTGCCATTTTCAGTTAAGAAGCGCACATAGTGGTTTGAAACTTCCTTTTTCACTTCGTATCTGTATCTTAATACCTTCCCGAAGTATTCAAGTTTTAAGGTTAGTCGTATGTGAGTTTCAAAGATTCTCAGCAAGCACAAACCACTATGTGCGCTTCTTAACTGCATTGGCAAAATTTGCAGATACGACAGTTTGTGTTTGCAGCGGCGATATGACTCCCAGCACTCCATACAATTGTGAGCTTTGTAAATGTTATATTGTTTTAGAGATACGGTAATAAGTCAGTGGCTTAGCCTATCTGAGAGGCGACGCAGCCAATTCCTTGGAATACTCTTGTCAAGGAGGGTGAGGTTGTAAACATTCTAAAAGTCCTGATGTCTAGGATGGGAGGATACGGAGTTAGGGGGGGCAAAAGGAGGTACAAATTTTGTATTTTCGAATATATCTCAAAAACGAAACATTTTTGTAAAAACTTTGTATGGAGTAAACTATAAAATTATTTACCGTTCTCGAGATATATGCTCCAAAAAAAATATTACTTTTTAATTTCACCATAGGGAGCTCCAGCAAGGACTTTTTAAATTTGTTTTGATTGGTTTTGGCGTTTTACCTATACATTAAGGTGGTTCGATTCCCATACTTTTTTCGATATCTCCAAGTGAACATATCTAAAAATCTACGAAAATAAATACATGTAAAAAGTAGACAACAGTGAGGTCCCGAAATCCACTTGACCTAAAAACAAGTTCTGTAAAGTATTCATATGTAATTTTTAATCTCAAGACATGAGAGCAGGGTTGTGTACAGTAAGTGATTATCAACTAGAAAGCGAATAACACCTCTTCTAATAACACTGTTAAATAAGCTTACAAAACCTTTGAAGGAGTAACAAACAAAACATTACACAAAATCAATCAAACGCATAATTGAACCAACACTTCACATCAAACAAATAAGTGATCAAAAAATACTAAGCAACACTAAACAGGGTAAGAAAAATGTTCATGGAATATAATTATGACAACAGAGGATACAAACTATCCTGATAAGCTTAGACCTTCGTAAGTGAGCTGAGTATTTTTCCAGCTAAGTAAATTTCCAATTTCCCGATAAATTCCTAATATTAGAAATCGGAGGTATTGTGTTTGTTTTTGTATATATAAAGAAAAAAAAATTGCCCAGATTTCATTTTTTCCCCCCCCATATTTTAGGACATTTCAGAACCTCCTGAGCAACATTAGTTTTGTGTCTGTCTGTCTGTATTTAACAACTTCTATTTGTAATTGAAATTCACTCTATATTTTCAAAAAAAAATTTAACTGATTGTTATGCTGTGATTTTTAGCAACCCACCATATTGGTGGGCTAGCATGAATATTTGTATAAAAATAAATATTATTCTTCTCCTGAAATTTTGAACACATGTTTTAGAAGGTCCCATTAAGTTCTTTGACATTGAGACCATGCGCCTGACCTTTAACTTATACGCTGTTATCTCGTGAACACACACCCGACTTTGATGAAATAAGCATTAGTGTTTTACATAGGCTATTTGTAATTATTTTTTAATAAATTATGATTGAGCTGTAATATTTAAGAAAATCCAAAATTTTGGACAAAAAGTTCAAATATAAGGTCTTATTCAAATTGCCGATACAGAATTTTTCGTGGATTTTAGAATGTAGCAATAACGGTATTCTACCATCTTAAACAAATTTGAAGAGAAACGGTCAAGAAGTTCTGGAGACACAAGTGATTAAGTATAAAATCTCAAAATTGCCAAGTGTATACATACGATATGAAACAATCAAAGGAAGTATTGTGTCTATAAATTGTACTTTTTGTTACTTTGCAAATGTCTATATCTACATATAATTCTAACAAACCCTGTATTTTCCAACGAGCCGTATTAAGATGTTAAAATAACAAGAGAGATGTCACTGCATTGAGTCGAGGGGTTGAAATGTTGATATCTCTAATTGACTGATTATTTTGTTGTTATGTAAGGGGAGAATGTAATTCAGCATGAACATTGCATTGGCAACCCCTCAATAGCATTTGAGTGAGTCGCATACAACTGAATGTGAATTTCATTCAGATTTCAATGAGAGACTGAAGAACTCAAATTGTATTTTGTTTTGAACAATGTTGATATGAAACAATCTCATGCATTATACGACACAATAGTGTGAGGTGTAAAGAAAGCTCAATCATAGAAGTTGAATTTCTTTTTCGGGCAAAGATGAGAACTTTAGCTAAATTAATTAGACAGATACGGTTACTGAATTAACTAAGCAGGTCGTGTATATCAGGTCATTCTAATAAACACTAGTGATCATGTTTTTGCAAAATGATCCAGAAACTCATTTTTTGCAAACAATACATATCTACATTAAATTTCAAGCAATGTCAACTAGAATTGGAGCAAAAGAGAAGAAAGAAAGTAAATTAATTAGAAAAGAGAGCAGTGAGGGAGATAGAAAATAGAGAAAGAGCAGTGTGGGCAGAATTGTAGTGTCATGTTTGCGAAAAATAACACTCGGCGAGTGACGTAATGATGTAAATTAATTGAATCAAGACAAATGACATTTAAATGACAAGATAATTGAAAGCGTCCAGTTATCCTGACCACTGAGGTCACAGGACAAATTGAACACGCGACCTTCAGCCAGGGTCTGCTGTAGACAGGGGACAAGGGGATATGTTTGTTTTCCTTAGAAACATTATCAGCTCAATTTCGGAAAAACAGACCAAAAACAATACTTTCTATACCTTAAAGGTAACAGAAAGTTAAAAAAGTATCTTACACTTCAATGAGGGCAAAATTTATTTTTGTTTTACTCGTATTTCTGTGAACTTAAGTCTAAATTATGCGTAACTTTTTACTTTCCTTATCTTATAGAAAAGAAAGTAATGGAATTACAAAAAAAAGTCGAATTTGTCCAGAAATGATACCCCATTTCTAGACAAATTAGACTCTCCTGATTCCAAAGAAATTGAATTTTATCAAATTAATGGTCCGTTCGTATGTATGTGTGTGTATACAAAATATCTCCAGAACGGTAAATCGAAGAGCGATGAAATTTGGCATGTAGCTGCAGAGCTTTAAAAGTATGGACCCGAAACAATTTCATGAAAATCGGCCCTTTTGTTTTTTGGTTATATCTCAAGAAACAATAGAAAATTAAATATCTCCTAAACCATAAGAGTTATCGAAAAAAATAATACATTAAAATCGTCTTTTTTTGTTGATTTTACACCCATTTTACATCTTTGAAAATGAAAGATATTTTCACAAGGAAGCGTTACGCAAGAGGTATATAGCTGCGCGCATCGCTCCAGTATTCGTGGGTTCAATCCCACCTAAAAGTTTTTCCTAAATATTTTGTTTTAAGTGGTTTTTATTTCTTATGCTTACAATTTTTTGAATTTTTACAGTATGATTTATTTTTGGATTTTTTTATTAAATGTTCACACTAGTATATTCCTCACGCGATGCAAGTGGACATGAGACATCCAAAGTACTTATTGGAAAATGTCCATACAGCTGGGATTCGAACCTTTCTCATTCCTGTGGTTTTAACCTTTCTCATTTCTCTGGTTTTCAAATTCTGTGTTTCCAGGTAGCAGAATGTTTTGTTACCACTGCCCCACCTCAGCTACCCCCCGTATCCCCTCCCTGGACTACCCATTCAGCAGCTCTCATCCTTGTAAGTAATATTCCTAGGTCAGTGGTTCGATTCCCTGGCACGGAAATTTTCTACTACAGTATAATTATTTATACTAACTTTTATAACACATATTTTATTAGTCTTTCAAAATAGGACTCATAAGTTCCTTTGGTGGTTTTGGGCACCATCAGAATATGAATGCGATCAAATATCTTAATACTGACGAGTAGGTAGTAATAAGAAACTACAATTATATAAGTGAAATCCACTATACAGCGTGTCCAACGACTAGATGTAAATATTTTAAGGGTAGGTTCAGCGCCCCATGGACTATCATATAAGCTGAAGTTGCAGTGGGGCATTTTGCTTCGTTAAAGAGTTATGGCCAAATCCTTGTTTATCCCACAGGTCAAGAGGTCGCTTGGATCGATGCACGTTTTTAAATAAATCATGATCAGTAGGTAAATTGTGACTTCATGTTTGGATAGTCATGCATATTTCCCTTCAAATACAGTTGGTTGCATAAATAAATGTTAAAAAAAACCAGAGAAGTATTTAATCATAAGTTTTACTTTTATCGAAAATTCGATTTCTTCCCGTTTTTCCCTGCCTTGAATAGTAAGTATGAACTTTTACAATAGGAAGTATACGTATCACTAGAGATTTTTTGGTTGATTCCATTACTTTCCTTTCTATAGGATAAGGAAAGTAAAAATCAAAAGAAAGAATCAAAAAAATTCAGTTTCTGTATTCAGCTTTCTGTACTGGAGTTATTTTCATTTTAGATTCTGTAGGTACTTTATTTGATCTCCTCTTTATTTGACCCAAATTGATTCAGACATCTAATTCTTCGATTTCAGAGGTTGTACCTCTATTATTCCTAATCGAAAAAGAAAGAACTTCAATTTTATCGAAATTAATAGTTATGGTATATTTGTTTCAATAATATAGTACACAAACTTACCATTGTGACTTACCATCACAATTCAACGAAGGGAAAAAGAGAAAAATCAAATTTTCGAAAACTCTTGAGCTTTTTATTTAATGTCATATTCAGATGCACCAAAAATATTGGAAAGTAAATATTCTTAACTTGCTTTACATTATACATGTATAGTAGTAATGACCATGATTTTGTCAAAAACCTACAACTGTCCAAGCGACCTCTTGACCTGTGGAAAAAACAGGTATTTTGCCATAACTCTTTAACGAAGCAAAATGCCCTACTGCAACTTCAGCTTATATGATAGTCCATGGGGCGCTGAACCTACCCTTAAAATATTTGCATCTGGTCGTGGGGCACCCTGTATAGTGCATTTCGCTAATATAATTGTAGTTTCACCCTGTATATGAATGATTAACTTACTAAACACACCTAGGAAGCCGATAAATTATCCGTTTCTAAATTCCAAAGGACGAGCCAATTAGGCGCATGACCTTTTGCGACGAAAAATTAGATACGGAGTTTTAGTCTGCAAGTAAATTTGTTCCAAATCGTCCATCGGGAATCGAGTGGTAAAATTCTTGATTGCAAAAGGTACAGTTATCGAATCAACTATTTTTAATTCAGTGTAAAAGTATCCCAGTGCAGCTTCAGAATGCAATACGAGGAGAAATTTTGTTCAAAAATGGCAAAGTAATGCAAATTGAAATCATTGTTGAGATTAAGATGTGCCTAATTCAATCAGAAAAGCAGAATTGCTAGAAATGAACATTTTCCCCGGCAGGAGAAACACTAGGGATGAAAATCCTTAACCCTCTGCTGTACTAAGGGACAGCTTTACTTTAGTTTAGGTAGAGTGACCCAATACCGAATACCCACATAGTTAACAATTCTGGGTGATAATTCCTCTTTCCTGACATGGACTAGAAGAAACTACATAATGGTTAATCCTTGATATAATTTCAAGAGATCGTATTATTTCCCCCTCTTATAAAGAGGTTGTTTTCCCTTGTAGAGAGGTAAATTTGACCTGGAATCTCTTATATCCAGCTCACTTATCTTTATGTACCTATCCATGACTATATTACATTACTGTCCTCAAACTTCTTTTCAAGTTAGAGAACTAGTTATTATTTTAGGGCTGGCCGCTTAGGAACTCTCCTATGAATTGTCAAGAATATATCCACTTACTAAGCACAGCATATTGCTGATATTTCTTTGGCAGCCTCCTGAAGATACCTGAGAGTACTATACGTCGTCGCCGTCACATTGAACTTTAAATTACATACCGGGTAGAGATGGGGTTAAATCTTTGAAACAACATGAAAACCAGGAACCAGGGACTGGAGTGGAGCGAGGGGTTGGTTTAGTAATTATAATAAATCTTATTGACGAGAAGCATGGGCCGCCCCTTGGGACACACTCATAATCTGTTAATTCACCCCCCCCCCCTCCACCCCCCCGACCAGCCCTGGACCCTGGCAAGGGATAGAATTTCACTTTCTGTCTTACTTTCAGCTCGCCTGATGTTTTATTTAATTTTCCACAACCCAGGTGTTTCCGAAGAGAAATGAAAATTCCGACGTACAATATTGAATGACGGATGGATGGGAGATGCAGCTGTAGGGGTGGACTTGCGTCAGCCATCAAGTTGTTCTTGTTTAACTTACATTGGATAACTTATAAATTTAAACTTTGAAAACCGGACAGCGTATGACACACTCACAATGATATACAAACATTTGTGTATCGTGTTAACTTGACTACTTTAGCCATAGAATTATTTCTCTTACAGAAGTAAAAAAAAAAAAAACTATACAATACAATAAGAAACCATTTTGAAATAGGTGCTGCAAAATAAAAAATCTATTTTTGAAATTCAAAAATAAGAAAATAAAATATAATAATAGAAGTCAAATATGTCGCTTGAGACCCCAGAATGGATACTCAAGGAAACTGTAAACGGGACCTCGTTTTCTTATGCGAAGCCGCACGAGGCGCAAGTGACGCACATGTGCTTCACTCTGGACATGAACATTAGCGACCGCTCAATTCTGGCATCCAATGTGTTGACAGTTGTACGGAAATCCTCCAGTATAAAGTACGTTCAAGTTGACGTGTACGAGCTAGACATCGTGTCTGTGCGTCTGTGTGAGGACAGCGCCGTGCACGTCCCGTACTACCTGACGCAGCATGACGCGCAGTATGGCCAGGGCCTGGTGATACAGCTGCCTGACGCGGCGGACACCTGTCAGCTCGTGGTCAAGTACACCGTGCGGGAGGGGACACCCGGCCTGCAGTGGCTGCCGCGGGACGACCTGTTCTTCATCTACTCCTCATTCTCCTACTCCTTGGCCCGTAGCGTCATTCCTTGCCAGGACGCACCCAGTGTGAAGTGTACCTACGCCGGGGAGATCATCACACCGACGCACTACCAAGTTCTCATGGCGGGGATATGTGTGGAACAGCGGCCAGTGAACGCTAACTTCACGGCGTACAGGTTTGAACAGAACCTTCCCGTGTGTAGCCACCACATCGCCTTCGTCATAGGACAGTTCGAGCACCGGGACATTGCCAGCATCACGAGAGTGTGGTATGAATCAGGGACAACGCTTGAGGCGCATGTACTGGAGTATTTAGACAAGATACCCCGCGCACTGCAACTATTAGAAAAGATCCAGGGACGCTATGTGTGGGGAGTGTGCGACGTTTTGATCATGCGGGAGCCCATCACCAGGAACTACCCGTGTCTCCTGTGGCTCTGTGAGGACATGACCTTGAGCCATCTGCTCAACATGCTGGCCAGGTGCTGGCTGGGCAGCATGGTCTCCTGCCGCTCCTGGCAAGACTTCTGGCTTCATGAGGCCTACGCCAAGTTCATGGAAAGGAAACTACTGGAAATGTTTATAAGCGACCCTATCGAAGAGGTTTGGCAACAGGCACTAGAACATTTATCATATCTCTTAAAGGACTGGTCTGCGAACTTGTGTTTTGAATCTGATATGATTGCCTCAAGTATTAAAGACGGTGAAATGGCTGACGCAGTCCTCTGCCCAGACAAGGATATTTCTGACCCAACAAACACCAGACTGCTTCTCGACCTAACTAATTTTAATCCAAACATCAGCATTCCCAAGGCAAGACCCATTCTTGCTGAAAAAGGCGCAATTTTGTTCTATATGATCGAAGACATGGTCGGTGTTGTAGAGTTTGAACAGTTTCTGAAATTGTTTGTCGAAAAGTATAAATACGAGACAGTAACCACGGAAATGTTCCTTGAGGATCTAAAACGGGTGCAGTTCCCCAACATGAAGCTCCTGGATTTCGACTGGGACGCCTGGCTGATTCTATCCGGAAACGTGCGGAAAGCACCTCAGTTCGCAATCCCAGATAAAGAAACCATACAAATGATGGCCACGCTTATTGCGCTAAACACAAGCGACTTAGCTTTCACTAAAACAGACTTTAAACAGCTGTCTTTGAAACAATTGAAGTATTTGTTGAAACTTCTTGAGGAGAAAGACTTATCTTGCCAGACGATGGATGGGCTCAATGATCAGCTTGACCTAGACAGGTACAAGGACATTGAGTTGAAACAAATGTGGTTGAAACTGTGCGTGAAGAACCGATACTACAAGGAGGCTACAGATCAAAGCAAACGCGTCCTGGTCAAGTGACTCAAAGTTGCTACTTAGAATAAGTTGAAATTTAACTGTAGTTGGTTATTAAATTAAAAAAAAAAAAAAAAAAACAAAAAAATTGATTTTAAAGTATTTAATTGTATTTGGTTATTAAATTAAAAATAAAAAAAAGATTTTTAAAGTACCTTAATTTAAAATTATCTCAGGAATCTTTAGTACCACCACAGATAACAATAACTTGAAACCATGAGTATTATAAACCAGACACACAGTATGGGTTACCTTATATTCATAATAATTATTATACCTAAGTGCGTCAGTAAGGTTAGAGTAAATCCATGCCTTCATTTAGCCATGAAACTTTGGCTGCGTTAAACAAAAGGAAAAGGTAAGAACCGATACTACAAGGAGGCTACAGATCAAAGCAAACGCGTCCTGGTCAAGTGACTCAAAGTTGCTACTTAGAATAAGTTGAAATTTAACTGTAGTTGGTTATTAAATTTAAAAAAAAAAACAAAAAAATTGATTTTAAAGTATTTAATTGTATTTGGTTATTAAATTAAAAATAAAAAAAAGATTTTAAAGTACCTTAATTTAAAATTATCTTAGGAATCTTTAGTACCACCACAGATAACAATAACTTGAAACCATGAGTATTATAAACCAGACACACAGTATGGGTTACCTTATATTCATAATAATTATTATACCTAAGTGCGTCAGTAAGGTTAGAGTAAATCCATGCCTTCATTTAGCCATGAAACTTTGGCTGCGTTAAACAAAAGGAAAAGGTTTGAGGTTTTGAGATGACGGAAAATTAATAAGGAAAACAGTTTAAAACAACTCTCTATTAAATAATTAAAATGGACCAAATTTTCTCAGCTTATGGTAATGCTGCAGGAAATATTAAAAGTTCGTAAGAAACCACGGAACGTCTTATCTCTTAGTGTTGGGTGTTCTTTGATAAATAATTACATGCTTGTCTCTTCTCTTTCACAAGTTGCTTTCTCACTTGAGATTTTCACACGAGAGTTCTCCCTCCGTTCCAGCATTACAAGATGAGAAGCAGATTCATTCGAAAGCACCAGTCATTGTATTAGATCTTATAAAATTAATGTGGTTCACTTGTGTGAGTGTGAATGATGTTAATATATCTCTTCTGGTATCCGTAATTTCCTATGATCATTGGAAATATATTTTGTTGGTTGATTTCATCCACCAAGTTTTGTTAATTCGTTCTTCACTAGGGTCCATATCATCATACGACCAATTCCAATAATTATGGTCTACTACATGTACCTACCAAAAAAAAAAAAAAAAACATTTTTTACTCTATCTTTACAAATCCTTTATTATTTATTATCTGTTTTTGTCAATTTGATCATAGTTTTCTTGGAGGCAAACTATGATCTTTCCTTAGAGATAGTTTTACTTCATAAATCATCAGTTTCCCAAAATTTATCATTAGTGGTAATCACATCATTCACATCACAATTTTATTCCTGAAACTCGCTTTAAAAATCTGTGCTGAACTTCGGACTCGAACCACCGACCTCTAGTTAGGAGTACGTCACCTTATGTATCAAGATATCAAGTCATTTCAGTCACTTCAGTTTCCAAATTGTCATTTATAATGCCATGTCTCCAGAAAAAGTATTGTGCGAGAGAAAGCATATCAGGAAATATCTATACATGAACGGTATACTTTTGTGTTAGGTTCTTGTCTTTTGGCTTTGTTTTAAAATATTCGAAAGTGTTTAATGAGTTTTAGTAGCTAATTAATTCTTAACTCAACTTATTCATTAGAAACTTTCGCAAAAAGCTTTTCTTTTATAATAATTTTCAAAACAGCTTTTCCTTTATGGATTTTTCTTATCGAAAAAAAGAATTTCTCTAGTATGTACCTAAGTTCTGCAGCAACTTTTTTCGGATGGATTGTTGTTCTAAATTTGTAAGGAAGTATCCACTGGAAATGTTTGACCTATAAAGAAGTTTAGACCACTTCAATAAGTAAAGCTAAGAAATTTTAAAATTAAATACAAATTTAATTATAATACAGAAAAATGTTCTTGCACAATCTATGCTGTCTGGGCCACCGTTACCATACAATTTTTTAAATTGATTAGTTCTAAAAAAATAAATAGCGATACATCAATATCTATGAATACCGATACACATTTAATTACCAACTGCCCACTGTCGTTCTAGATGAGCAATTTGAAGGTTCTCCGCATTGTGTTAGTTGGTTATTTGTGTTATTATGTCACAATTTTTAGTGGGTAGCATCGACAGTATGAGAACTAATGCTAATGCATCATATCTCCAATCAACCATCATCATATTCAAATTTCAATCTCGTAATGCCGCCACTGGTCGTTGTCTACTCTACAACTACCCCCATTATCCTCAAGAGGCTAGGGCAGGCCCCGACATCCAAAGTACAAAGCCAAAAAAATTCCGACCCCGCCGGGATTCGAATCCGGGTCACCTGCCAAGCATGCTACCGCTAGGCCAAGTAACTACTTTTAGTTATTTGTATAATGATCTCATCTAACGCAATCAACACTAATTGAGCTCTCCGACCCAAGTGCCCAAATGAGGCAATGATAATATTATTGCATTAACTGAAGCTGGGCACACAGACGTTACACACACAACCCTTCCCTTTTCAGTTAATTCGTTACAGATACAATTCTTCAATGTAATTTGATATGTTAGACAAAGTCGGGAAAAGGCTGAATGTGAATCGAAAGTCGAGTCGGGCCTAATTCAATAAATGCTCGAGTTTTTTATTCAATTTCACGGCAAAGGCTACTTTTAAGTCGGTCTGATAGACCTTTCACTCCTATACAGGGTGTTTTAAATGTATGGAGGATAATTTTAGGAGGATATTCCTTGGTACAATTTAGGTCGGATTTAATCCTCATACAGAATACAGACGCCCCTGAAAACTTTGTCATGTAGGATTGATAGGCCCTTCGAGATATGTACACAAAATCTCAAGTAGTTCACAAGAGTTAGAGCAAAATAATACTTTTATTTTTTTCGACTTTAAAAGCTCCTAAAATGGTGAGGTAAAATTTTTAGGGATTTTTTATGGGAAAGTAACCCCACCTTAATTGTACTCAGGAACATGCTCCTCAATTATCGTCCCTATATATATTTATTTACACCCTGTATAAGATTCAGGAATAGTCCAATTTTTTTCCAATCTTATAAATTTGATGCTATTGCGCATTAGTATTTCAAAATCAAATTAGAGTGCTTTTTCAATAAACATTTTAAAGATATTCTTTCAGCCTCTATACAAATTATGAATTTTAGTGACTTATTAAAACAACAGAGGTAGAAAACATGGTCAACATCTGTCAGGTATCTTATCTAGAGTTCAATAAGGATTTCTGTATTTTAAAAATTAATATATAATATATTTTTATAATAGTAATCACCGTGGTAGAGTGAGTTAGCGCGCTAGGCATTGCACACACGGTGACCTGGCTTCGATTCCCAGAGGGGCAGCAATTTTTCTGCTCTGTACTTGGATGTTCGGGGTCCACTAATACCTCGTGAGGAAAAATGAGTAGTTACTTGTATGAGTAACGACCAGTGGCGGCATTACCAGAGTAAAAAGAAATTAATGTCATAGAATAATTCGAAATGTGAAGGAGGCTCTTAGTAATGCTGCGCTACCCACAAAAATTGTGAAGAGGCCTTGTGCTTCAAAACAAATAAAATAATACATATTTTTATAATATAAAATAGAAAACAAGAGCCTTGGTCGCTGCAAACAAATTTTCAGACAGAACACACTAGCTAGTCCAACTAGACTTCTCCGCATAGGGGACTCGACCTCTCATCCCCTGGATCTAATCGGTCATCAGGTGATGTTGTGAGAAGCGGCTACTCCCAGGGGGCAGGGAAACATGAGGGAGAGTAAGGAAAACTTACTCCGCCTCCTCGCAATTGAATTAAAATGCTCTTGTCAACTGGTGATGCCTTGTGTCTAATTGATAGCTCAGTGCTGTGAGGGTGGCGAGATCAGACAGGAGGGCAGGTCTCAAGGAAGAGAAACCAAACGAATATGTTGATATTCCAGTGTGAAAAATTATTCTTTTGTACTCAGGATATACAAAAATGTGATCAATTTTGAAAAAGGGATGTATTGCAGTAACTTCTTTTGCCTAGGTTCTAGGTATAAACAGATAAACTCATTAATACTCGTGATGATGGTAATTCCTGTCCAATCTAGGATGGGTAAGTGGTCCCGGTGGCGCCGAAGCCTCATTGTGTAGAGTAGGGTTAGGAAATATAAATACAGGGCCATGCCTCGGACCTCAACTCCAGCAAATGAAAGTAAAATTCCCGTCTCGAATCTCCCCCACATGTGAAAGAGACGTAGTGTCAAAAAAGTATAATCCATATTTAAAATTTCAAAAGTACTAAATTGAAGGGGACCTATTACTGACAAAGAAAAACGCACGTACTCGTAGGCATACATAATATACAAATATGCATGCTCAAAGTGGAATAGACCTAATGTACATTGGTAGATTTGGTAGGTATTGTTTAAATTGCTTTAAATAAAATTTACAATTGTACTTTGATTTGATACGATAAACACGTTTTTGTAGCAGCAAAGTTATCTCGCCCGCAGATTCTTGCGTCCTGTGTTTTAACTGAAAAAATCCTTTCGTATCACACATCAAGATCCCCAGCAAATTGGAAGACATTTTAGCTTCCTTGTTCTTGTGGCCAGGGCCGTATTTAGGGGGGGGGCCCAGGGGGCCCGGGCCCCCCCCTCGAGCTTGCCCCCCCTCGAAATTCTTACTTGAACGCAGGCTCTTGTCCTGGGCCCCCTTCGAAATTCTTACTTGAACGCAGGCTCTCGTCCCGGGCCCCCCCTCGAAATTCTTACTTGAACGCAGGCTCTCGTCCAGGGCCCCCCCTGCCTTGGATTTTTTCTAGGTACATTACATATCTACATACGTACATGTTGATTCCTAAACATAATAAACAGTAAAAACCAACTACATTACAACATAACATTATGTACCTACCAAGTAGAATCCTAAGTGGAAAGTGCAAAGTGCTGAGTTCTGCTGAGAGCTCGCAAAACAATCTACAAAATAAAACACGGTGCTTTTGATTTATTTTTACTTTCCTTATCTTATTGTAGAAAGAAAAGTAATGGAATCACACAAAATTTTCGATAGAGAGTTTTCAATTCCAAAACACGTTTTAGGGTCACCAGAGCCTAAATCCAAAGTTTCAGTCATCATTGTTCTGTGTGTCTATCTGTCTGTCTGTAAACAGGATATATCAAGAACTGTAGATGCTAGAGACTTGAAATTTGGCACAGAGGTCATAAATGTATAGAGGACGCAGCATGAAACTTTTGGAAAAAATCGGTACCACCGTTGGCCGCTTTTTGACAGAATTTGGTAGTTCTGGCTAAATAGTAAGAGATATGAAATTTTCATGGGAACAAGTTTTTCTTTAAATAAAAAAAAAACATTGGGGGTTTGTCCCGAATATTTTTTTTCATATCTTGAACTTTTTGGTACTCGTCTCTAATTACTGGTATTTTGGGACGGTCCACCCGGACTAACTTTTTTATTATTTATCCTAGATGTGGGTTGTGACATATCAATTCATAGGTTTTTTGAGGTTCTGAACACAAACTTGATAACCATTTTTTATCTTAGTAAGAACCTTTTAATTTAAGGTAAAAAATGGATGGGTAAAACGTAAAATAGTCACGTTTTTAAAGGTAAATGACATTTTTTCTCGAAATTTGAAGTGACGACTGATCAATTCAAAGTGAAAAAGTTCTAGGCAAGGATCTGAGCTTTCATTTGACATATCGATCGCAAAATTCTGAGGAGCTGTTCTTGAGCTACGCCGGGTAAAGACAAAATATTCGACACATTCTCTCTCCATGTGTGAGTGTGTGTGTGTGTGGTATGTGTGTGTGTGTGGTGTGTGTGTGTGGTGTGTGTGTGGTGTTTGTGTGCGTGTGTGTGCGTGTGTGTGTGTGTGTGTGTGTGTGTGTGTGTGTGTGTGCGTGCGTGTGTGTGTGATAAGCTGGCGAAGCGGCGCGCCGCTTACACCTGCCGCGGCGGGTGTAACCCGCTAGTAATATTATTATTATTATACTATTTGGGCCCCCCCCTGACGAAAATCCTGGATACGGCCCTGCTTGTGGCATTGCTGAGTTTTCTCAAAATAATATCTATATATAAAACTCAAATCTGTGCGTGTCTGGCTGACTATGTCCTCTTAGGGGTTGTCTGTTTACAATACCACAGCCCAAACAGTAACAGATATTGAAATTTTCATAAGAGTTGCCCCCCCCCCCCTAAACCACCGTCAAACTACCTAGGAAATAAAATTATCAAAATTACAATATCTATTACCATTCTCAAGATATTGGAATTTCTGGTCCAATAATGATTCAAATAGGACGCCAGCCACGGGAAAAACCTTAACTGCGACAAAGTGCCGGGTTCTAGCTAGTTATGAATAAAACAAACATACACGACCAGAGCTCAGACGAGGAAAATAATAAATAATATGAATGATGCACGAGTATGTATGTGTAGATTGTGTAGTGTGTAGTTGTGTGAACCATGTACCTGCCTACCTTATGTATGTATGTGTAGTTGTGTGAACCATATACCTGCCTACCTTATACATTACAAAAATAATATTCATTAAGCGTATTCCAAAAACAAATTTCCTTTTACAAAATTTGCTGAAAATAATAACCACCGTCGTATTAATTTTTATTTTTAATCAGAATTGTGTTATTTTGCCGCACCGTGGAATTAAAAATACATGATTTTTTATGAAAAAGGAAATTAAATTTTGTTTTTAAAATTTTGCGTGAAAAAACTTTTGTTGTGTATTTTTCTATACACAATATTATATAGGGTAGCATTTTTGTTTTTAAATATATTTAAGCGCATAAATGAAGAGCTTTTCGGAAATTGAAAAATAAAATAATAAAAACATAATTATTTTACATTTTTAATCAGCACTAATGTTCAGGAATCATTTCGCTCCCTCGTATTAAAAAGTTTTCTGCTGGGATTTGGGAAGGATTAATTAAGGGAAAACCGAGAGGAAATCCTGCCTCAACAAAAATCAAGGATCCACCCAAAGCATGCAGATATTATTAGGCGCTCAAGAGAATGATGTGTATATAGCTCATTATTTTTACCGCTTCCAATAAGTTAATAGAACTCGAGTACATTGTTTTCATATTTTATCCAATAATATCTTTTATTTAATACACCAAAAGATTCAATATTGGTGTACATATACGAGTGGGTGGGGCTCCCATGCTCATACAATTGATAAACAGTTATCCCTATGTCTAGACGTATACGTAGGCATATTATATCAGCATGTAAAGCAAGCTGTTGTTGTTGTTGTTGTTTTTTCCAAACAAGCTAAAAATTTCACGGTATTTGATACCCTCTTTGCTGTGAAAATTCGAGCTAAGATAATAAAAAAAATGCACAATGTATATAACGCGATAAAACATGTAATATTTGTTCAATCAAGCTGCACATTTTTTAGTCCACGGTTTTTTTTTTCAGGTCCGTCTGTCATCGTTAAAAAATTAAAAAAAAAAAAAAAAATATATATATATGATCTCTTTTATAAGTATAGATATACACATACAGGGTGTCCATGTTTTATTTTTTAAAGTGTTGGGTGGAATAACCCAGCCCTTTTGTTAGGGCATAATTATGTTTCTATATATTTTTCTATTCTTTTTCATTTTATTGTATATATTATATTGTTTCCATTTTTTTCACAATTATTTGTATTGTACATATGTCCATTTATATCTAATGTGTTGAATAATAATATTTTTTTGAAAATTTTGCAATCAACTCCAAGAGACATTCTAAGACTAAAAAAAATTTTTTTAAAAAACACTTGAATAAAAAGTTTACACCTGAAAAAAAACTTTAACTAGGTAGTTGAACAGAATTCAAAATGGTTCTCATGTCATTGTGTATTATGATTATTGAGTAAATTCCCCAAGGAAATAGGTACCTACATAATGCATTCAAAACTGAGTTATTATTTTGTTCATATCTCCGTGCGACAGCATTTTACGAAAATTGATCTGAGATTATTAGTTAATTAATAAGACTAAGTAGTTAATTAATGTCTCGATAGTGTAATTTATGCTAGCAATATCATGAAACAAATGAGAAATACATAGTTCCTCATGAAATTGTGATTAAATTGTTCTTTCACAGACACGAGCTACTCCTACCATCCAGCCATCCATGATGATTCATTCGTGCGAAGAAAACAGAGAAGAAACAGAACCACATTCACACTGCAACAGGTGAGATGCAACATCTGGTGTTTCAAATTTCTACACATCAGATAACTTTTCAACTTTAATACCAACTTTATCTGTTAAAGAGCAGTTATAATTAATTAAATGAATAGAGATAGTTTTGAAGAATATTGCTAAAGTACTGTAACAATTAACTATTTATTAACTAACCTAGGACTTATAGGAGAACTCATAATATTATTATGTGTCAAAAAACGAGGTTAAGTTTTCAAGGCACAGGGCTAAATTAATAGATGTTTTGGAATCTTTCTGTGGAATTTCAATATTGATTTGGTGCATTGTTTTAATTGAAGAACTGACTTTTTTTTAAGTGGGGTTTAACGTCGCTTTCAACTGCCATGGTCATATCACGATGGGAGTTTTACCCTCCATTCGCAGGAAACTCACAAACCTGCTACTCACATTGACCTCACCCAGCCTGAGTGGGGCCGGGAAAAGCCAGCGTCACGAGAATTAGAATTTGAATGGTCACCCATCCAAGTCTTAACCTCGCTGGATGTCGCTTAACTTCGGTGTTCTGAAGGGAACCGGTGTATTCAACATGCCATCGACGCTGGCTAGAACTGACTTTAGACTTGCGAATCTTTAAATAATTTTGTCCTTATAATAAAATTATAGTTTCTCATTCCCATCCACCTTCTAGTTTCTCATTCCCATCCAACTTCTAGTTTCTCATTCCCATCCACCTTCTAGTTTCTCATTCTCATCCACCTTCTAGTTTCTCATTCTCATCCACCTTCTAGTTTCTCATTCCCATTCACCTTCTAGGTTCTCATTCCTATCCACCTTCTAGGTTCTCATTCCTATCCACCGTCTAGTTTCTCATTCCTATCCACCTTCTAGTTTCTCATTCCTATCCACCTTCTAGTTTCTCATTCCTATCCACCATCTAGTTTCTCATTCCTATCCACCTTCTAGTTTCTCATTCCTATCCACCTTCTAGTTTCACATTCCTATCCACCGTCTAGTTTCTCATTCCTATCCACCTTCTAGTTTCTCATTCCTATCCACCTTCTAGTTTCTCATTCCTATACACCTTCTAGTTTCTCATTCCTAGCCACCTTCTAGTTTCTCATTCTTAGCCACCTTCTAGTTTCTCATGACTATGTGGCTTCTGATTTCAGCTGGAGGAGTTGGAGACAGCCTTCGCCCAGACTCATTACCCGGACGTGTTTACCAGGGAGGATTTGGCCATGAAGATCAACCTCACGGAGGCCAGAGTTCAGGTGAGTGGCAGGAACTATGATCTACCCGGAGGTCAGGTGAGTAGCAGGAACTATGTACTACCCGGAGCTCAGGTGAGTGGCAGGAACTATGTACTGGCCAGACGCCAGGTGAGAAGTAGGAACTATGATCTACCCGGAGGTCAGGTGAGTAGCAGGAACTATGTACTGGCCAGACGCCAGGTGAGAAGTAGGAACTATGATCTACCCGGAGGTCAGGTGAGTAGCAGGAACTATGCACTGGCCAGACGCCAGGTGAGAAGTAGGAACTATGCACTATCTGGAGGTATGTTGAGTATTAGGAACTATGCACTGGCCAGACGTCAGGTGAGAAGTAGGAACTGTGCACTATCTGGAGGTAAGTTGAGTATTAGGAACTATGCACTGGCCAGACGTCAGGTGAGAAGTAGGAACTGTGCACTATCTGGAGGTAAGTTGAGTATTAGGAACTATGCACTGGCCAGACGTCAGGTGAGAAGTAGGAACTGTGCACTATCTGGAGGTAAGTTGAGTATTAGGAACTATGCACTGGCCAGACGTCAGGTGAGAAGTAGGAACTGTGCACTATCTGGAGGTAAGTTGAGTATTAGGAACTATGAACTGGCCAGATGTCAGGTGAGAAGTAGGAACTGTGCACTAACCGGAGGTAAGGTGAGTATTAGGAACTGTGCACTAACCAGTAGAGTTCAGGTGGGTAAAGAAAACTTTTATGACATACATAATTGCATGAATACAGAATTCAAGAATAGTTGTTTGAAAAACAAAGAAGTCTCTTGAGAACAAATATATAAATTATGATAATTCGAATAATATGTACATATTGTACATAGGTAATAAATACCACTAACTCCTCCATCATCACTAGTCGGTCCATTGAGCACAACACGAATGAGTTTCCATTTATTAATAAAGACAGGGGAGTAATATCGCAAGTATTAAGTAGGAAATGTCTTCGCAGGATCAGAGTGATAGAAGGGATTTGCAAATCCAATGACGTGCGATGAAAATTAGATTCCTGATCCCATCTTCCATCCCCCGGGAAATGAATGCACAGCATACTCTGGTCTAAGCGAATTGTAAGTAATGTCACTTCGCCCAGGACATTATTATTAGTTATATACAGGGTGTCCACCCTACCCCCCATATCTCAAGAACGGCTGAAAATATATAAAAACGCAAAAACCCGTATTCCTTAATTTTTTAAGGGAATAAAGTTTTAGCAAAAAAAATTGTCTTCACTGCCCCAGTCAAGCTGGGCACGGACCAATTTTAAAATATTAAATGAAATGGTATGTCGTGTGGCATATGGTTAAAAGAACTCATTGAAAAAAGTTCATTGCAACAAATTTCAGTGAGATAAGACTGACCCCTCTCGAGACACAGGGTCGGCCGTCTTGGCTAATATCCTTTGTTCTGACCTATAACTCGTCAACCGTAAGTTGTAGGAGGATAAAATTTATTGATTTAAGCTCCTTTTAAAGAGACTTTTCAAACAAGATATAACTCGACCAATTCTGTTGATGTTAGTTTCTGATCGGTTTCGTCAGCCAGCCGGACGACCGAATTATACCTTGTTCGAAAGGTCTCGATAAAAGGAGTTAACATCTACAATTTCATAAATAATTATGTTTATCCTGCTCAATCTTTTCTTCTGGTTCTTTTTCAACCAAGCATTCGTTTTAAACGACATTTGCACCATCACAGCATCCATGTTTGCAAAGGCCACATCGACATACGACAGAGGAACATTTCGAGTAAGATCATAAGCCTCAAAATGAGACTCAAATCCAAAGAGATAGACATAATAAGTAATGATTAAAAATAGAAGTACCCCTGCCTATCCCTCGCAGCCAAGGAGAGGGAAAATTGACTTGTGTGTATGTGGAGGAATGTAAACATGGGGGTGAAGGGTTGCCTAGCAACTATGTAAGGGATACACTTCACTTCCCATTGGTAAGAAGGTGGCAACGAAATAACAAACTTAAAAACTTTTCACTTGAAGGGACACGGAGCGAGGGAGTCAAACAATAAATCATAATCTAAACCACAGAATATGAAATGATTTCATTTCCTTTCCTCTTAACCCTTGGGGATCCGATGGACACTATGCCGTATTTGCGGATCTTGTGTACATAGTCGATAGATCCATTAGATCCAATCCAGGGATCAAAATAATGTAAACTTTATAACTGTGATGAAATTTCCTAAAGGTTTTTCTGAGAAACGGACAGTTTTTAAATGCACTCATGGTACTCAGCAGGGTTTCAGAAATAATTTCGACGAAGACTGTAGAAGAGGTTTATGGAGCTTGGAGTCTCTGACTGTTATCATTTCTTTTTGTACTAAGAAACAAGAAGAAAGAAATCTATAGTTGAAAAGTCAATGCGGTGTCTCATACTACCAGTTCATGAAGAGCATACTCTAACAAATTGTGCTCTTTACATCACAAAAATACATAAAAACACAGATAATGAAAGTTATCGTAAAACAGATGAGTTGGAAAAACAAGTCACTCAAAGTGTTGATGATCTGTGCAATGCTCTAATAAAGAAGAGATTGGGATTATTAAGTGAAGAGAAGATGAAGAGAGGAAAAGGTTGTTGGAGAGAAAAATAAAACATGGAGAACGGAAACGAGATTAAGAAACAGAAGAAAATGAGGAAATACACAAAGTTGTCGAAGAAGACGAGGGGAGTAGGAAACAGAGAGAAAGATGAACATGAAATTCTTTTATTGTTTTTGATAAAAGTTAGCAAAACAAGAACCACCTTAATGAAATAAAATTAGATAATAGAAAAGAAAAATAAACAGCAGAAGAAGAAGAATGATGAGAAAAAGAAGGCAGAATGAGGGATGAAATTAAGGAGAGCGAAAACTTTTTACACACAAACCGTCATGTGACCTTTCAATCCTTTGATTGAAAACAGTTAATTAGTGAGTAATGGGCACCAGAGATATAAATAGGAAATAAAGGTTTTTTTTAATAATGTGTAGAACCTAATAAAACTAGACACTAGACTTCATTAGTAAGCTACCACGAGTACCAAGTGCTTGAGGTATGACTTGTTTAGATCTCCAGTAAATCTGGGGAAACAACTTTACCCAATCTAAATTTTCATCACAATGATATAATCTTTTGGAAATAAAGTATCAATTTCAAATAACTTTTGAGGATGAATCGGATAAACTTCCGTTGAATAAAATTAATGAATTGGATAAAATTAATTTTCAAGGTGCCACGTACATTACAATATGGTCTGTAAAATGTAAAAGTAAAAATTGTAATAAAAATGTGTTGTGTCAGTACACAAAATGTGTAAAATTGCATATACCTACCGCAATACATCTTACAACAAAAAGACTAAAGAGTGTATTTTTCTTTCACAGTCTAAACAAAGACTCATTCATTGGTGAATCAGACATTATTTTATTTAATAACCAATCAAAAAACATGTCAAAAACGACAAAAATTCTCCCTGTTAACCAAGTACAAATGAAGAGTATTCAAAAAAAATAAACTCAATGAATGAAAAATGTAGAACTGCTATAGTCCTCGGTTGTCTATAGGTACGTGCATCAACATGGAATAGAGATAGAATCACATGTATGATGGAATAGGGATTAATTCATATGGAACATGTATGAATTCACATGGAATGGGTATGAATTCACATGGAATATGTTTGTATGAATTAACATAGAATATGTTAATATGTATGAATTCATATGGAATGAGTATGAATTCACAGGGAATATGTATGAGTTTACATGAAATAGGTATGAATTCACATGGAATGAGTATGAATTCACAGGGAATATGTATGAGTTTACATGAAATTGGTATGAATTCACATGGAATAGGTATGAATTGACATGGAATGAGAATGAGTTCACATAGAATGAGTATGAATTCACAGGGAATATGTATGAGTTTGCATGAAATAGGTATGAATTCACAAAGACCAAAACCATGCAAAGGAAAATGAACCTCTGTGAAAAAATTCCCTTTTTCTTTCCCTCTTCCCTCCCTCCAGCATGTCTCGTTCTATTTCCAAGTTGTGAATTGAGTTACAGTTTACCTACCAGTTTCATTATTTTTTCCCATTTATCAGGCTCGTTATCTTCTTACACAAACGTAACTTTTGACTATATGGCAGTTTAAGCCTTTAAATTCCAAAAGTGTTTATCAACATAATATACGATGTTATTCTACATGCAGATATTCACACGGAATCATTGGAAACAATACCCAAAGTCTGTAACAAGAGGATTCAACTTTTTTTATGGTAGTTTATTATAGAAACAGTCATTTGAAAATATATTTGTAATAAAATACATCAACAGAGGAACTTCTCTCTTATTTCATTTAATTTTTTATGGCCTGGTATAGTTCAATCTCGTTGGTCTATTGTACAGATGAATATAGATGAAATCACTTGGATAATTGAATAGGTAAATTCACATGCAAGGAACATACTCTGAAAATTTTAGTTTGATTGTACAAAAATTGCAGTTTTAATAACGAAAAGAATTTTTTATACAAATCCTAACCTAACTCGACGTTGCTTAATATGGTGTTATTTAAAAATTGTAGCCAAGCATGTAAGGAACATACCCTAGAAATTTAGATATTCCAAGACACGTGAGGACAGTACTAGAAGTACCTACTACAAGACACGTGAGGACAGTACTAGAAGTACCTACTACAAGACATGTGAGGACACTACTAGAAGTACCTACTACAAGACACGTGAGGATAGTACTAGAAGTACCTACTACAAGACACGTGAGGACAGTACTAGAAGTACCTACTACAAGACACGTGAGGACAGTACTAGAAGTACCTACTACAAGACACGTGAGGACAGTACTAGAAGTACCTACTACAAGACACGTGAGGACAGTACTAGAAGTACCTACTACAAGACACGTGAGGACAGTACTAGAAGTACCTACTACAAGACACGTGAGGACATTACTAGAAGTACCTACTACAAGACACGTGAGGACAGTACTAGAAATACCTCTAACCTACTCGTACATGTTTTTGAGATTAATTTAGCTTTATGCCAGGCCACTCCAAATACAACTCTATAAAAACTTGCCTGGACTCGTTACATGTGGGATTGTTGGATTGTTTTCTTAAATTAAGTTTAAGCTCATTACGAGGAGCGCAAGAACAAAATAAGAATTAAACTTTTTATTGAAGAAAATTATTTTCTTGTTCTTCATTTTCACATTCTGTTTCTGTCAGAGAAAATAATGAGTGTGGTGCGGAAATTGTTATGATTTTATTTTCTTTGCTTTTGGGGTGAATTTCCGTGCAAGCAGTGTCGAAATCTAAGTTTAGCAGGGATAGGTGTAAATTCAGAAATATATCGGTAGAGGATAGGTACTCTTGTTTAATGGCACGATAAAAATATTATTTCTGGTTTGTTTGGTGGGACATTACCTTGGTAACCCGGTGGACCTCTGAATTCCAAATCAATCTCATTAATTTAATAAGAATTTTCATTTAATTTGGCACTCAATCTTCTATTTTAAATATTTCATTGAGCAATGGAACAGTGACGGAAAAAGACAATGACAAACTCACTACTGTCTGGACTTAAAAGAGAACGAATTGTTGTGAAAGACATTGTTAGAAAAAAACAAGAGTAAATTAATGACCTCGGCAAGAGGACCCAAAAAGAAACTCAACATGGTTCATTAACAGAGAGAACAGAGGAACTCCTGGAGAGCCCGGGGATAAGCTGAAGCACTGCTGTTAATTATGAAAGAAATGGCAAATGTAAATTAATTATCATTCTAAGTCAGCAAACAGGAAAATGTAATA